>OU696582.1:8063769-8071269 GCA_916048095.2 Sacculina carcini | reverse complement strand
AAAATACACACACACACACACACTAATAAACAAAATATAGACACACACACACACATACACTAATAAACAAAATATAGACACACACACATAAACAAAATCATTAACAAAATTTACTGTACTATTTGTCAATAAATGTGTACAAATATTGTATGAAAGTTCCTCTGTGTGTATGTGTGTGTGTTTCCATCATTGTGTGTGTGTGTGTGTGTGTTTCCATCATTATGTGTATGTGTGTGTGTGTGTGTTTCCATCATTGTTTGTTTTGTTTGGCTGGCTGTGTGGCTGAATTTTGCTGTATTTTCAATTATACATCATTGTCTATTGTTCAAAATCTCTGTGTTTGTGTGTATAATCTGTCAAATTCAAGTTTGATATTTTGCGCTCAGGTATACTTTTCTTGTGTGTGTCTGTGTATGTTGATTATCAAGATGCATATGGATATCGCAATCATGCAATTCATATACCACTCAATCTGTTTTCGAGATTTCACATTTCCTTCCTCTATTGATTTCAATATTAATATTAATAATTATATCAACAAGTGTGTGTGTATATATATATATGCCAATCAATCAATCAATGTTTATTTGTTGTCCATTCATAGTTTTTATCAACAAATTCCAAAAGGAATTCACACACAAAACACACTGATAAACTCAAAGTGATTACACACATAAACACATATATGGTTCATGAAAATATAAAGTCTATGTCTAGTTAAAGTTAAAAATAAAACATATAAAGTTAAAATTAAGATTAATAGTTAAAAGTTGCTCAGGTATTTGTTGTAATTTTTGACATCTCGGCTCTTTTATGTATGTGTATGTATGTATGTGTGTGTGTGTGTAGCCTGCACCCGCTCCTCCCGCTCTATCGCCTCTGACCAGCACTGAAGACACCCCGCCACCACTCTCTTCCAACAACGAACAACAACAACAGACAACAGCGAGCGATATCTGCGATGTGAGCAAGAACAGTGACATCGGCGCCAATGTGGCGGCGATTCCTCACAGGAAATCTCTGGCTCCATTGCCTCCTTCAGCGACGCAGCAGTCTTCAAGCGTCGTTTCTGCTGACCACACCGATGATGAAGATACTGTGAGAACGGATAGCAGGCCGGACTCGACGCTGTCCGTAGATGATATCACAAGCAATACGGACACTCTCGCTCCGTCTATCCGTTCCGACTCACAACATACCAGCACTGGCACGCTAATATCCGGCGTGGACGACCGACCAGCCTCACCACAAGCTGCCAATGATGATAATAAAGATGATAAGCTAGCGTCTGATCATCATACATCATCCAGTGATCGGATCGCTTCCCAACACATCTCGAATTCAAGTCAAGAGCATGTTGAATCTTTCAGTCGATCTGTCAGCGTGTCCGCCCAGTCCTCTGTTCGTCGTGTGGAGTCCCCTCCTGCCGCTGCCATGGGCCCAAGACGGTCGCGCAGTGTGGAGCAGCCTTCACATCATGACGTCACACAGTCAGTCACAACTAGCACTCCATGGAGAACGCGAGGCAGACAGTTTGATCGACCGCTTTCTCTTGGTATGATCGTCGGATCCCCGGCTCTTCTGGTTGCAGACTCAGCCACAGTGGATCTCAGCGATGTGGAACCTTTCTCGCTTCTACTGCGCACCGAATCGCCAACCGACACGGCCCAGCAACCATCAACCGGCGTCGCTTTTGAGCAGAAATCATCTGACGTAACTGTTGCAGAAAGCGTCTGCAATGAAGACGTGTGTGAGTCACACCAACGTCGGCTCAGCGGTGAGTAACGGTTGAGTCACGTGTAGTAACAGTTGAGTCACGTGTAGTAACGCTTGAGTCAAGTGTAGTAACAGTTGAGTCACGTGTAGTAACGGTTGAGTCACCTGCAGTAATGGTTTATTGTCTTCTTACATTTATCACCTAACAAATATTCTACCGGATGTATATTTTTTGTGTTTTATTTGTTTGTTTTTCGCACGACAAATTTTACCATAATTTCTCCTTCATAAACTATATTTCATTATTATTATTATTATTAATTTCAGGTAAATCCAGTAGCATGGGGGAAGAGTGCAAGTATTATTACCACCCTGTGCGGTGGCCCCCCATGTACCAAAAGATACAAAGATAGAGTTTGGGAAAGATACATCTGTAATTCTATAATCCCACAGTCCCTGTCCACCCAGCAGTAAATGATGGTACCAGATATCAGTCATGTGTTGTGTCATGCATTCTGGGGAGGTAGCTCTCTCTAATACGTCTTACGTCCTTGTGGCGTCATAGCGTGGAGAGGGTTGGTTCTGCGGTGACAGCGAGCTGCACGGGACACACCTGTGTGTGTTCATAAGCTTCGGCTTCTTCCCGTGTAGCAGCTGTCACTTGAACATACGTACTAAGAGACACTCACAATCTAACATAAGCATTTATTTATGTAATATACGTTTCATACGCTAGTCTCAATCAATTAACTAATATGCTTTGTGATTTATTCATTTTCTAATTATATATGCCCGTGCTGATTTTTTCCAGACACCTCCACAAATACTTGTGCTAATGTTGAAGCAGCTGGTATTAACTGGTCATCAGATAAGGTGGAGGTTCCTGTGCTTTCTGAGCGCGAGAATGATGACATCGGGACTGAGGTTGGTGACGTTCAGGATCAGGAGGATGACAGTGATGAACTTGACGTTTCCGCCGCCGAGGAAAGTGCTCGTCAAGTTCTTGACTCCCTGGTTGGCCACGTGACGTTGCTTCAACATCAAGATGCATCGGTTGAAGATCACAAACAGACGGAAGAAGCGATGGTTGGTGATGATGTAGAGTACGGAGTCGTTCCTCTTTCAACATCATCTGATCTTCAACACAGCGATGTCGATGATGATGTTGGAGAAGTGAGTACGGTTTCTTCTCATCAACCGCACGTATCTGTGATCTCGCTGAATCAGAGCACGAACATAGGCGGTGACAGCCAGTCTGTCAGTGGAGTTATCACGTGTTCACCGCCGGCATCTCCGTCACGGCATGACGTATCTGTCGTTCAACTGGACGGAGGAGGAGGTGACGTGTCCGTGGTGGAAGTTGGTGGTGAGTTCCTCCCTGCTCTCTCTCTCTCTCTCTCTTCCCGTCTCTCTTTCTCTCTCTCTCTGTCTCTTTATCGTCTTATCTCTTTTATTCATTTTGTCTCTATCTTTTTCCGTTTCATTGTGATTCTATCTTGTTGTCTTTCTTTTTGTACTGTTTCTCTCTCGCTCTCTCGCTCTCTCTCTGTGATATTTTCCTCTCTGCTCTGCTCTTTCTTTTCTCCTCTCTTCGTCACTGTTATCAGTACATTTTCATTCTGTTAACTTTCATCACATCGAATATTGATATACTCATTTCTTACCGATTCTTGCAAACAAATAATTGCATCAACTCTCTCCCTTTTCTCTTTCTTTCTCCATCTTTCTCTCTTTCTCTCTTCTGTTTATTTCCTCTGGCTGTTGTACTCTGTTGTACACCGGACTTCTGTGTACAAGTTCTCTTTGTTTACTACGAGTGTCACACACACACACACACATACACACAAATACTTATGTGTATGTATGTGTGTATGCAGTGGATGATTGCAAGACATCACTGTTGCTGGATGGATCAACTGTAACTTGTTCTGATGTGGATCACATTGAAGACGCAGCCATCATCACCTCGCCAACCTTCACAGACTCATCGGTAATTGTCCCTCCCTATCTTCTATCTCCTATATCCTATCTCCTATCTTCTATTCACTGTTTCCGTCATGTAAAATGATATCCAAGTTGATATTCTTTGAGCTCTGCAATCATATATCAGTGTGGAAATGTTTTCAACACAAGCTTTTTAGCTGGAAGTATATGTATTGTCTGTGTTTGTTGGACGATTTCATGCAGAAATGTGTGTCTGTCTGTGTGTGTGTGTGTGTGTGTGTGTGTGTCTGTGTGTGTGTCTGTGTGTGTGTGTGTCTGTGTGTGTGTCTGTGTGTGTGTGTGTCAGTGTGTGTGTTTCTCTATATATCGGTGTTGATTGTGTTCACCTTCTTTCTGAACATTCAACTTCTTCTTTCAAATCACCTCATATCGTTTACGTTCTCCTCTTTTTTCACTGGTTATTGTCTTCGTTTTTTTATTATTTCTTCGCCTAATAACAACATCTGTTTTTGGTGTGCTGGTTATTGATTTATGTATTTCCTCTAATACTTGTGTCTTCTTCACCTGGCTGATGAGTTCAGTGATATTATGTCTCCTGTGTCTTCATTTATTTATCGTAATATCATTCTTAAATACACGTGTGAATTTTCTTCCAGGTTGACTACTCTAGAAATTCAATGCTAATTCAGGCAACCCGCATTTTTTACGTTCTTCGTTAACTCTTCTTCTTATAGACTGCTTGTCATGGAATCTTCTCAATATGTGTGTGTGTGTGTGTGTGTGTGTGTGTGTGTGTGTGTGTGTGTGTGTGTGTGTGTGTGTGTGTTAGTGTGGAGAGAGTGTTTGTTCGTCATCTGTGGTGATCAGTGTGGACTCGGCCGCCAATACTGATAATAACAACCAGCCCCCAGATTCTAGTGCCGATACTGCCACCACCGCCGCCCCAAAATCTGCCACCAACCTCTCTCCCGACGAACAAGTGATACTTCGCCGCACACTGTGCAAGGTTACCAAATATTAACATAGTAAATAACTATGATATCGTGCAATATGATGAATTTACAGTAAAAGTCTAAACTTCTTATATTTTTACTAATTTTTCCTTACTGTCTTCTCTTATTCATTTATATTTCTTCAATTTCTTTAATTTCATTTGCCTCTAAAAGTTTCCTGTTATTTCACCTCAATATCCTCAACAAAACTTAGTAATAAAGTAAACAAAGTAATAACAAAACTTTTTTTATTCAATAATCATTCATTCAACTCCTTTGGGAAAATTCAGCAAAACTACGTTTTTCAATAATAGTATCATGCATTTCTTTTGCAAAAAAATAAAGCAATCGTCGCACTTGCTAGAAATAAGGCTGGCACCTCCTAGAGACGCGTGCATCCCGGTTAAGAGCGCCTGTTCTATGTTCTAGTTCTTCCTATTTCTGCATCACAATTCACCCCGTGCCTTTGTGTGTGTCCTCGTGTGTGTATGTGTAAAATAATATCGTATTTAATATATAATATATATCGTATTTAGCCTTATTGTCTTTGCTCTTTAACGTTCTTCCCGTTCTTGGTTTTAGAGTATCTATACGTATGTGTGTGTCTATGCTTATGTAAGCCTACGTGTCTATGTGTGTGTGTATATGTGTATGTTGCCTTGTGATGTTTTAATGTCCGCGTGTCTATATGTGTGTGTGTGTGTGTGTCTTTGTTTGTCTGTGTGTGTGTGTGTGTATGTCTGTGTGTTGTGTTTGTCTCTGTGTATGTGTGTGTGTGCGCGCGCTTTAGAGACCTTTGGTGTAAAGCGCCATATATATGTAAAACTGTACTGTACTGTGTGTGTGTGTGTGTGTGTGTGTGTGTGTGTGTGTGTGTGTGTGTGTGTGTGTGATTGTGTGTGTGTGTACAGCGCCTTAGAGACCCTCTAAGTGTAGGGCGCTATATAAATATCTACCTAATGTAATGTAATGTACTGTGTGTGTGTGTGTGTTGTGCAGGAGGAAGAGGGTGTGAGTCGCACGGCATCGCGTGCTCTCTCCGTGTCGAGTACAGGCAGCAAGGACCATCAACAAGCTTTGTCTGCTATGCGCAAGAAAACTCGTAAACGCACGCGCCGCTTCGAGATTGACGGAGTCGTAATCACCAAGACCACTCGTACAGTGTTCTACGGCGACGACAGTGATGTCTCTGTTATTGACGAACATGTCTTCCGCAAGCAGGAGATGCGCGAACTTAAGATGCTGCAAAAACAGGAGCAAAATCAATTTCGCGATTTAAATAACAAGGTCAGTGGTGGTTTTGGTGTCTTCTCTTCGCGCGTTTATGTTGGGAATGTATTTATTAGCGTCGTTTTTTATTCTGCATTTTTTCTGGCCAAAGTTATAATTCCTGCTTGATTGTTGTTGGTGAATTCAAACAACTTAGCGTTTGCAAAACAAAACTTGTTCTTCACTGAGATATCTATAAAAACTGTAATTGAATACCCTCTTCTAATCCTCTAGTATTCTCTCATTATTATTTATAGTTGTTCAGCCTGCAATAAGCCTATGTCTGCATTTTGCTTGTTGCAATTACGTTTTTATATCTCTATCATCGGTGTGAAATACACGCGAATAAAAAAACGTGTCTTCTAGCAAACCTAAGTTTTCAGTCTGTCGAAATACGAGTATATATGTGTGTGTGTGCTGGTGTATGTGTGTGTGCTGGTGTGTGTGTGTGTGTATATATGCGTGTGTGTGCTGGTGTATATGTGTGTGTGTGTGTGTGTGCTGGTGTGTATGTATGTGTGTGTATGTTTCGCAACGGCAGACCCAGTTGGAAAGGGACCAGCAGTTACGCAAATTCGACAGCGAAATGACCCAGTTAACTCGGCAATATGACGCCGATATTGACACCATGCTGCGACAACACAAGAACCACGTGGAACGACTCGATTGCCAATACGAAACGGATAAACGCACCACCAGCAAGCGAACCAGGGCAGAACAGGTGAACTGCCGTCATCTATCCGTCCATCTATTCGTCCTTCTATCCGTCCATCCATCTATCCGTCCATCTATTCGTCCATCTATCCGTCCATCTATTCGTCCATCCGTCCATCTATCCGTCCATCCATCTATCCGTCCATCCATCTATCCGTCCATCCATCTATCCGTCCATCCATCTATCCGTCCATCCATGTATCCGTCCATCCATCCATATATTCGTCCATCCATCCATCCATCCATCCATCTATCCGTCCATCTATCCGTCCATCTATCTATCCGTCCATCCATCCATCTATCCGTCCATCCATCTATTCATTCATCCCTCTCCCTATTGAAACTGAAAATTCATTCAATATATGTGTAAATATATGAAATATAATCCAATGAAATTCGCCAACAAACAAAACATTATTTATATACAATTGGTAGAGTTATTTGTTGTTTCAGGAGCGTGATTTGAAGGCGTTTCGCGAGGCGCTCAAGTTTGATGTGCGTCAGTTGAAGCAGGATGTCGAACAGATGCCGAAGGAAAGACGTCGCGAGGCGATGAGAACACGTCGTGAAAAACTCGATATTGAACATCAGGTGTGATCAGGCTTCTTCCCTATCTCCTGCTTGTCTCTTTCTTATTTTCTTTACTTCTTGTGTTTCTCTTGTGTTTTCTTTTCTTCTTGTGTTTGTCTTGTGTTTTCTTTTCTTCTTGTGTTTCTCTTATTTTCTTTTCTTCTTGTGTTTGTCTTGTCTTTGTCTTGTGTTTTATTTTCTTCTTGTTTTTCCCTTGTGTTTTATTTTCTTCTTGTGTTTCTCTTGTGTTTTCTTTTCTTCTTGTGTTTGTCTTGTGTTTTATTTTCTTCTTGTG
>OU696582.1:7988769-8058769 GCA_916048095.2 Sacculina carcini | reverse complement strand
GCTGCGTCAAACACCTTTTTTTCACATAGTACGGCATCAACGTGTTTGCTGCCGAGAACACTGCGAACTTATTTGCCGTTCTTTCATTGGCTACCTCATGTTCTTTTAACACATCGTTCATCTGACATGAATCAACAAACCACGCCCCCAGATATTTATATTCCTTAACTCTTTGAATTTCTATATCCTGCACTTTTACGGTGTGATGTATGTTTTTGTCTCCATTGATTACCATCAACTTAGTTTTTTCCTTGTTAATAACCATTCCGCTCTTCTTACAAAAACGCATTAAACAATGTAGTTTGTTGATGCATGTCTCTAGGCTAGTTGCTAGGATGGCCGTGTCATCCATGAACAATAATGCATGGTTCGTGGCCAGGTAGTCGTCAGGTGGGCAGGTCTGTTTCAACATGCGTACCATCTCGTCGATGTATAGTACAAACAAGAGTCCGCTGGAGGGTGCTCCTTGACGCACTCCTATCGTAGCGTTTATCTCCGCTCTGCCTAACATTTGTTTGGTGCATGAATACATTCTGGCAATAGCGCTCAGCATGTGTCTGCCGCATCCCATCTGTTTAAGTCTCTCCAGTAATTTTGTCCTTGGTACTCGGTCATACGCTTTGCTGAAATCAACAAATATGATGTATAATGTGCGGTGTTTGAATTGTGCGTAGTCGCATAACAACCTCAATGCTAGGATATGCTCAATGCACCCGCGACCCTTTTGTGCGCCAGCCTGGCATGGGTCGATGTCATACCACAATTTTAGTCTTTCGGTTAGCATTGTATCATATATCTTCGCCATAGAGTCCATCACACTAATTCCACGATAGTGTCCACAATCTAATCGGTTTCCAGATTTGTACAGAACTGTTAGTTTACTGTAGCACCACGATACTGGATAGGACGTACAGTAGAATATCATATTAAACAATGTCAGTAGGAAAAAGATCCACGCGACTGGTAAATGTTTTAGTATTCCAGGGCAAATTCCGCTGAAAGCTTTGTTCGACTTAGACTTTTTCAGGCTCTGCCTTAATTCTGTCTCTGTGAAAGGATCATCCAGTATCGGGATATATGGTGTATCACTTATGTCTACCTGTTCACATGGCAACTGTGGCTGGTTAAGCAACTGTTCAAAGTGTTCCTTGAAATCCTCGTTACTAGGTTGTATTGATTCTCTATTTCCTATGTCGCCGTTCCAGTTTATTGCTGACCATAATGCCTTATTGTCGTTAGCTTCCAATAGTCTTTGCCAGCGACTGTCCGTTCGGCTCTGTTTATTGTACATGCTTATCGCTCTGTTATTGGCTGCTGTGTCAGCTATGGTCGCACTGGCTTCTGTGAGCACAGAGTCGATGTCGATGTCGTTATTCCAGTCGTTAGCAAAATCTGGTGGGTACACTTCAGACAATGCACTAATCAGTTGTTCTGAGTTCACCTTTTTCATTCTAACGCTATTTCTGATTGGTCTACTTTGATTGACTTCTTCAGTAAGTATAGTCGCTCTCCGTAACAAATCGTGACTACCTTCGTTCTCTATTAACGTTACATCTATGCATAACGGTGCATGATCAGACCCCGTTTGTTCTTGACGAATATCGACGTTATTAATCAAGTGAATAGTCTTTGATTTAGCAATGCATAGGTCGATCTCTGACATCCAGTCTTTACCCTTTTTGAAGGTTAAACTGCTTTTTTCCTGCTTGCAGATGTTTCTAATATGGTTAGCGATGACCAAGTCATTGTCCTTGCAAATATTATACATTATTCTTCCAAATTTATTTACTGTTTTGTCCTCTATTTCCGCCATATCTCTGGTCTCCTGGCTGAGTTCCCCAATTCTGCTGTTGAAGTCGCCTACCGCTATTACGTCATCAGATACTGACATATGTTTGACAAAGTGTCCAAACTGTGCCGGGTTATAAAATGGAGACCCATCTGGAGGGACATACACCCCACCCAATTTCAGACTATTTCTTAACGTGACCCAAATTTGGTCCTCCGTATCTATGTTGACATTGCTAATACATTCAATCAGCGAACATTTTACTAACAGCATGACCCCACCGCGATTTCTACCAGTCTTCGACTCATTTCGGTATACATAAAAACCGGGAACGCTCGGTTTCCAACAAATTTTTGTCTCTAACAACCAAACCAGATCAAACCCAAATATAAACGAGAATATGTGTGGGTTTTGTAACTTATCTTTTAAACCTCCTATGTTCCATGAGCAGACTCGTATATTACGCTGGACTGCGTCCCTTCAGTAGAATCGAGGATTGAAGCGGTCTATCACCATTCCGTCTCTTAGAAGAACGCGGTTCTTCCAGTCGTACGTGATCTCCATGCCTTCGTTCTCAGGTTTTGCTTCTTCCTCTTGTCTCCTCGCCCTCATTCGCGCACTCTCCTTCCGGATAGCTGGATGAACGTCTTTTTTCACAAAGATTCGCGAAAATCTGTCTCCTGCTCGTTTCAGGTTCTTTGCAGATGCCAGTATTTCTTCTCGTTCAGTATAACCCGCAACTGTCACCAGCAGAGGACGTCTTTTCCTGGCATCTTGTCTACCGATCCGTTTCATTTCCCATGTAGATGTGTCGTGGTTCTGGATTCCAGCTGCTTGCAGTACTGCAGCTACCTTATCACTATCGTTGGCTCCCAAGGCATCTTCATCTTCATGCAGTCCAGTAAGAACCAGGTTCCTTCTTCTGTTCTTATTCTCCATTTTCTCCAGGTAGCTTTGCTGTTGTTGTATTATGCTGTAGGCGTCGTCCAGTTTCGAAGACAGCTGATCTACTTGAACCTTTAATGCTGCTACTTCCTTCATGCTTTTCTTGATCTCCCTCAGTTCGTTCAACAACATCTGGTTGTTCGGTTCGATCGTATGCTGCTGTTGCACGTCCTCTCGATCAGCCATCTCATTGATCAATGTGGTCAACGCTTGCTTGAGTTGCTCATTTTTCATCTTGTTAATATCACTACTGCCAAGCGATCGCACAGTAGTGACATTCTGGTATCGTGCGTTTGGTACGGGCATGTTCCAATTGCCGGTTCGTTATGGGTAAAGAACCCACTGACACAATGCGTTGAACACACACACAGATTTTCGGTCACAGCGACTCATTGACCATACACACACACACGCAATTCAAGTACACACACAGATTGAAGGTCACCGGACACCACTCGACACAACCGTTCGCCACCACTGATACCACAAGACTCCAGATACTACACACAGGGTGGTAATAGTGCACTTGCACACTCTTCCCCCATGCTACTGTACTTGGATGTAATTAATAACAATATGTGTGTGTGTGTGTTTTTTTGGATAACTATATTTGATAAATTCAATGCCCATACTTATACACACAAGCATACACTCACGCTACGAAATGCACACACAAAGACACACACACACAGACACAAACAAAAGTGCTCTAGTGCTCTCTCCCTTCTCAAATCATATCTCAGTGGTCGGACTTATGCGGTGTAATTTAATTCCTGTGTCTCTTCTTCGGTTGCTCTACATCATGGTGTTCCACAGGGCTCCATTCTTGGTCCTTTGTTATTAAATCTATTCTCTTTAAATCTCTTAAATCTCTTCTCTTTAAATCTCTTAAATCTCTTCTCTTTAAATCTCTTAAATCTCTTCTCTTTGTCCTATTCTTCGTAAACACTCTATAAGTGCTATCTGACGTTCTTTCTTATATTTCTGTGTGTGTGTGTGTGTGTGTGTGTGTGTCTGTGTGTGTGTATTTGTGTGTATGTGTGTGTGAAGAAATTGGAGGACGGTTTTGCCGCCGAAGTTGCCGAACAGCAACTGTTCTACAGCGACGTCACCAACACGTCCACCAGTTCTCCAGCTCTCTCCCGCTCGTCCTCGTCCTCCTCCTCTGCTCTTCCTTCATCAGCAGGAAAGAGTGACAACACACACAACCCCCATTCACTGCTGCCCATCCCCACCAATGACGTCACCACTTAACTAACTAACTAACCGCAGCTAGGCGGGCGAATTATTTCAACAACTGCTTATTGTGTGCTATTGTCTGTGTGTGTGTATGTGTGTGTGTGTGTGTTATTGTGTGTGTGTGTGTGTGTGTCTTAATATGTGTGTGTTTGTTATTGTGTGTGTGTGTGTGTGTGTTAATTTTCACGTTGTTTCATTGGCTTGCTGCCAACAATATTTTTCACTGCAGAGTCACTGCAACTTCCACGATTTATTCAAACCAAGTGTATATGTATGTGTGTATGTGTCTAATTTTATGTGTGTATGTATTAATGTGTTGTGTGTGTGTGTGTGTGTGTCCGTATTAGTGTGTTATGTGTGTGTGTGTGTATGTATTAGTGTGTTATTGTGTGTGTGTGTGTGTGTGTATTAGTGTGTGTATTAGTGTGTTATTGTGTATTAGTGTGTTATTGTGTGTGTGTGTGTGTGTGTGTGTATTAGTGTGTGTGTGAGTGTGTATTAGTGTGCTAGAGGGACGGTGGGTATTTTTATATGACAATGCACGTGCCTTGTGTTTTTGATGCGCCGCTTTTGTATCGTGTTATTGTTATTGAGACGTTTTCGGCGCCACCGTGTTCATTCCCAATGTGTATGTATGTCTGTCTGTGTGTGTACGTTTGGATTGACCCGTGGTGGGCGGGTCATGACCTGACCTCTTGGGGTCACCAATATTGGCATCACGTGTAGGCTAGCTTAAAGCTGTATGTTAGTGTGTGTGTGTGTTGCTTTTTGTTGCTTCATTAGTGGTATATTTATGCACGAATACACTGTGTGTGTGTGTGATAATTTTCGCATTTCTTTCTCGCTTTTCGGTGAATTATTTCTTGATAATAAGTGTAAACATTGAAATATTTGGTTAATAAATTTCGCTCGATTTTGTTGGATCGTATGAAAATACAAGTGTTAATATTATTAATTACTCGTAAATTATTCTAGGATTTGGTTTGTGATTTTACATTGTATTTTCACAAATTTTAGTCGTTTATATTATACATTCAACAACGTGATGAGCAAGGGTATTTTTTGGTTTTTGGACATCCTGCTCAAGTAAAAACGATGTGCAATATTTATTCGGGTCTTTTTTATTTGGAAATTATTTTTGGTAAGAAATCGAGACGAGAAAGAGCGCCACCTCATGGACAAGTTTGTCTTGAAATCTCGTGGATTGCATCCGCGGTGTGCATCACTTCATATATGCGCTTAAATTCCCGCACATCCATTTCGACACACAAACAGGAAGAATACAACATGTTAAATACAATGAACATTTTCAGTAAATGAAATTGTATTAATGTTTAAATATATATCCTTCAAAAACTAAAAAATATTTAATAAATTTAAAAATCAAATAGAATAATTATAAAAATACATAAACATAATATGATATTATATATAAGGATGTTAATTAAATTAAAATTAAAAATATACTTAAACAAATTTTACCAATTGAAGTTTGGTTAGAATTATATCAACCTGCAAACTATAAACACACACACACACACACACACACACACACACACACAAGCATAAAGCAAACGACCTGAATTCTCGATATATTCTGTGTTGCAATACGTCTGATTGCACCAGAGTGCAAATAAACACCGGTTTCTCTTCAGCCACGTACGTGCGGTCATGCAGAAATTGTCCATCAACAATATTCCGCCGAGTTCTTGCAAGCGTGACTTAGTCGAGCTTGTTGTTTGCAAGTTGCATATGCAATAGGGCTGCAACATTGCAGAAACGTTGAAAATAACATAACAATTATGAAAATTCATTTTGTTCTCTTTTACAATTTTCAATTTTACCAATTTTATCTGAACTTTTAGCTAAATACCTAAATATATACTAATATTTTTACTAAATTATATACTTTTATAGTCATCTTAATAATTTTAATATTAGTAAATATTATATTCATATATTTGTAATAAATATGTATGATACCATATGTATATGTAATATTATACATATCTGTATATCTATAATATTAAATAGTTATGAAAGTTATATTAAATATATACTAACACTAAATATCTAAATTATATTAGATAAACTATTTCCTAGTCACTGTCAATACATTTTTTCTGTCCGTTAATTCTTTCATTTCATGTTTGTGTTTTATTTTTGTTTGACCGGTTCTATATTTTTTTGAATATTTTATTCATTGTTGCATTGACAATTTTCACGTGCTGTTTTTTCTCCGCGCAACCTCGGACCAACACACTCGTTTACCAACCAAATTAATTACAGCTGCATAAAATTTTGACATCACAAAACAATTAAAAGATATCGAATGTCCTTGATTTTTATTGCACTGGTTTCAGGCCTATTAGTGTGCTCGTTTGTGTGTGTGTGTGTGTGTGTGTGTGTGTGTGTGTGTGTGTGTGTTTGCAATGCTCTTGTGTATGTGTGTGTGTGTGTGTTTGTGTGTATGGGTGAATGGTTTCATTCGCTGAGAAGAATCTACATTGTCTTCTTGTCTTGGTTAGTTGTGCCTTTGGTGGATTACGCATTTACATTACATTATATTACATTACAAGTAAATTGACATTCACTTATTCGATCATTTTCTTCATCAAATAGTTGGTGGATTTGTTTTCTCTTAAACCCCTGAAAATCTTTGCCTCTTAAAATGCGTTCTATTTTTTTCTACCGAATTACCAGCTCTTATTGACCAAATATTTTAACAATTTTCCCCTTCGATTTCGGCCTCATAATAAAGCAGACTTAAATATTAACGCCAAAATTGCCCGAGGGATTACATTTTTCAAATTTTTATTAAATTTGTATACGTTTCGTCCTATTCTCTTGTTCTTTATTTTATTTTTTGTCTTATTCATTGTTTCATTCTGTGCCTTCTTTGTGTTTTTTCTGTGTTATTTTTATTTGATAATCTTTTCTCTTCTGTGTCTTAGTTTTTCGCCGTCCAATCGTGCATTTTCTGTCGTCTGCTCTATCAGACACGCCTGCTCTGCCATAACACACTCTCTCTCCCTATCTTTCGCCCCCTCTCTCTCCTGCGGTGCCTGGCTGTCAGTTGAACGGCAGTCGATGGTGTCAGTTGAACAGCGCTGGAAGACCTCATAGAAGACCTCCACTGATGCGCCCGCCTCGTGCTAATTATTGTGGTCGACGAAATATTTGTCGTGATGAGCGAACTGAAAAACAACAACAACAACAACAACGTATTGACAGCGCAAAATGAAGATGGAACAGACATTGACGAGAAGACGGCGATGATCAAATGCCAAGATGACAGCAACAAACGCAAACTCAAATGGCAACTGAGCAGACAGGTAATATCATCATTTTATCATCATTCTATCATCATTATATCATCATTTTATCATCATTCTATCATCATTATATCATCATTATATCACCATTATATCATCATTATATCATTATATTATCACTATATCATCATTATATTATGATATCATTATATCATCATTCTATCATCATTTTATAATTATTATAGCATGGTTATATAGTCATTATATCGTATTATATCATTATTATAGCATCATTATATCATCATTATATCATCATTATATCATCATTATATCATCATTCTATCATCATTATATCATCATTATATCATCATTTTATCATCATTATATTATCATTTTATCATCATTATAGCATCATTATATTATCATTATATTATCATTATATCATCATTTTATCATCATTCTATCATAATTATAGCATCATTTTATCATCATTCTATCATCATTTTATCATCATTATATTATCATTTTATCATCATTATAGCATCATTATATTATCATTTTATCATCATTATAGCATCATTATATTATCATTATATTATCATTATATCATCCTTTTATCATCATTCTATCATAATTATATCATCATTTTATCATCATTCCAAGTGTCTACTGGTGGAAAATGAAGAGGTTGTTAAGTGGGGAATTATAGCTCGAAGGACAAAGAAGAACATAAATGTGCGAGTGTTTTTATCAATCTGAATTAGTTTATTTTTCACTTCTAGACTCACCTTATGTGATATCTAATTTTTGCTGGAACAACATTGCTGAATTTATTGCAATTTGTCAGTCACCACCGCTGTGCTATGTTGTGTGGAAAATGAAGATTTGTGTCATCAATGAAGTGGGGAATCAGAGATGAAGAGAGAATCAGACAATTACGCAGCACTCTATGTGTTTTAGGAGACCCAAATGTGGTCGACCTTATTTCTGGACACAGCCGTTCAGGGCAGGAGATCTAGTGGAACCATTAGCAGTTCTCGCGAGAAAACCGTAAGATCTTTGTCCAACGAGCTGGAAATTATCAGACTGAGAGGGTGAGAGCCAACTCATTCACTCACTCATTCACTCACTAACTCACTTACTAACTCACTCACTTACTCACTTGCTCACTCACTCATTCACTAACTCACTCACTAACTCACTAACTCACTTACTCACTCATTCACTTACTCACTCACTCACTCACTCACTCACTCACTTACACTCACTCACTCACTCATTCATTCACTCAATCACTTACCCACTCATTCATTCACTCACTCAATAACTCACTCAATGTTCTTACGGGAACAGGAAATTATTCTTATGAAATAATAAAAACATACATAAACACTAATATATACGTTAATAGGCAGAGAGTTTTATAGTAATAAATAGTATAAAAAATATATGCACATAGTTTTGATACTACTTGAATATATTTTGAGAACATAAATTTCAGCAAAAAAGGAACTTATGTTATGTTATGTTAATATAACGCAGATTAAAACTATTTTATAGGGAATATCGAATACATTTATCTAAATTTATTGAATAAATTTTAAGAATTTTTTAAATTGGTATTTACTGTCAATTTTAGCGAGAAGCATGCTCGTACAAACGCTCTTATTTTATCGACAAATATGTGTGTGTGTGTGTGTGTGTGTGTGTGTGTGTGTGTGTGTGTGTGTGTGTGTGTGTGTGTGTGTGTGTGTGTGTGTGTGTGTGTTCTTGTTAGAACGCAACGCGCCCATATGCGCGGGCAAGATGGCAAGTTAATTGATATGTTCAAATCATCTGACGATTCTTGCAGAGTTAATCTCAGCAAGTTTCTAGAGGTACCTCAATCTCTCTTGCACGTGATAACTCGGAAAATTATTTGGTTTTCAAAAGCGGGCAATAACTTGATTTTTTTAATGTTAAATTGTGCATTAATTTGTGATAATTTCGTTTTTTATTGTCAAATATTTCATTTGAAAAAACTCTTTGATTTATGAGTACCGTAATCACCCTAGTATAACTCTCTCTCTAAGTTTTCAAATATTTCTCTTAAAAAATAATTATCAGGTTTTATTTATGAAGACAAAAATTATTTCTGCCAAAAAAATGCCATTTTTATGCAAATTTTCATGTTGAAATTTGGCACAAAAATGGCAGCTTATTATACCTGGGTGATTACGATAAATATATATTTTATGTTTTATGTTTGGTTAATATTTTTACTTGAAAAAACATAAAATAGATGTGTTGTGTACAACTATATACCTCATAACGGAATATAAGTGAATAATTTTTTGAAAAATATATGTTAATGTAATTAAATCTTATTTTCGTAAATTTATAAAAATATTTGAGTTGACTCCTTGAATTTGCAGATGCAGAAAACTTTGATGAACAACTCGCCTAAATAAATTCACTTAATTTCGAAATTGAACTAAAAAGTTTTGTAAATAGAACGTAAACAACGAATTTCAATATTCCATTGTATGTATGTGTGTATGTATGTATATGTGTGTGTATGTCAGTGTGTGTGTGTGTGTGTGTGTGTGTATGTATGTATATGTGTGTGTGTGAGTGTGTGTCCTATAAACACTGTAGGTATAGGGCGCTATATAAATATCTACCTAATACAATGTAATATAATATAATGTAATGTAATAATATTTAATTGTATGCAATGTACTGAAATTTCATTTAATAACATTCTATGTAATATAATATTGTTTAAAGTAACGTTGCTTGATTTAACACAATTTTACGTCATGTAATGTAATGTAATGTGTGGCGTGCAGTCGCTAGCTGTTAGTGGTCTTCGTCAAAGCGATCCTCGTCTTGGCGAGATGAAGCGTTCAGTAGCTACCATTCAATCGAACAGTACCAGGGAGGCGCGTAGTTGGACCTCCGAGGGACTATGTATCGATGAAGATATATTCGCAGGGTACACACACACACACACACACACACACACACATACATATCACAGGTGCATGTGTAGTGTTGTTATTGCGTGAGGTTTAAACTGTTTCAGGTTTTGCTCGATGGATTTGTAGGCATATTATAGGAAAGAGCAAACGTTTGTTTGTTTGTTTTTTATGTGTCTGCTTGTCATGTTTAATTTATATATAGCGAAAGATGGTTTTATCAGATAAAATAAAATCCTCTTGAAATTGGATTTTTTTGGGAAAATTATAACTTTATAAGTGTATTTTTTCAACTGAATCTTTCATATGTGAATTTGACACCAAATTGTTAGCTATCGATCGAGAAGAAAGAAAATGAAAATTCAACATCCAACGTCTCCTGAATGAGCGTTTCAAAACATTTCTAATTTAATTTTATTAATATTATAATTATTATTGGGTTAGTCAACAACATGAAGCATGTCTTCATAATTGCAGTAGAATAAGCTATTTTTTATACATATAAATAAATAAATATAATAAATAATATATAAATAAATAGTTAATATAATGCCTAATTTAATTATATATATAAGAAATAAATTATTAGCATTTTCAGTACTCCGTGGTGTAGTGGTAGCACCCCCCCCACAAGCGAAAGGTCCGTGGGTCGAATCCCGGCGGAGAATTTCTTTAGGCGAATTCTATAATCCAACAGCCCCTGTCCACCCAGCAGTAAATGATGGTACCAGATATCAGTCATGTGTTGTGTCATGCATTCTGGGGAGGTGGTCCTCTCTAATATGTCTTCCGTCCTTGTGGCGCCATAGCGTGGAGAGGGTCGGTTCTGCGGTGGCAGCGAGCTGCACGGGACATACCTGTGTGTGTTCATAAGCTTCGACTTCTTCCCGTGTAGCAGCTGTCACTTGAGACATTCAACCTTTTTACAGAATGATCATGGAAAACTTGGACTTGATCAAGCGGGCCCTCACTGGAGAACTGGTTATTCCAAACTTTGAAGATTTCTGTCAACATCTCGACGAAATATTTGAACAATGCACGGCGGATTGCTCGGGAAGTGTACGTACCCTTACTTACACACACACACACATACACACACAGACACACAGACACACACACACTTAATGTGTTTGTGTGTGTGTTTTTGTTGTTGAAGAATTTCACTGAAATATTTCCAAGATCCAACATTATTATAATAATAATTATTATTATTATTATTGCTGTAGAACATGATAAATGTATTACAAATACACAAACGACATGTGTATGTGTATGTATGTATGTGTGTGTGTGTATGTTATCTGTATATGTATCTGTAATATCGTTTCTTGCAAACAAATATTGCACGATATTAAAATTGATCGCGCATTTTCTGTTGACAATCTTCTTCTTTCTATACCTTTACATCTTCAATTTCGCAATAATCAACTTCAATTTCGGAATATTGATTTTCTCGCCGGGATACGCTAGAAACAATTTAAAATTTTCTGATTTTTGTCCGCTTAAAAATGACATTTTATGTGAGAAAATATTTGTTTTATGTCATCACATAAAATTCCCAACTCTAGTCATAAAATATTACCATAATAATCATAATTCATCAAAAATGGTGTTCAATTGCATGTTTTACGTGTGTGTGTGTGTGTGTGTGTGTGTGTGTGTGTGTGTGTGTGTGTGTGTGTGTGTGTGTGTGTGTGTGTGTGTGTGTGTGTGTGTGTGTGTGTGTGTGTTAGCCTGCTTCCTACATACCCCAGCTAGCGCGGGTTGACCCGACATTATGGGGTGCATCAGTTTGTACCATAGATGGTCAGAGATATTCCGTGGGAGATGTACAAGCTCCATTTACTATTCAATCCACAAGCAAGCCTTTTAGCTACGCTATAGCTTGTGATACAAGAGGAGCAGATTTCGTACACACGTTAGTCAACATTTCGTCACCAAATATTCATATATTTGTCCATTCTATGTCGCTTAAGTCCAAATCAACAATGTTTTTGTTTTGATATTGAAGTAATTATGTTGTTGTTTTTTAACATTTCGATTAGAGGAATTGGTTTTTTGTTGTTGAATATTTCTTCTATATAATATCTGAACGTTCTTCATGAATTTAAACGACTATTATTTTTTACCCAAGTTTTACGATATTCACGCAAATTTTCTACACAGAAAATAAATTCTAAATGAGTGAATTAATATTCTGATGTTTGTGTTATTTGATTTTATATATTCTATCTTTCGAGTACTGTGATAAAAATAATATTACTAATATATGTTTGTCTTTTTTTATTTTCATAAATTACTGATATTAATAATAAGAATAAAAATAAGTATATTAATATTATTTTATCATCAGTATTAAATATCATTACTAGCCTTATTCAATTTATTATTATAATTATGATGACCAGGTATATAGGGCAGGAACCGAGCGGTCGAAGTTTCAACGAGCTGTGTTTGGACAATAACCGTAAACCCCACAATCCTATGATTAACTCCGGGGCGATTATCACCTCCTCGCTTATACAGGCAAGTTTAGCTAGTTTTTTAATTAACAGATAATTTATACACAGTCGTATTTGAAGACGTTGATATATTTCTCACCATCACTGCTCCCGTTGTAGCACATAATTTTGAAAATTCTCATTTTTACGAAAATTTTCAAAGTGGATTAAAAGTTTGTTGATAAGGGAGGTTCTGTACTATTTCGCTCACGTGATCTCGCTTATGTTTTTTACAGCGTAGATCGTAAACTTTCAGTTTTTCAGCCATGAAAATTCAATAATATACAAATTTATACATAACTCATATTTTAACGGATAATTCTACTTTATCTATTTCATGGTGGGTTTAATGGTCAGACAGCTATTTCACAGGGTCAAAAATTCAGTCTGTCAATGTTTTATTCATCCAAAAGAACAAGCTTAATTTTGGTATGAATTATATCAATGTTGATAAAGTACAAATATGTGCAATAGTTTGATGAAAAACTTATATTAACACGTAAATGATAGAAAATGCTGGATTTTTTCTCAACATATTGTGTATGTAGAACGAACAGAGCAATTTCAAAAATACTACCGGAGAATGTTTCAAATTTTGGGCAGGGACTTAACGCAAGATCGTACTACTAAAAACCTAGTATTTGATGCCTGAAAACTGACATGGGCATAATGGCTGAGAAGGCAATTTTTCACTGCTAGATTTTACATGTGTCTCCTGTTATTTGTTCATTTCTCTGTTATTAATCAGCCGATTTTTGCGTTTTATTTTTGATATCGCCCAAAAACAGCCGGAACTGAAGTTGGCTGATCGTTTTGACTACGCATTTCGCAAATACAAGCAGTTAACAGGCGGCGAATACATGGGCTTCAACAATGCCGTATTTCTCTCGGAACGTCAGGCGGCCGATAGAAATTTCGCACTGGCTTATTTCATGCGAGAAAATAATTGTTTCGATGGAGAAACAGATCTGGATGAAATTCTCAATTTCTACTTCCAGGTAGAATATTTAGCTAGCTAACAAAAACTAACTTGACTCCAACCATATAGAACGTCGATTTTTTTATATCAAAAATTGTCAAAATTTCAAAAATCGAATTGATTACTTTAAAAAAATATTGCTATAAACAGAAAAATATGGTAATATTTAGCAACATAATTAATTAGCACTTCGCCTGTGCAATTAATAACAATAATAATAATAATAATAATTTCAGCACCACAGTCTGGTACTTATTTGTGCTTTTTGAAGATTTATTTTGTGCTTGTTGAAGATGTGATTTGTTTTTGTTGAAGATGTGATGTGTTGTGCTTGTTGAAGATATGATGTGTTGTGCTTGTTGAAGATGTGATGTGTTGTGGTTGTTGAAGATGTGATCTATGCTTGTTGAAGAGGTGATTTATGCTTGTTGAAGATATGATGTGTTGTGCTTGTTGAAGATGTGATGTGTTGTGCTTGTTGAAGATGTGTTCGCTTGAGGCCAATTGTGAGTCGGCTTCTGTGATGGCTGGTACATTGGCCAACGGAGGGGTTTGTCCCATCACAGGGGAGACCGTCCTCGACTCCCAGGCAGTGAGGAATACACTGTGTTTGATGCACAGCTGTGGAATGTACGATTACAGTGGACAATTCGCATTCCACGTGAGTCATCACACTAAGATCCTCCGATATTTCAACTAAGAAGAAATTTCGATCAAGTGAAAGATTCGATGAAGTGAAATTGAAATGATTAAAATTGAAATGAAAGATTCGAATAAGTGAAATTGAAAATTCAAATTGTGCTGAAAACTCACTCACAAGCGTAAGTTTTTCAAGAGTCTAATGCGCAAATAAAATATATATAAAAATATATAAATTCAAGTATTCGACTGGTAACTTCAGAATTTTTCTTTTCATTTTCATGTTTTGTTCGAGGGAATTACAACATACGCCAAAAAAGTATTCTATCTTGAATGACATTTATTTGTATTTAAAATCAAGAATAGGTGTTTCGGCGTTTATCAAATGTAGTGAATTTTCTTAAAAAGACATTCGTTTGATTTTATGATGAAAAATACTTATTTATTGCTGAATAATTTAGCAATTAATAAAGTTGAACATATTGCGTTTGTGATTGTCGAATGACCGGAAGTGTGGAGTTCCGGCTAAATCCGGTGTTTCCGGTGTGATTTTGGTCGTGATTCCCAATGTGATGGGGCTGGCTCTCTACTCGCCATGTCTTGACTCCTGCGGCAACTCAGTACGAGGAGTGAACTTCTGCAAGGTACTGTAAGATACTACTACTCTCACATCTAACTTCCCTTCGTGGTGTAGTGGTAGAACACCCGCCTCACAAGCGGGAGATCTCTGGTTCAAAACTCGGCGGAGGAGAATTTATTTGAACAGATTCTATAATCCAATAGTCCCTATCCACCCAGCAGTAAATGATGGTACCAGATATCAGTCATGTGTTGTGTCATGCATTCTGGGGAGGTGGCCCTCTCTAATACGTCTTCCGTCCTTGTGGCGTCATAGCGTGGAGAGGGTTGGTTCTGCGGTGACAGCGAGCTGCACGGGACACAATTGTGTGTGTTCATAAGCTTCGACTTCTTCCCGTGTAATATAAGTTAAAGTTGTTGTTATGTTGTTGAACTCCGCACCGCAATTGCAAATTTAATTTGTAGAATATAATATATTAATGTAATTAACGCACAGAATTAACTCAACAGCATAAATAACTTATACAATTTAACAAGAAAATAACTTAATCATTAGCATTAATATAATATATTTATTAACTAACCAAAAAGTAATAATAATATTTTATAAGTCACCAAATATATTTGGAAAATTGCAAATACGAAAAAAATGCTTAGTTTTTTCGTGGACTTTTTTTTGTGTGTAGGCTCTAATTGAGCGCTTCAGTTTTCATCATTTCGACTATTTGTCCAATCCTTGTGGCTTGCACGTGAAAATTGACCCACGCAAGTCTGACGTGGAACAAAGGGCGGACGCTATGCATCACGTGTTATACGCGGCGGCCGCTGGTGACCTGTCTGCCCTCAGGCGCTACAGGTCAGCTCATCCAGTGGTCTACAAACATACACACACACAAACACAAATAAACACATACACAAACACATGTACACATACACAGACACATACACAAACATACACACATGCACAAACATATACACACAAACACATACACACACATACATACAAACACACAAACATACCCACACACACACACAAACACACAAACACACATACTTTCAAACACACACACACACACACAAACATGCACAAACAGAAGTAACGTCGTAAAAAGTGAATGACCACCATTAATCACGGAGATAGCACATACTTTTAGCATCAGGTGTGTCAGTGTGTGTGTGTGTTAGTGTGTGTGTGTTAGTGTGTGTCAGTGTGTGTGTGTGTCAGTGTGTGTGTGTTTGTGTTTCAGTGTGTGTGTCAGTGTGTGTGTGTCAGTGTGTGTCAGTGTGTGTATCAGTGTGTGTCAGTGTGTGTGTCAGTGTGTGTGAGTGTGTGTCAGTGTGTGTCAGTGTGTGTCAGTGTGTGTGTCAGTGTGTGTGTGTGTCAGTGTGTGTCAGTGTGTGTGTCAGTATGTGTTAGTGTGTGTCAGTGTGTGTGTGTGTGTGTGTCAGTATGTGTTAGTGTGTGTCAGTGTGTGTGTGTGTGTGTGTGTGTGTGTGTGTGTGTGTGTGTGTGTGTGTGTGTGTTAGTGTGTGTGTCAATGTGTGTGAGTGTGTGTCAGTGTGTGTCAGTGTGTGTCAGTGTGTGTGTCAGTGTGTGTGTGTGTCAGTGTGTGTCAGTGTGTGTATCAGTGTGTGTCAGTGTGTGTGTGTCAGTGTGTGTATCAGTGTGTGTGTCAGTGTGTGTGTCAGTGTGTGTGTGTTAGTGTGTGTGTCAGTGTGTGTTAGTGTGTGTGTCAGTGTGTGTGTCAGTGTGTGTGTGTCAGTGTGTGTGTGTCAGTGTGTGTGTCAGTGTGCGTCAGTGTGTGTGTGTGTGTGTCAGTGTGTGTGTCAGTGTGTGTGAGTGTGTGTGTCAGTGTGTGTGTGTGTCAGTGTGTGTGTCAGTGTGTGTGTGTGTGTGTGTGTGTGTGTGTCAGTGAGTGTGTATGATTATCAGCTTGTTAGTTTTTCAGTGAGTGGCTGGTAGTGAGTCCACTGGGTGCGGCCTTGATTGGTAGCTAGCTAGAACAGCAGTAATTAACGACATTTCAGCTCGATTCTGCTAGATTGTGTCTCGAGCAGAAATATTGCTGCTGTCTGCTGAATCAAGACTTCAAGATATCTTTACTGTTGTTGTGAGCTCGTAAAAATATTTACATACATCCATAACGATATATTTTTTATCGACTTAATTATAATAATATTATTATTATTAATTACAGACAAATCCAGTAGCATGGGGGAAGAGTGCAAGTGCACTATTACCACCCTGCGGTGGCCCCATGTGTACCGGAAGCGCTTAAGAGATATATAGAGAAAATGAGAGTTCTAAAAGTAAAGGATTTAGTCAGGAAAAATTGTTCTCGATGAAAGTTTTTCAAATTGAATTTAAATCACAAAAAATACGAAAATGATGCAAAATATACATGGATTCACTAAATTCACTATATTTACCTTCAGATTTAACACGTACACACGTGCATATACACTCAAACATACTTCTTCATACATCCGCAAAAACACACATGACAACTGTTTTTCCTCTGTGTATGTATGTTTGTGTGTGTGTGTGTGTGTGTGTTGGTACACTTGTGATTAATCGATGAGGGGAATTATGTTGTTGAAGAGCTAGTGGCAAGAAAGACATCGCCTCATGTCGCCTCACGTGCTGGCACTGGCCACGCCGTTCTAACGAGCTCAACTGACATGTCACACACAGACAGACAGACACACAGACTAGTCCGCACTCCGGACAACACTACGGACATTCTCCGGTCTGTGTCACAGATAAGCGCCAATGTGAAGGCGCCTTTTAATTATGTGCGCGTGAGCTTTCAAACTCTTATCAAACAACTCGGAGATTAGCAAGGGACATTTATCACCCGTACTCAAGTCTGTCTGTCTGTCTGTCTGTCTGTATGTGACAGTGTTGTTTGGACAGGCCTCAATTATTGGTCACAACGTTGACTTGGACATGTGACGTAGTAGAGATAAAACCCGAGCGCATTGTGGGTAATCAAACGTCAAACGCCAACGAAATCGGCATGCCATACACACACACTCACACACGCATACACACACACTGGCACACACACACACACTGACAAACAAACACAAACACACAGACAAACAAACAAACTTGCGCATTTCATACTGATACAGTTTTTACATTGTTCTTATTCAGTATTGTACATGTGTGTGTGTGTGTGTGTGTGTGTGTGTGTGTGTGTGTGTGTGTGTGTGTGTGTGTGTGTGTGTGTGTGTGTGTGAGTGTGTGAAAAGCGCCCTAGAGACCTGCTAGGTGCGGGGCGCTATATAGATATATATATTAATATCTACCTAACGTAATATAATGTAATGTGTGTGTGTGTGTGTAGTTTGTTGGACATGGATATGTCGGCGGGAGATTATGATGGAAGAACCGCCCTACATCTCGCCGCGGCAGAAGGACATCTTCACATTGTCGACTTCCTACTAAATACCTGCAGTGTCAATGTTGACCCCAAGGTGCCCTTGCAATGTTGCACACTCGTAATGATGATACTAGCACACATAACATGTGTGCTTCTCATAATAGAAAACAAGAATTTAGTGTCGAATCACCTTTTTCATCATATTCATCTCTCAATGTACTTGGATATTTATTATTTCGGATAAATATTTTCATTTCTCTGTGAGGGATTGAATTTATTCAACCTGTGTGGGAAATTCCCCTGTCTGGTGGGGAATGGAAGAGTTGTCAAGTGGGAAGCTAAAGGTCGGACAGAACAGGAAAACTATGTGTGTTTTTATCAATTCAAATTCGTTTATTTTTGTTTCTAATAACCTCTAATGACATTTACTTTGATGTAACAACTGAATTTATTGAATTTATCAGCGCTGTGTTGTGTGGAAAATGAAGAGATGGCTCGTATTAAGAAGAAGTGGGGAATCAGTGAGAAAAAAGGTTGAGAACCACTGATCTAGATGAATGAAACTGTATGTCGGTGTGTGTCTGTGTGAGCAAGAAATTCAACTTACTAATTTAGCGAGAGCACGTGATAATGCTTCAATGGACCTTTTTATATATTTCTAAATATTAAGTCACATCATTTTCAAATGCCAATTTTGGAATAGCTTGGATGTGCGGAGGTGTTATGGGATATACCGGCGAATTCAGAGGGGGGTTCAGGGGGTTGAAGTCCCCCCCAAATGTTTTCATCAACTCCTCATAACCAAGAGCATCACTAAAACACGCCAAGAAAAAGTACTTTTCTGCAGAATTTGTTGATATAAGCATGATCGCAAAGATGTTGCATAATGATGCATGTACATGACTGATCGCCCCCCAAAATTGCGCTCTGGATCGGCCACTGATGTGATGGTAATCATGGTGGTATGGCGGGGTGGGGGGGTGGTATTCAGGATCGTTGGGGTGACATACCGCTGCACGACGCTGTCCGGGGAGACCACCGTGACATCGCAACCCTCCTGCTCAAATTCCACCTGGCCAACGAGTGTCCTCTGCCCGACAGTCTTCCACTTGAAGGAGACCAGCTGAAGCTGAACAATCTCAATATGATGAGCTCAGGAGGGCGCCAGAACGCTGCCTCTCTAGACAAGGTGTTGCAGAGTATCAACGAGACGTCGGATCAAAACAGCAATAAAACCACCAGCAGCTAGATACCTAGATGTTTCTTTGTAACAAAATTACGCCGTTTCTTGGTGAAAAATCACTGTAGTTTTCAAAGCGCCCATTCAAATTTCTATCTTTCAAAGTCTACCCTTTCTATATATATTCTTCAAATTGAATACTTTAAATTAATTCCTTTTGTTTAAGTCTTATTCGTTGTTTTTTATGTTTTCTTCGTCAACGAGAGAATGGCCGCTATGATTCTGCATGAAAAGCAGACGATTGTACTTGTAATAATAATTGTTTATAATGGCGGTGTTTCTGGTTTGTGGGAGAATTGTTGAGTGTCGTTTTTCTCGTATGCTCGCTAAACGTTCTTAACCAATAGATCGTGCGGTATTTGGTGATGGAAGGTTGTCTACAGTTTTTTATATCATAACTGCTCTGTATAACACCCAATTGTGTATTTACCATATATGTGTGCATGTGTGTGTGTTTGTGTCAGGGTGGGTGTGTATTCGTTGTAAGTTACCTCAAACTGTCGAATAAATTAGTATGAAAAGTTTGTTTTCTCAACAAAAGGCGCCAACACACACTGGCATGTCAAGCTATGTTGATATTACACTGTCATTTTTATGAAATTCTTAAACTGTGTTACAGCAGATATTTGAAGATTTTATTTTGGGGGGACGGGATTTGAATGATATTTTGTAGTCTTCTTGAGAAATAAAATTCTACGAAAAACAGCTTTTTCAGATCAGTTTATTAGTTTGCTCACGTTAGTAATAAATTGCCCGGGTTAGTAATATCATAAACAAAGTTCTGCTTAGCGGCATAATAAAGAGGAAACATGACAGAGAGAGAGGGTGTGAGATTATTCACTCCTTCCTGCTCCCTGATCGTCCAAGCCGGAAACATGCATGTCAATAATGCACTCCCTCGCCAACCAGAAGTGCGCCTGGAGCGTTTCTGCTTCCTCCATCACGTCTTGCTGAGATTCGTGAGCCTGGTCGAGTGAGAGTCTCAAGTTGTCCCTCAGTTGACGCATCTGATTGTCCAGATCGTCGGGAATGTCTCTAGAATCTACGTTCGTGTAGAATTGGTCCAATCGCTGGTAGAAAGTCTCCAAGTTGCTGATAATGTTCTGGTAAGTGGTCATGGTTTCGTTGAAGACAGCGCTGCCTTGTTCCAGTCTTTCATCAACATCGGACAGTATTTTTTGCAAGGTAGACGAGGGTCGGGCGAGCGCGATCATTTGAGAGCGAATCAACTCTACAGAGTGAGTGGCCGCTGTCAGAGTGTCCAGGTAATCATGAGAGCTGTCAGCCATCTGATGACTCGCCTGATGAAGCACTGTTATACTACGTCCTGCCCTCCCTATCAATTGCAGCTCCAATTCAGTTGTATTTACCCTCGGGGGCTGCGCATAGGCACCCTGATGTACCTGCTGGCACACATCACGTGATACACAAAGTCTGATATGTTGTACCTTTTCAAAATGCTCAAATCGGTATAGTGGGCCAGCCAATTGAGTTTCGAAAAAAACATAAAATATTATAACAATCTAAAAATATTATAAATAGCAAGAAACATAAAAAATCAATAAATAAAGAACAAATATTGAGAAATAGTGCAGGAATTCTTACCAGTAAAATTATCATCAAGGACCAGTAGTGCATTGTTCACGTTTTCTCAGTGTAAAATTTGCAAGTATTGCTAAAAACACACACAATCATAAAAAATATTACATATATTACATCAATAAATATTACATATATTACATCAATAAATATTACATATATTAGATCAATTAATATTATACATATTTCATCAATAAATATTATATATATTTCATCAATAAATATGTTTGACCCTTCAAAGTTTTGATTGTATTTTATTCAGGAATTTTCTGACTTGGCACCATGATATATGTCAAATTCTATCTTTCTTTCACAGACAAATAAATAAAAATAACAAAAACAAGTTATATAACAATAAATATATCATAATTTTTATTTAAAAACTTATAGGGAAAACACAGTAATGAATATATATTTAACTGGTATTTATGACATTTAGCTTTTTCTAGCGATGTCTGGTGATTAGTCTTGATGTAATTTATATCACAATGAGAATTATTATAAAAATAGTAAACAGATCTTTTAATTACTAGCAAATTACCGAGATGATTTGAACTCGTATTTTGGAAATGCAATACTGTCATAGTTTTGGAAAAAAATCGGAAAATTTTGGAAATTTTTTGGAAATGGACTTAGTTTTGGAAATGCAATATACTTGTTATAGTTTCACTTTGTTTTATCTACCAACTTCTTGCCTGTGTTCGAATAACAGTTGTTTGTGTGTGTTTGTGTGTGTGTGTGTGTGTGTGTGTGTGTGTGTGTGTGTACTTGTGTTACCCTCTCTATCTCGCTTTCAGCCTCTTACTGAACACAATCAACCATATTGCAGTCTATTTAAACCACAACGTTGCAAAGCAAGCGTACACATGCACTTGAAGTCACTGCAACACGCACGCACAGACAAAAAATAAAGTCATGTGTTTTTTTGATAAGTGAATGCGTCTGGAAATTTTCACAAATTCCAAGTTGTTTTCCACCGTCCGATTGAGTTTATTTTCAGACACCAAAATACTGCGCAATAGAATTTCTGTCAATATCGTTGTTATTGTAGTCTCTTTCTTTCAGTATCCAGCTGTATAAAAATTCCATTACAATGTTTCTTCTGTGACTAAAATACTAGAGTTGGTTGCATGTTGAGCATAGGAGTTTTCTTTCAAAAAGTTGCAGCCAAAATTGATGTGACATTGATATGAATCGACCGAAGAATTTATTGTTTGTTTGTTTGTTTCAATGCGGGATCGAAATTGATGATTTAATAAGGGAGAAAACGGTTAATTGCTCTGTGTATAATTCTGGTCTCCCACACCGACGCCAAAGCCGCATTTGAAGCAGAATTATTCAACGTTTGATTGAACAAGTCTTTTTTTATTAAAATATTACTAAAACAAACATTTTTCTATCCAAAAAATGCAATAATCAATGAAAAAGATTTGTATTTGTCATAGAAATACATTTGTCGAGAGGTAGAATTTATGAGACGTATACTATTCTTCGCGTGTCTTCATTGCGTTTTTTAAATGTTCAGGAAAAGTTGTCTGTCTGTCTGTGGTTGACAATTAGAGCAGAATGGTTGGCAAAGGGCCAAAATAATGAAGTATAGAGAAGATTCACCTGAGGCTGCAGTACGTCTGATATTATTTTTATATGTTAAGCCATGCGCCAAGAACTACACAAAAAAGCTGAGCTATTTGAGCGAGATGTCAATGTTCGATTGGTTTCGAAAAATTCCATTGTTTTATAATGCGATGGCTGCACAAAAGTACACATATTTCTCAACACACACACACACACACACACACACACACACACACACACACACACACACACACACACACACACACACACACACACACACAATTCAACGGAATTATAAAAAAGAATTTCCACTCAAAATACTTTTATTTCTGTTTGAAATAATTGGATTGAGAGTCATAGATACGTGTAGTTTGTTTTGGGGTTCCTTCATTAGACACTGCATACTAATAAAAAGATAAAAAACAAACACAAATATATCATCAATAACTTAAAGTAAGAACAGTCGAGATAAATATGTCTTTCAATGATTTTATACAACAACGTGAAATCCCGCTTGTATATAATCAAAGTTATTATTTTTATCAACCAAGTACAATTATTCCGCATTACTCAAAAAAGGAAAAGTGGATATAATCTAAATGGAAGACACACGAACATATAAAATAAGTATATATTTATATTTTGTTTGCTTTAATTAAAATATCAATTACCAAACAATTTTGAAACGGAAAATTGTGTCCAATATATTCATTTCAGCAAGTGGTATCATTTGAAGTTTGTCTGTTATCCATATTTTTCCTGGAAAGACGTTCATTGTGCTTTTACGACGAAATTGAGAAATTTTGTGGATGCTGTGTGTGCTTTTTGTTCTGTTCTGCTTTTATCTTCTTTATCTTGTCAATTGCTTTATTCTATATAAGCGGGAACGGAATATATTCCGTTTCACATAATATGCCCAAATGTTTGATTATGCTATGTTGATTATTTTTTATTTGCGTGGCTGGTGTAGCTTTGTTTTGTAGGAACGAATTTTATCGATGAAATTATGTAATATCGCGTTGCTGCATTTTTCGGGTACTTTGTCTCATTTGTTCCATTTGCATATCCCGATTGTGTGGTAAAGCTTTGTTGTTTTGACATATTTCGTGCGTTCATATAAAAAATCAGGTATGAACGAGAGTTGATGTCGTTTAGGAAAAGTACAATTTCTTCATTCCTCGCTAGTATTTTTCTACAGTTTGGTGTCGTTTTTTATCCCATTTGGAAAATATTTCATAGCTCATGCAACACCTAGCTACTTCAGCTTATGGACCAATTAACTTTGATATTAAAACTTGTGAGAGAAGATTTCGATAATTCAATTTTTGCCAAATCGATAACTCAATTTTTGCCAATTTCCGTTGCTTATTCTTAGTTTAAATGTAACTTTATTTAGCCTTATTTTTATAGACTTATTAATATTATGCAGCCTTTCGTCTTTTCAGCTAATATACACGTCTGAATGTTTCATTTTCAATTTGCGGATTATGCCAGCTGTCGGTGCGATAATTGATGGGTTTTTGTGTTGGTGCAGGCTGTTGTTCGTTGTTATGCGCGCTGATTGCGTTGTGTTGTGCACAATGCGCCATTATTGGCTCAGCGCCGGCGGCGGAGCTGTGCTGCGTCCGCGCTGCTCTCCGCGCTCTGCTTTGTCTGCTCCTCTACTCTGTCCTGCTCAGCAGCAGCAGTCGCCGACCTCGCTTGTTCTGCTGCACTGTCGCGCCGTGCACTCAGCCGGCGGCCCGCTGTGTGAAAAAGACCGCCACCGGCCATCATCCATGGTCGAGGAATCCGTCACGAGTTTGCGCGAGAGAATCCGCGAGAAAACACCACAACCTCCCACCACCAACACCACTCTCTCTTCTTCTTCTTCTTCACCATCAGCTCCTCCTTTGCCCCCAGTTCCCGCCAGCAGTGATGTAGCTAGTGGTCGCACGCTATGGCAGCGGTTCATGGATGAGCTGCGCCATTATTATCACGGCTCCAAGCTGCTTGTGATCAACGTGAATGTCTCGCGGCGGCTCGTAGGAAGACTGTTGCGCGGCGATAGTCTGACACGACGGGAACACAGACAGGTGGCGAGTTAATTCGTATTATCAACGTATTATCATTCAATTATATCTATTTCACCATTTGTTTTCGACTTATTTACGATTATATTACAATTTCAGTACAATTGACATTACGATTTGTGTTTACGGTGAGAAGACAAACAGATTCCATGGTTATTATTTTCATTCTGTGATCAAACTCTAAGCAGTACGAACAATAAGCATATATTATATACGAAACCATGAAATGTGGAATTGTATGTATGAATTTGCTTTATATTGATTAGTAGTGAAATTCTGTACATGTATTGTTTAACTTTAATGTACATGCATTATTTGACTTTAATGTGAAATTGTGATAATTTATTATTCAATTTATATATACTCATGTGATGTTCTGTGTTAATAAAATTGATGTGTTGAAGGCGTCGACTTAAAACAAGCTTTAACTTCTGTCGACTCCTTGTCACTATTTATGTTATGTAAATAATGACAGAATTGAAATAAATGAAATGAAAATAAATGAAATATACGAAACAATATTACAAGAACAATAACGTTTAGAAGTCTACGATTATTATTCTGTCTCTGACTTCCTATCACTTCCTCTCTCTGTCTTTCTAACTGCTTTTCAAATTTATAACGGTCCATCAGTCTCCAATCACTTTGGCATAAAATCTACAACACACGTGACAACTATTACAACGCACTACCCATAACAATTATACAACACATTCATTTCATAATTCGTCATCAATTATTTATTTAATATGTGAAATATGTATATATATATATATATATATATAGATATTTGTGTGTGTTTGTGTTTGTGTAGTTGGTGAGAACGGTGGGAGATTTGTTTCGTGTTGTTCCATTTTCCGTGTTTGTTATTATTCCTTTCATGGAGCTGTTACTGCCGGTGTTCATCAAGCTCTTCCCCAACATGTTACCCTCGACCTTCCAGACGGCAAACGCTCAGGTAATCCCCCCTCTCCATCTCTCTCCATCTCTCTCTCTCTTATTCTTTTTCATTACTTCTCTTTTCCATCTCTTTATCTCTTCCCATCTCCCTTTATTTTTCACTTTCTTTTCTTTCTATTGTTTTCTTTGTATATATATATAATTTCTTCTCTCTCTTCATATATGTCGAAAACTTCAAATATATATATATATACATATTTGAAGTTTTCGACATATATGAAGAGAGAGAAGAAAACACAAATGACTGCCACTTTAGTTGAACGTTTCGGTCTTGAGACCTTCGTCAGTGACTATAAACAGATCAGTGATTCAAATGCAAAACCGTTACCGTTAAATGTGTGTGTGTGTGTGTGTCTGCATGTGGATATGCAGGAGGCCAAGATCAAGCAGAAACTCAAAATCAAACTGGAGACTGCCAAGTTCTTGCAGAAAACGCTCGACTCCATGGCGCTCAAAGGCAAGGGCCATTACTCTGAATCGGCCAAGGATTTTGCCGAATTCTTCAAAAAGGTAGGCTGGCAATTTTGCAAATTCCTGAGAAATATCAGTGCTGAAAACACGTGCAAAAGCTAGCCAGGGCACTTGGGATAATTGTAAATAATTATCAACTGCATTTTTCCATTAATCTCTCTTATACACAAAACAAAATGAAAGTCTCACAAAATATAAGTCACGTGCTAATATTTCACACGTAAAAAATACACTGTGGTTAATAATTACTAATAATGTTTTGATTTAAAAAAAACATGTTTTCCGCCTTATGCAGTAATATCTCACATTATTGATGTTACTATCATTTCTCATTTATGTTTGTACTCTTGTTTGATATACTCCTTTGTTAAGTTTTTCACTTCATAATTTTCCTCCAATCTTTCAACGCTGGTACATGTGTGTGTGTGTGTGTGTGTGTGTGTGTGTGTATGTTTGTGTGTGTGCTTGTGTGTGTGTGTGTATGTTTGTGTGTGTGTGGATCCCGTATGTACAATAAGATCTCTTCATTACTACATTCTTTTCAATTCTCTCCCTCTTTTCATAAATCATTCGAATTAATATTTATTGGCTTATTCAAGAAGTCGTATTATATACCAGCGATGAATGTACGATTAAACTTTCTTTGTGTGTGTTTGTGTGTGTGTTTGTGTGTTAAGATTCGCAGTTCTGGGGAGCAAGCGAGTAACGAGCAAATTCTGCGATATTCCAAGTTTTTCGAGGACGAACTGACGCTGGACTCGTTGCCAAGACCTCAATTGACCGCTCTGTGTCGCGTACTGGAAGTGCAGACTTTTGGTACCGATAATTTCCTGCGATTTCTCATTCAGATGAAACTGCGCCGGCTGGCGGCCGATGATATGGTTTGCCCACTGATATACACACTAACACATACACACTCATATACATACACTCACACATACGACTGATATATACACTCACACATACGACTGATATATACACTCACACACATACTAACACACACACACTCACATATATACACACACACTCACACACACACTCACACACACACACACTAACACACTCACACTCACACACACACTAACACACTCACACTCACATATATACACACACTAACATATACACATACTAACACACACTCACACTCACATATATACACACACACATACTAACGTACTAACACACACATATACACACACTAACACACATACACACGCTAACACAGACCTACATACACACACTCACACTCACATATATACACACACATACTAACGTACTAACACACACATATACACACACTAACACACATACACACGCTAACACAGACCTACATACACATACACACATACACACACATACTAACACACACGCATACACACGCTAACACGCTTACACACTCACATACACACACTAACACACTCACATATATACACACACATACACATACACATACTAACACACACTCACACTCACATATATACACACACATACTAACGTACTAACACACACATACACACACACTAACACACATACACACGCTAACATAGACCTACATACACACACACACATACACACACATACTAACACACACACATACTAACACACACATACACACACGCTAACACAGACCTACATACACATACACACACACACTAACACACATACACACACGCTAACACAGACCTTCACACACTCACACACATACACACACATACTAACGTACTAACACACACATATACACACACTAACACACATACACACGCTAACACAGACCTACATACACACACACACACTAACACATACACACATATACTAACACACACATACACACACGCTAACACAGACCTACATACACATACACACACACATATTGATACAAACGTACATACTCAGCCAATCTCCCAGTTGTAGTTAGCTGCCATTTTGTGTGTGTATGTGTGTGTTAGTATGTGTTAGTATGTGTGTGTTAGTATGTGTGTGTGTGTGTGTGTGGGTTCTTGTGTGTTTATATACGTGTGGTTATGTATGTGTGCTTGTGTGTTTTTGCGTGTTTATATGTATTTTTGTATTTTTGTGTGTGTGTGTATGATATAAATGTATGATGTGTGATGTGTGAAATATAAATGTATGTATGATATAAATATCATTATATAAATGTCTTAATGTAATGTAATGTATGTGAGTAGGTGATACATCGTGAGGGTATTGAGTCGCTCACTGTACCGGAACTTCAACACGCGGTGAGGGCGCGAGGTATGAGGTCTTATGGCGTGTCAGAACTGAGACTGCGATCTCAACTAACTCAGTGGATCGATCTGAGTCTCAACGAAAAAGTGACCAAACACACTCTCTCTCTCAATCTCTGAATCTCTCTGATTCTCTCACGACTCTTTCTTATTCGTATACTCTCTGATTCACTCTCTGATTCACTCTCTTATATTTTCTCTGATTTATTTTCTATATCTCTCATTTTCTCTGAATTATCTCTCTCTCTCTCTCTCTCTGAATCTCTCACGGCTCTTTCTCTCTCTCTGAATCTCTCTGATTCTCTCTCTCTCTTTTCGATTCTGATTCGATTATCTTCGAAAGATCTCTCTGTCTCTCTCTGATACTGACACACACTCTCTCTCTCTTTTCGTTTACTCTCTGAATCTTTTATATACTCTCTGATTTATTATATGTATCTCTCATTTTCTCTGAATTTATCATTCACACTTTCTTATTACTCATTACATTTCTCTTTACTCTCTTATTCACTCTTTGAGTCTCTCACAGAATCACTCTCTCTCTCTCTTATTTAATCTCAGAATCTCTTTTTTCTCTTATTGACTCTCTTTCCATACCGCCTTGTTCATGGATTCTAATGATATGATAATAATGATATTATTATTAATAATAAGGGTGACCTTTTGTTGCAAATGCAACTTTTTCGTCGCTGATTTTGTTCATCCTGAGAGCAGCCGAAAAATCAACATTTTATTGATCTGAGGTAAGTATTTAAGAAGTTATATAAGTTATAAATGCAAGTTTTTGTTTTTAGCGCAACTTTTGCAACTTTTCCATTTTTGAGAGCAACTATTTAGATTTAGAACAATTTTCAACTTTTAGAACAATTATTTCACACTATCCAGAATAATTGTCAGTTGTAAAGTTGTACAATGCAGTATATGTTCATGTATTGTCAACATAAACTCGATAAGCCTGTATCTGGAAGACTTGTGAACATTCTGTCCGTGTGTGGTGCTAGACATCCTGATTATTCACGTTCCCATAGACATAATACAGACATAGACAATATAATATAGACATAACACTCTGATAGAGTCAATATAATTAAACTTTAATGTTTATACTTCTCGGGCAACCTTAGAGCAACTAGTTAGATTAACAGTACTTGAATAGAATTACCGCATAATCAGATTATGTTTTATCTGCAAAATCCATTTAGACATTGGAACATTTAAGAAAATTAACAGCCAGTGAGTCTGTCAAATTATATTGTATATTTAAATGTCACTACCGGGCATCAGTGCGACAGACTCGACAGACTAGACAAGCTTGTGAAACACAATCTTAACGCAATCGCGAATGTTCAAAATACATTAAGTAGAAACAAAAACGTGAATCTCCCAAAGTGTAATTCTAAGGAGTGATTTCAGTGTTTAAATTTTATTACACTATTATTTTAAATTCGTGATATTTTAGCGAAACATTGAGCTCAACTTATTAGCGCAAATATTTGCGATTTTTAGCGCTTCCAAATCGCCAGTGAGGTGCCAGTTGAAGCTCATGAATCATGCAATTCTAGCAAAACTGTCGAAATGATGAAAACGTATTGTAGTAATAGTTATCGAATGTAAAAAGTACAAATTTTTCTCATAAAAAGTATGTTTTTCATAATTAAGTGATTTTCACTACCCTTTTACGGGTTTTAGCGGTAACTTTTGCAAGATTTTAAGTGCAACGTTTGTTGGTTTTTAACACACCAACACGTCACCCTATTAACAATATTTGCTTGCTCGTATACACTTAAACTATATACACACACATACACATACATACACATGTGTGTGTAAAATTACAACACATTATAATTGCATATTAATTCTCAGTGTGTGTAAATTTGTAAATAATTTTTTGCTGTTGTAAATTTAGCTTTATTGCCACTCACACAAACAAAAAATGCAATTAACAAGACAATACAAAAACATCAATGGGTACCAGTTCGTCGAGCCATAGCTCTTGCACGAACATTATACGATAATTGAATAATTATACATGAATTAGACTATATGATTGTGCATTGTTCAATAGTGTTAACACATTCCAATAGACAATCAAACATTAATATAATAATTAATACCGACAATCAATCAAACATGAAAACAGCAATGGAAATTACATAGTGGTTATGTCAAATTATGTGTGTGTGTGTGTGTATGTGTATGTGTGTGTGTGTGTGTGTGTGTGTGTGTGTGGTTGGCGGCAATTGTGACGCAGGTTCCTCCTTCACTCTTGCTGCTTTCTCGTGCACTGTACCTGCCCGACAACCTGCCTGCCGAGGATCAACTGAAGGCCACCATCTCTCTACTACCTGAATCTCTGGTGCTCTCTATTTCTACCATCCTCTCTATCTCTCTTTGTCTATCTCTCTTTTTCTCTTTTTTCTCACTCTTTGTCTATGTTTTCCCTCTCTCTCTCCTCTGTGTGTCTGTCTGTCTGTTTGTATATATGTGTCTATGTATGTAGGTATGACCACACCAAACAACACCTGAAAATTACACCCATATTTATGTCTATGTTTGTATGAGCACGTATGTTAGTGTGTGTGTGTGTGTGTGTGTGTGTGTGTGTGTGTATTTGCGTAATCCATTGCACATATGTTAGTAAATGTGTGTTTGTATGTTTGTTTATTAGTATGTACATATGTGTATATGTTTTTCTGGTTTGGTTTGTAGGGAACTTCTACTCGGGCTGCCATAGGCGACCGTGAGGGCAAGGTGGACTTCAAGACTCGCGTCGACCTCGTGAAAGAAGAGGAACGGCGCATCAAGGAAGAGCGAGAGGAGCTGGAGTTGCAGAGGGCGGGAGCAGCTACCGTGGTTGGAGAGAGCGATGAGACGAAGTCGGCAGAAACAGCTGACATAGCAGTTGATTTGAGTTCGGCGTCAGCTGCCGTTTCTTCATCGTCTGCTTCCGTGGATGTTTCTTCAACAGCAACAACAACAACAGCCACCACCGTCCAGGCCACTACGGAGCTGACGTCTCGAGATTTATCCGACATCGAGGATGCCATCGAGCATATTGCCACCGACCAACACCGCGCCCTGCTGGAGAAAGAGAAAATTGACGATATCAAAGAAGAATTGGCCGATTATAAAGAGGTGACGCATGTTTGTGTCATTGTGTAAATGTTTCAGTGTGTCATTGTGTCAGTGTATAATTGTAGCATTGTATCAGTCTCTGTGTCATTGTGTGTGTCATTGTGTCATTGTGTGTGTGTGTGTGTATATATATATATATATTTGTGTATTTGTAAGTGCGTGTTTGTGTGTATATTTTGTGTGTCTGTGTGTGTGTGTGTGTATATTTGTGTATTTGTATGTCTTTGTGTGGTGTGTGTGTGTCTGTGTGCTTGTGTGTGTGTGTGTGTTTATGTGTCAATGTGTGTGTGTGTATGTATATTTGTGTATGTATGTATGTGTATTTGTGAGTGCGTGTTTGTGTGTATATTTTGTGTGTGTGTGTGTGCGCGTATATTTGTGTGTGTGTGCTTGTGTATGTATTTGTATGTGTGTGTATTTGTGTATGTTTGTGTGTCAGGATTTGGACGAGTTACAGTCTGTGGTTGACTCGGCTGGTCTTGTGGTGGGAGGTGGCAGCGAGCAGTTGCACGAGACGAAAGCGGCGCGGCGCTTGTTCAAGGGCGTCAACAAGCTGATTGGCTCGATGGACGCCATGATTGAGAAACTACACGACAAACAAAGTCGTATTATTGCCGAAAATATCGACCAACAACAACAACAGCCTGGTATAGATGGCGCCACCGATACACTGCCAGCTTCAAACAGGTCTCTCTTGCTCTCTCTCTGTTTGTCTCTCTCTCACACTCTTTCTTTCTCATCTCATATTTATTTATCTTTCTTACTATTCTCTTATCTCTCTTCATCCTTGTAATTCTTTATAATTTCCGCGCTCTCATACACTTTTTTCTCTTATTGTTTTTTCCTTCTTACTATTTACTATTCTCTTCACTCTCTCTCTCTCTCTCTCTCACACACACACACACACACACACTCTGGCTGTCAAGTATTGTCTCTTTTTTCTCATCTATTTTTCTATCTTACTAAGAAAATCTCACACACAAACACACACATAAGTAGTTGATCTCAAGTAACGCATATGTTCATACGTATCTGTGTATATATGTGTGTGTGTGTGTGTGTGTGTGTTTGGGGATGTGTGTGTGAGAGAGTAGATCTGAAGAGGTTGCCATTGCCGAAGTGATCCAGAGTCTTCATAACATTCAAGGATTGCCCGACCAGACCAAGTTGAATGTTGTGGCCGATGTTCTCTCCAAGATGGACTACAACCACGATGGATGCATCAGGATCGAGGATGTCTATGAGGTTCAACAACTGCATTCATATCTCTTTCTCTTTTTCTCCAGCAGTAGCGGATCCAGAGTGCAATGCTGGGGGGCTGAATTATGACATAATCTGGGACATTTTTCAATTATATATACACACACAATAATAATGTGCGAATATGCTTTGCGATAATGCTTATATCAATAAATTCTACAAAATATACTTTTTATTTGCCTTTTTTTGGTGAACCTCTTGGTTATGAGGAGTTTATGGAAACATTTTGGGGGGCTTCAACCTCCTGAACCCCCCTCTGAATCCGCCAGCGTGTGTGTGTGTGTGTGTGTGTTTATATGTGTATGTTTATATATGTTTATGTATTTGTGTGTTAGCCTATGGATTTTTGACAAATGTATCTTGGGTAATTGTGTGTATGTGTGTGTGTGTGTGTAGGTGATAGCGGCCATATCGGAGGACAATGTCAATCTGACATCCACGCAGATGAAGGAAATCATCGAGCTGTTGGACCGTGAGAAAGTTCTCGAACTGGAGCGTCGCATTGAGAAGGCTCTCTCCAAGGAGACCGACCTTCCGTCCTCTACCCAACTCGACTCCTCGCCTCTCTCTCGCCAACCGATCTCTCAAGATCACGATCAACAACCGACTCCTTCAACATCATCAGAAGAACAGTCTTGTCCTTCAACATCATCAGAAGAACAGTCTCGTCCTTCAACATCATCAACAGATTCTTCTTCACGACGAAGTGTCAGCATTAAGGCCGCTGGAAACAAGCAATAATCTGTCTGTCTGTCTGTCTGTCTGCATGTGTGTTTGTGTTAGAATGTATATATGTGTGTGTGTATGTGTGTGTGTGTGGGTGTATGTATCTATTTGTGTGGGTGAATTTAGTAGGCATTTCTCACTGGGCGTTTTATTTTTAGACTTGAACAGCCATGCTGTTGTGTTGTTGTGTTGTTGTTGTTGTTTGCATTTCTGTTTGTTATTTCTGCGTAAAGTACACATTACGCTATCATTCGTATCAATATGTATGTATGTGTGTGTGTGTGTCTGTAATACACGTGGATATTTTGCTAAATCTATTTTTAATATATATTATCAACAATAGACAGAATAATTAGAATATTGAAAGTTTCATTCGTTGTCTTAAAAATGTCAATTTATTATTTAACGAATAACTTTAATATTTGTTGGAGGTACTTCAGCGTACAGTCACGTGTAGATAAAATGCCTCTATTTATTCCATGAGAATATTCCGTTAAATAAGCACGAAATCATAGCAAAACACAGACACACACACAAACACATAAACACACTCACAAAAAAACACACAAACTGAGTATCATTCTTCCATATGGATGGCAATTTTAAAGCGAAATATTAAACAACTTATATAACCTGTATATATATAAATATTTATGTGTTTGTGCGCTTTGCACGTCAAAATTAATGCCACTTTTTTGCGAATAAATTGTGTTTTTGGCGAGTTTTTTTCGGGAGCCATCATTTTGTGATCGCTCGTGAAATTCTCGGCTTTTTTTCACACTTTTGTATTTCTAGCTGCTTCGCGAATACGCCGAATTAACGTAAGGGCCCGAGTAGATGGATGATCCCGTGGTGATGCTGTCACGAGCTAAGCTAGCTGTTTTGTTCATTCGCTGCCGACTCACAACGATCATCAGAGTGATTATGGTGGCCATGGCGAACACAACTCCAAGAACGGCCATCACTATGGCTAGCAAACGGCTGGACACACATAGTTGGTTTGTGGCGGGCTGGCCTGCAACCAAGCCGTCATCACGAGCCGAGGCAACACTAGCCTGCACGGAACAAAGACACGATGATGTGATTGGTCGACCATTGAAAAACTAGCACAAAAGAAAATGTGTCAAATGTAAATAAAAGAAAATAAAATTCACCGAACGACATGACTTCCCATAGTCAAATTGGTTTATCAACCCAGGATATATCTAGGCTTCCCTGAATTCCTTGATTTCCTTAAACTCAAGCATTATTTAATTTAGCTAATAATACCCTTCTGTACGTTTGATGAAAGTACGGAATTAATTTGTTAGTCAGGTTTTTGCAATATGCACGTCTTAAAATGAACAAAATGTACAAATCGTAAAATGTACAATTCGTACAAAATGTACAATTCGTATTCGATTTGTAAAAATGAACAATTCAAAGATTTAGGAATTAGTATAATGATGAAGTTTTGCACGAACTTGCATTCTATAAGTCAATTATTATGTGAATTATAAGTTGAATTCTCGTCAAAATCTCGTGCGGTCTTTCTCTTAAATACCTCCTGTCTATTTATTCATCATGTTCGTCATATTTGTTGTCAAAACCAACCAGTTGTGCAGTTCCTATACGCCGATATTCTGCACGTGGTAAACTCACCCTGGTTGGATCTTGTAAGTCCTGCACTGTAAGACTCAGTCCTTCGTTGACACGCAGTCCGCTGAACACCTCGACCAGGGGCTCATCATATTCGTCTCGTTGCGACGAGGAAAATGAAGACGTAACGTTCATCACCGCTGATCTTCTCCTTCTTCTTCTCGAACCTTCTCCACATACCGGGGGCTGTCGACATCCACCCAGAGGTAAACAAGTTTATGACAATAAGAAGGAGGTTATAAGAAGAAAGTAATAAAAAGAAGGTTATGAGAGGAAGGCTATAAAAAGAAGGTTATAAAGAGGTTATAAAGAGACGGTTATATGAAGGATTTTATAAGAAGGATGTTATAAGAAGGAGGTTATAAGGAGGTTATAAGAAGGAGGTTATAAGAAGGAGGTTATAAGAAGGAGGTTATAAGAAGGAGGTTATAAGAAGGAGGTTATAAGAAGGAGGTTATAAGAAGGAGGTTATAAGAAGGAGGTTATAAGAAGGAGGTTATAAGAAGGAGGTTATTAGAAGGAGGTTATAAGAAGGAGGTTATAAGAAGGAGGTTATAAGAAGGAGGTTATAAGAAGGAGGACATAAGAAGGATGTTATAAGAAGGAGGTTACAGAGGTTATAAAAAGAAGGTTATAAGAAGGATGTTATAAGATGGATGTTATAAGAAGGATGTTATAAGAAGGATGTTATAAGAAGGAGGTTATAAGAAGGAGGTTATAAGAAGGAGGTTATAAGAAGGAGGTTATAAGAAGGAGGTCATAAGAAGGAGGTTATAAGAACGATCTTATAAGAAGGAGATGATAAGAAGGAGGCTATAAGAAGGAGGTTATAAGAAGGAGGTTATAAGAAGGAGGTTATAAGAAGGAGGTTATAAGAAGGAGGTTATAAGAAGGAGGTTATAAGAAGGAGGTTATAAGAAGGAGGTTATAAGAAGGAGGTTATAAGAAGGAGGTTATAAGAAGGAGGTTATAAGAAGGATGTTATAAGAAGGAGGTTATAAGAAGGAGGTTATAAGAAGGAGGTTATAAGAAGGAGGTTATAAGAAGGAGGTTATAAGAAGGAGGTTATAAGAAGGAGCATTTAACGCTTGTCTGAGATAATTATTTGTTATGATTATTGGAAGACCACTGCTCACCAATTCACGAGATTTCAAGTATTACAAGATAATTCAACTGATAACTCGAATTATCCACTATTCGTTCTGAACTATCTATTAAAATCAAGCCATTTCTCATAACATCACAACAATTTAAACAGAATTAGATCCTATTTCTCTAATTATCTTTGGAATTCTCCCCTTCGTCATACTACAGGCCATAGTAGTTATAGTGGTGTACGGAAGCGGAACTAAATGGTGGAACAGTGAACCCCGGATATAAGAGAACTCCGGATATAAGAGAACCCGGGTTATAAGAGACTTTTTCTCCTCTCCCTACACAACTCTCTTTTATCCGGGATACACTACAAATACGTATATACCAGTGGTTCTTAATCAGTGGGAAATTCCCCTGTCTGGTAGGGAATGGAAGAGTTGCCAAGTGGGAAGCTAAAGGTCGGACAGAACAGGACAAATATGTGTGTGTTTTTAACAATTAAAACTCGTTTATTTTTGTTTTTAATAACCTCTAATGACATTTACTTTGATGTAACAACTGAATTTATTGAATTTATCAGCGCTGTGTTGTGTGGAAAATGAAGAGATGGCTCGTGGGGAATAAGAGGTTGAGATCTATTTATCTAGACTGTATACAATCTGTATGTAGATGTGAGTTGGCACGTGATTTCACGCACTGACCACGTGGTCGCAGCCTCCTGCATGTCGCAGACACATGCGCACGTTGCACTGATAATAGACCGAGTCAGTGTAGGGGAACTTGTGAGCCTGGAAGTTAACACTGGCTTCGGTCGCCTCGGCGTTGTACTGCAGATCGCCCAAGATATCATACTCAACGGCACACCTGCACACAATACACACACACACACATACACACACACACACACACATACAACAACAAAAACAATAACAACAACATTAGCAATTCACAGGCGATTTTTTCCGTTGTAAATTCGTTTGTCCCTGAAACGCTACGCTTCGTTTGTTCCTGTATACCATACGGTATGAGGGATATATATATATATACCATCCCCGACAAATTGGACAAATTATACCCCCTGCGATAATTCTGCTGAATTAGTTCATTTGGTGTATTGTCATCAAAATCAGCATAGCAGAAAAAGTAACAATACACGACAAATGTGTATGTGTGTATGCAATTATATGTGTATTCAATTATATGCAATATACTTTTCATTGAGTTATGTGTGTGTGTGTGTGTGTGTTGTAATTGAATAGACATATAATAGTTGAGGGTCTCATGTAATTGACCAACTGAGTCAACTTTGAACACTAATGCATGATGGCTGTCATCCCCCGAGCCTCGACACAAATACACTACGCCCTTAAAATAAAACACGATTTCAATGGAAAGATTAAAGTTTAAAGGCCTCAAGTGACAGCTACTACACGGGAAGAAGCCGAAGCTTATGAACACACACAGGTGTGTCCCGTGCAGCTCGCTGCCATCGCAGAACCAACCCTCTCAACACTAAGACGCCACAAGGACGGAAGACGTATTAGAGAGGGCCACCTCCCCAGAATGCATGACACAACACATGACTGATATCTAGTACCATCATTTACTGCTGGGTGGACAGGAGCTGTTGGATTATAGAATTCAACCCCGCGGGGATTCGAACCACAGACCTCTCGCTTGTGAAATTTGCTGAAATTTCATTGTGTGTGATTCTGTGTGTTTCCGGCGACATTTTCCAGTCAAGCCGGTTCAACTGACGGACCATTCTGCCATCACTCACGTGTTGTGTTCAGTTTTTATTTCAACAGTTTTTATTTCATCAAGGAGTTTGACTTATCAGCGGTGGCTTTGGTTGCTTGTTCAACACGAAGGTCACCCACTAACACACACACACACACACACACACACACACGGCGTGACCCCGCGTGACCCCGGCGTGACCTGACTGTGTCAAGCTCCGATAACACAACGGTAAACCAACGGAATGTGCTGCTCGCAATACTTTTTACCATGGGGCGCGCGCTCACACGTAACTAACACTCCACACGCACACACACACACACAGACAGACATACATACAGCACGTGTCTTGCTATGTATCTGCAAGGAATAAACGCGCATGTTTTTACAGCCTCAACTAGTATAAGATTGGCTTGGACACAGCAGTTTGACATAGTTGCGCGCTAATTAATCGAACGTGACTGTGTGTATGTGTGTGTGTGTGTGTGTGTGTGTGTGTGTCAGTGAGTGTGTGTGTGTATGTGTGTGTGTGTCAGTGTGTGTGTGTATGTGTGTGAGTTTGTGTGTGTGTGTGTGTATGTGTGTGTGTGTCAGTGTTAGTGTGTGTGTGTGTGTGTGTGTGTGTGTCAGTGTGTGTGTGTGTGTGTAGGTGTCAGTGAGTCAGTGTATCAGTGTGTGTGTGTGTGTGTGTGTGTATGTGTGTGTTAGTATGTGTGTTAGTGTGTGAGTGTGTGTTAGTGTTAGTCTGTGTGTGTATGTGTATCAGTGTGTGTGTGTGTGTATGTGTATCAGTGTGTGTGTGTATGTGTGTGTGTGTGTGTGTGTGAGTGTGTCAGTGAGTGTGTGTGTGTGTCTGTGTGTGTGTGTGTCAGTGTTAGTATGTGTGTGTGTGTGTGTATGTGTGTGTGTGAATTTGTGTGTGTGTGTATGTGTGTGTGTGTGAGTGTGTTTGTGTCAGTGTGTGTGAGTGTGTTGAACATGTCGCCGAGGATTGTCGAGGTTGTTGAACCCGGCTTGTTTATCACGATTTCATGAGTTGCAGCCGATCGTTCGTTCAATTCCGGTTTTTCCGGCCGTTTTTCCGGCCCATGCACTCGCACGGCAATTAGAGTGGCAGAAATATGTTCTCGGCCAATAAATGACATTTTAAATCATTGGTTTACAGCCTGGGGCAATTTAGCAAATTTTGTGTCAAATAGACAACCTTTTTTGGAATGAACAATGAAATGAATTATCAACAAAACCAACTGCATAGAAAGATGAATAAACATAGCACGAATAAAAACATGTATACCCGATATGCGCTTTATACATGTATACCCGATATGCGTCTGTTTGCGTATAATATATATATATATATATATATATATATATATATATATATATATATATATATATATATTTATATCTAAATGTTGACAAAATTTTGTGAAAAGGGTAACATGTTTTTATGTGGTAGGTTATATTGGGTAACAAGCTGAAAAAGGTTGGGTAAACAACTGTTCTATCAACTAATCAAGAGTTTTTTATGGAAAATAATCGAATTTCTCACGCAAACAATGGATTAGTAATGAATAGGTTTGAGAACCACTGGATTTATATATCTGCTATTTTTATGTATTTTAATATATTTATATTTATTATATGAATATTACTTATATTTACTAAAATTTAATACTATAATTCATATATTTAATATTTCTTTACTTATACTTAAATTTTATTAATATAAATAGTTTTATTACTATATTATTCTATCATGTTATTATATTATGCATGTTGTGTATGTTTGAGAACCACTGGATTATTTTGTTTATTGACCTTCTTGCTTATATTCTTCTCTTTTATATTTTATTTTTTATTCTTTAAATATATATTTCATACTGTATTTATTATGATATATATATATATTTTTTATCTTTTTTTTATTATAAATCTCTATTTCACCTTATTGCATATAATCTTGCTTAAATTTTTACCTTGTTGCAGAATATCTTGCTTACTGACCCGTCGGAATCGATGAGCGGTTGTTCGGTCCAGCCGAGGCCGTCGGTGACAACACAATCGCTCACCAACATGCCGTAAATACTCTGTTCGTCCAGTCGAATTTGCAGAGTGAGGGGATCGCCGATTTTCACATCCTCTGCCACCGTGCGACCCGAAAGATCGGTGAATATGTGCATATGAGTTCCGGGAACCGCAGCGGTGGCTGTCAATGGGGTGGTACCCAGGGAACTGCTCCCATCATAACCCCAACACACACACACACACACACACACACACACAAACATGTTATATACAACATGTTACTTATCCAATTAAATCATAAAAATATACACTCAAAAATTTGCTCAACTGCTAAAGAGATCCTCTTAAAATAATAGAATGTTATTGTATATAAGATGTAACACACATATACACACACACACACACACACACACATACACATACTCAAACATACTTTCAAGCATAGACACAAACACATACACACACACACAAGTATACATGAACACACATACACACACACATATATATATACATACATACATACACAAACACATACACACGTACGCACACACATACACATAGATATGCACACACATAAAATACACCAACATGCATAGCACACGCACACACATAAACACATACATACACAGATGCACACACACGTACATACACACACACATACATACAGGCAATAAAATGTAGCAGCTGTCAGTAAGTTTCACACTCCACTTGACACACACACACACACACACACACACATACATACACACATACATACATACTCGATGAAGCGATTCATAGCGCTTTGTTCTATTGTCTTAACTGGTCCCGATAGTATCGTGTATGTGCTAGCGGAAAAATGAATATATCGAATGAATGTGCTGAATGTACCGTGATGAAGAACCAGGACTTCATCATACATTTGCTATGCATTGTGTATGTGTGTGTGTGTGTGTGTATGTGTGTGTATGAATTGTGTATGAATTGTGTATGAATTGTGTATGAATTGTGTATGAATTGTGTGTGTGTGTGTGTGTGTGTGTGCGTGTGTGTGTAGGAAATGTGTGTGTGTGTGTATGTAAGTCTATCTGAGCTACATGTGTGTAATGGTAGATTCTGAGGGGGGTTCAGGGGGTTGAAGCCCCCCCAAAATGTTTCCATAAACTCCTCATAACTAAGAAATTCACTGAAAGAAGTCAAGGAAAAATAGTTTTGCGTAGAATTAGTTGATAAAAGCATTATTGCAAAGACGTTGCATAATGATGCATGTATATGACTGATCGTCCCCAAAACTCATCCTCTCCAAAAATTACACTCTGGATATGCCTCTGATGCCAGTGTTATGAACATTTTTTTTTAAAGATTATGGTGTCCAAATCAAATTCCAAATATATATTTCATAAATATAAATTTCATCACGCTGATTATTGTAGACATAGTTAATTTTCAGTCTGTTAAACGATTGTATAATACACTTTTATTTAGTCTTTTAATTTGATAATTAAATTCGACTCTTCGTTTATTTTCTTCTGCTTATTTCTTCATTAGCCTTAATCTTCCTGAATAAATTCTATACTTTTCAAACTCTCTTTCTGTCTACATCTTTTGGTTAGCTTCCAGTACACATGGGTATCCACCGCAGGGTGATAATAGTGCACTTGCACTCTTCCCCCATGCTACTGAATTTGCCTGTAATTAATAATAGAAGAATAGAGAGAGAATGCAATATAGATTGCCAGATTTTGCTCACCCAACATTGAAGTCTGAAAGGACAGATTTCTCTTCCGTGTGGTATTTGCATCTCACGTGGTATCCTCGTCCCAAACTGGTGACCAGTTTTCTGTGTGGCTGTACCACTATTGTATTGAAATACTCCACACCATCCTCCTGTAGAAAAACGATAATTACATTATAATTAGTAATATTATGACAATACTATGCGTAACAACACGGAAAGCAGAAATTATTGGAAAAAACAGAAAAAGGCAATAAACATTTATTTGAAAATAGAATTATTTTCCTATTTTATCCAGAATAATTTTCATATATGCATTTTGTAGCTATATTTAGCCAAATACACAAATATATGCCTTATTGGGTTAGTTTACCCATATATAACAGGTATTATATTCGATGTATATATTTAATTTATCTTAATTTAGCGTAGGTGTGCATTTCTCACCAGTTCGACGTTCATGGTACTGCATCCCCTCAGAGGCAGGACATATTCAACAGAAGGGGGTGAGTCCATATACTCGCTCATACATGTGGTGTTCTTCGACAAACCCTTGGGGTAGATCATTCCGTTGAAGGGCATTCCGTCGGTGGATATTGTCACGACAATGTCTCCACTGCCACAGGATATGGTGACATCCTTGATTGTGGTCTTGGCTGACGAAAGAGCTAAACAACGACATATCCGACAGAATGATTATCGTTAATATGATAGCAGATAAAAAAACGTAGGTAATAGCGATAAATTTGAATTTCTGGAGATGAAAATACGAGGCGCAGAACTTTGGATATTTTTCTGAACATCTAAAATTCCATTTCACAAAACAAAACAAAAGTCTCACAAAACATAAGTCACGTGCTAATATTTCATACGTAGAAATGTTCATTGTATTATTTGAGAAATCGTCTTTCTAATGTCATGAGCTGCTGAATGAACAGTCAAAAAGTCTCTAGACCAGTGGTTCTCAACCTTTCTCATTGTTTGAACGCATTTCAAATCTTGATAAGTAATATATAAATACTATAATATAAAAATACAAACGACGTAATAACAAAACTTCAATATTCATATATTCATTCATACAACTCCTTTAAGAGGATTAAGCAAAACTACGTTTTTCAGAAAAAATATAATTCTTAGAAAAGTTTACAGCAATTCACCCACCCTCGGTTGAGAACCCCTGATCTAGGTGTCATTGTCCGTGTGTGTGTGTGTGTGTGTGTGTGTGTGTGTGTGTGTGTGTGTGTGTGTGTGTGTGTGTGTGTGTGTGTGTGTGTGTGTGTGTGTTGTTACTTCAAGTAACGCGCAGTAATTGGTCTGTTTTTGAGTCAATACTAGTCAAGTCTTCAGTCACCAGGTCAGAGGACACTTTCTCGCACAGTTTGCGTCCAACAATACTTCTGTAGCGCCTAGCAATCAAACGCAATATAAATTTAATGAAAAAAAATATGATTGAGAATTGAATATTGATCAATAATCAATATTAAATAAGCATATATAGTTTCTTAAAAATTGTACCGTTTTGTGTTGAAGCAAGCGGTGTCAACAAAGTTATCTGAAAAAATACACAAACACACACACACACACACACACACAATCATGGCATTGTTCCTAGGCGTATGCATAATTCCAATACGATTCCAGTAAGCACCAAATATATTCGTGTGACATTTTGATTTATTATATATCTGCTGCTCCAGAGGTTTTTGTTCGTTTGTTTTATATATATTGTTTTTCGTCCAATTGGGATTTATTTTTCTCGTGGGGATTTAAGGTTGAGGACAAGCATTGCTTCCTGTATTGTCCCATTTCAACAATGAAACTGTGGAAGAACGTGAGAATATCTAGCGAGAAAGAGAGAGTGTGTGAGAGAGATAGTGTGTGTGTATTGCACTGAGCAAGCGAGACAACAGGAACCACGTGTGACCTCTCCAACGACAAGGTCAACAAAGGTCAACGACCTCTGTCTTTGCTTCACGACAACATTGAACAAATTCCACCGACACACACACACACACACACACACACACACACACACACACACACACACACACACACACACACACAGACAGACAGACATACAAACTGATGGATGAGTGGGAAAATGCAGACTAGGTGGTCCTCGTATTTGTTTTGTCTTCGAATGTTTGTTTGTCCATGTTTGTGTGTGTATGTGTATGTGTGTGTGTGTTTGTGTGTGTGTGTGTGTGTGTGTGTGTGTGTCTGTGTTTGTGTGTGTGTTTGTGTTGTGTCAAAGGTCCCCAAACATCATTGTAACAGAGGTGATGATTTGCTCACTGACACAACATCACTGACACTACATCACTGACACGACACTGACTGGCACGACACCACTGACACGACACCACTGACAAGACACCACTGACACGACATCACTGACACAACACCACTGACACGACACTACTGACAAGACACCACTGACACGACATCACTGGCACGACATCACTGACACGACATCACTGACACGACACCACTGACACGACACCACTGACACGACACCACTGACACGACACCACTGACACAACACCACTGACACGACACCACTGACACGACACCACTGACACGACACCACTGACACGACATCACTGACACGACACCACTGACACAACACCACTGACACGACACCACTGACACGACATCACTGACACGACATCACTGACACAACTCCACTGACACGACACCACTGACACGACACCACTGACACGACACCACTGACACGACATCACTGACACGACACCACTGACACGACATCACTGACACGACACCACTGACACGACATCACTGACACGACATCACTGACACGACACCACTGACACGACACCACTGATACGACATCACTGACACGACATCACTGACACGACACCACTGACACGACACCACTGATACGACATCACTGACACGACATCACTGACACGACACCACTGACACGACATCACTGACACGACACCACTGACACGACATCACTGACACGACACCACTGACACGACATCACTGACACGACACCAGTGACACAACATCACTGACACGACACCACTGACACGACACCACTGACACAACACCACTGACACGACACCACTGACACAACACCACTGACACGATACCACTGACACGACACCACTGAAACGACACCACAGACACGATACCACTGACACGACACCACTGACACGACACCACTGACACGACATCACTGACACGACATCACTGACACGACACCACTGACACACGACACCACTGACACGAAACCACTGACACGACACCACTGTCACTACACCACTGACACGACACCACTGACACGACATCACTGTCACTACACCACTGTCACTACACCACTGACACGACACCACTGACACGACACCACTGTCACTACACCACTGACACGACACCACTGACACGACACCACTGACACGACACCACTGAGACGACACTACTGACACGACACCACTGACACGACATCACTGACAACACACCACTGACACATCACTGACACGACACCACTGACACACGACACCACTGACACGAAACCACTGACACGACACCACTGACACGACATCACTGACACGACACCACTGACACGACACCACTGACCTGCCCCTAGGCAAAGCCGAGAGTAAATTGCATTGATGAACAGTAGTTACCGCGGTGGTACGTTGTTTTTGTCCATGAGCACACGTAAACACACCTATCTGTTTGTATGTCCGTGTGTATGTGTGTGTGTGTGTGTGTGTGTGTGTGTGTGTGTGTGTGTGTGTGTGTGTGTGTGTGTGTGTGTGTGTTTGGCAGCGCACATATCTACCGTTACATTAATGTGCCGGCGTACATTCCAAGCTGTTGATCGAGATGTGTGAAATGTGTTTTTTTGGCTCGGAGCCAACTAAACCACCATCCACCAACGACACATTCACACATTATTATTAATGTTGTAATGACAATTAACAGCCTTATACATCAGTTGAATGTTTGTGTGTGTGTGTGTGTGTGTGTGTGTGTGTGTGTGTGTGTGTGTGTGTGTGTGTGTGTGTGTGTGTGTGTGTGTGTGTGTGTGTGTGTGTGTGTGTGTTTCTTTGTGAGAATGACAGCTTCAATTCCCCCATGCGATTTCTTCAAAACGTTGTTGTTTTTGTTATTTTTGTTAATCTAATTGCTGTTCAAAAACGAAATTATGCAATATGTATATATATATGTGCTTGTGTGAGATATTTAATCATATTCCGCAGCGCATTGCAACTTTGATATATTTTAATTTAATTCTTCCCATTTTATTACTTCATTATTTCATCTATCCCCATTTTATCTTATCTTGCCTTTCATTATTCTTGTCTTTGTATTTCAGTTTGCGTGAATTCTCAACGAAATCAGTGATATAGTAAATAAATATATAAATACACCAGTATATAACTCAGGCACACACACACACGCACAGAAACACAAGTACATATATTCATATACAGACACATATACGCACACCTGCTTTGACCACATGGTTGATGTACAAACACACTCACACACACACACACACACACACACACACACACACACACACACACACACACACACACACACACACACACACACACACACACACACACACACACACACACACACACACACACACACACACACACACACACACACACACACACACACACACACACACACACACACACACACACACACACACACACACACACACACACACACACACACACACACACACACACACACACACACACACACACACACACACACACACACACACACACACACACACACACACACACACACACACACACACACACACACACACACACACACACACACACACACACACACACACACACACACACATACAGACAGTGATAGCCCCAGGACAATGCAACAAGTTCTAACCACATACACCACATCACCTGCACACTACACAGGTGTGTGTGTGTGTGTGTGTGTGTGTGTTGGGTTGAATAAACTCACCGAAGCAAATCCAGCAGCACACACACACATACATACATACATACAAACATACATAAGTATACATGCACACACATATATACACTCGTATATACATACACTAAAGTATGTGAAGTGTTTGTGTGTGTTTGTAATGTGGTAAATTATGTAATAACTGGACACCTTACCGCTACAGTTTCCATACCTCACACACACACACACACACACACTCACACACACGTGTATGTGGTGGTGTACCTGTGCGTGTGAAGGTGTAAGTTAATTAGTGGTGTAATGCAACCTTGCAAGCCATGTGTGTGTGTGTGTGTATGTGTGTATGTGTGTGTGTGCGTGTGTGTGTGTGTGTGTCTGTGTGCGTGTGTGTGTGTGTGTGTGTGTGTGTGTGTGTGTGTGTGTGTGTGTGTGTGTGTGTGTGTGTGTGTGTGTGTGTGTGTGTGTGTGTGTGTGAACACACTAGTGTAGAGTATAATGTTTCGTTGCAATCGCTCAGGGCTAACATGCTCATGAGAGTGTTATTGTAGTTTTACACACACACACACACACACATATACACACACACACATACACATTCACACACATACACATTCAAACACATAGACATACACACACATATGTTACGCATGAATATGCATATTTTAACAGAAGTTTTGTATTTTGTAAAGTATATGTGTGTATTTTCTTCGGTTACCATGGAAACTCTATGGTTCATATATTTACACACTATATACGATGGCTTCAATTTTAGATATACGTTTACTTTTCATATTTTTAAATATCAATATTGCTTTCATTGAATTTTCAAAACGTCTATTTATTTTATTCACATTTTCAAATGCACACAAATATGGAAGGTAATAAATGTTTTGTCTTATCAAGAACATTTTTAAATCACCGGTTCAGTAGATTATGTTCATATATTTAATTTTCTGTCGGTTAATTCATAGGTCACACACCTAATTCAGCATGGAAAATATTAACATAAATCTGGACATTTTTGTAAGTTTTATTTTGAAACAAAATCAATCAATATTTAATAATTCAATATCAAAATAAATAACAACCGTGAAAATGGAAAAAATACAAGCCAACCAAATTTGAACTTAAAAAAATATTCAAGATGGCACAAATATTGTCATTTTTTTTTGCCAAAATACATAAATAAATAAATAAATAACGACATAAATATTATAACGACAAAATACAAAACTGTGTGAAAGCTCGAGCAATAATATATGAGTATCTTTCACCAATATTGGTATTTTGTAATTATACACACACGATATCTCACTAGTTCAAAATCTATGTATGTGCCTGTGTGTGTGTGTGTGTGTGTGTGTGTGTGTGTGTGTGTGTGTGTGTGTGTGTGTGTGTGTGTGTGTGTGTGTGTGTGTGTGTGTGTGTGTATGTCAGTGTGTGTGTGTGTGTGTGTATGTCAGTGTGTGTGTGTGTGTATGTGTGTGTGTATGTATGTGTGTGTGTGTGTGTGTGTGTGTGTGTGTGTGTGTGTGTGTGTGTGTGTGTGTGTGTGTGTGTGTGTGTGTGTGTGTGTGTAGACCCTCATACTATCTACCAATGAAATCTATCATTTGTTCATATATTTTGCTTTTTTATTCCTTAGCTTTCATCTTCTTCAATGAATTTCTCACTTCTTCAAATATATTTTGCTCTGTATATATTTCTTATACAAACCAGTATATTTCACACGAGTATAGTATACAAAAAACACAAAACAGTTGCAACACAACATTGGCAGGGCGTAAGAAAACCCCTGTTATCTCAACCACTGAATTAAGAGAAAAAAAAAAGAAAAGAACAAAAGCCAAATAATAAAAATATATTCCTTTATTCTTCATTTTTTGTCAATCAAAACAATAGTAGATAACAGAATCAACAAATACACGTGATATGCCGGGGACGTGCATATCTTTCGGACACTTCCGGTACAAATGGGACCACGGCAGGGTGGTAATAGTGCTTGCACACTCTTCCCCCATGCTACTGTATTTGCTTGTAATTAATAATTGATAATAATAATGATAATATAGAAAATAATAATGTTCTAGATTATAGAACTATGAGAATGATAGAATAATATATATATATATATATATATATATATATATATATGATGATAGAAATGATATTTTAGAATGATGAGTCGAGTGAGTTGCTCACCGTACTGAGCAAGGAAGTGAGCAGGCGCAACGAGCTCATCATGTCACCAGCCGGGGGACCACGAAGATGTCCTCTTCTTGTTTTTTCCTTCTTCTCCAATGGTCACCTTGTGGTCACGTATGTTAAAACTCGCTGGCAGAGAGACACGACCAGGAGCTGGCTCGTCTTTGACCGCCCAGCTTCTGTGAACTGCCGACTGAGGTGCTCATGGAACCGCCCGACTCTCGGAAGACCTGTCTTTGCTTCAGGCATCTGCTACCTCTCCTTCGCTCTCTCTCTCTCTGTCTCTCTCTTTCTTGCTTCATGTGTGTGTGTGTGTGCTGGAGCAATTGACGTTTGAATGAGCGACGTGGAAAATGAAGAAGTCGATGAGAGGCAATTATGACGCCAGACAGACAGACAGACAGACAGACAGACAGACAGTGTGTGTGTGCGTGTGCATTTCCGACGCCTTCACTCCGCGGAATCACGGGCGCCCCTGGTATAAATACTCCTCAATCATCAATATATACATATATATCACACACAGCAGCACTATGGCTTGGTCAACAAGGTTCGGTACCAAGAATATGGGCAGTTGGTGCATTATCGTCATACCATCATTCATCTCATCTGTATGATTACAGGTGTAGGCAGGTGTACGCCTCCATTCTGCCCTGTTCTGCTCCTGTGAATGAGCGGTGAACAGTTATACAAAGAAAAAAGTGTATATATATATATATGTATCATGTAATAATTGTATTGTGTTATATTTATTAAATAATAACTGATGTAGTGATAAAAAGTACCCTGCATACATTATTCTGCATATGTATTTAAGCATGTGATTAGCTATTTTTACGTTTTCTGTTGTATCCTATAGTTGTATTTTGAATTTCTGCTCTTTGAATTTTGAGCTCCTGAAAATGGCTAATAATATACGAAATACGTATAGAGTAATCCTTTTTGTGGAAATTTCACTATTGAACAAAACTATGTTGTTCGAGAAATTGAAAATCTCCACTACAAGCTGAACAAAGCCCAAGTCGATGTTGATTTTAACAAAACATGCATATATATATATAATATATGGTTGAATTGTTATGTAAGGCGTAATGGTGTCGTCACCATAAGCATCCAAACTTTTCCTCTGCAAATATATTTAGTCTGAAGAAATATAGGAATCTAGTATTGTTTTTATAAATGCAACAAATTAAAACTCAGTTGTGACTTGTTAGTATTATTATTAATATGATTAATTACAGTCAAATCCAGTAGCATGGGAAGAGTGCAAGCACTATTACCACCCTGCGGTGACCCCCCATGTACCCAACATGCACCCAAAACATTCAGAGAGAAAGAGAGTTCAAAATAATGAATATTGATCAGTTGAATATGAATAAAGAACATAAATATGATTCAATAAACAACAACAACCAATAATAAATAGTAATATATAGAGAGTAAAATAACAATATATATGAATATAACAATGAATATGAATAAATAACAGTGAATATGAGTAAATAAATAATATATAAGACTCAACAGTCAATTTCGCTCTTTCAGTAGCATTTAATTGACTTTGACATTGAATTTGTTTAAATTGTTCCGAGAGAAAGCCTCCTCCTTCAACGTGTTCCAAGTAGACACAGTGGCCGGAAGAAAGCAGCGTTGGAATTGCTTTGTACGACAACGAATTGGAGCCATGCACTGGGAATGCTGTTTGGATGTGAACCGTGTGCTTCTTGCTGCCACGAAACGTAAAATATAATAAACATATATAGATATAATATAATAACTATAATAGAATACATATGTACTGACAAAATAGATAGAATATGTTGAACAACACAACTAGACTTGCATTATTGTTAGCACGACTGTCAAACAACTTGCAAACACACACAAACTAGGTGTTGGCGGGCTATTTAGCAAGCTGCAAAGCTTTGTTATAGCTGCCCAACAAGGATCCCTGATTACTCTCACCAAACAGGACAAGAACAATTTCAAAAATTGCTTCCATAAACCGCAAAAAGTGGCCCCATTCTTTCTCTATGTGTGTATGTGTGTGTGTATGTGTTTGTGTATGTGTGTGTGTGTGTGTATGTGTGTGTGTGTGTGTGTGTGTGTGTGTGTGTGTGTGTGTGTGTGTGTGTGTGTGTGTGATAGGTGTATGTTCGTTCGAGAACGAGGTGTAATCCCCTGATTGTACTTCTCAAAAACTGGTGTGGTTAATCACATAAGTGTCAGTGGTGTCGTGTCAGTGATGTCGTGTCAGTGGTATCGTTTCAGTGATGGCGTGCCAGTGATGTCGTGCCAGTGGTGTCGTGTGTCAGTGGTGTCGTGTCAGTGGTGTTGTGTCAGTGATGTCGTGTCAGTTATGTCGTGTCAGTGGTGTCGTGTCAGTGGTGTCGTGTCAGTGATGTCGTGTCGGTGATGTCGTGTCAGTGGTGTCGTGTCAGTGGTGTTGTGTCTGTGGTGTTGTGTCAGTGATGTCGTGTGAGTGATGTCGTGTCAGTGATGTCGTGTGAGTGGTGTCGTGTCAGTGATGTCGTATCAGTGGTGTCGTGTCAGTGGTGTCGTGTCAGTGATGTCGTGTCAGTGGTGTCGTGTCAGTGGTGTCGTATGTCAGTGATGTCGTGTCAGTGATGTCGTGTCAGTGATGTCATGTCAGTGATGTCGTGTCAGTGGTGTCGTGTCAGTGATGTCGTGTCAGTGATGTCGTGTCAGTGGTGTCGTATCAGTGGTGTCGTGTCAGTGATGTCGTGTCAGTGGTGTCGTGTCAGTGGTGTCGTGTAGGTGGTGGTGGCGTTGAAATTATATGTGTGTGTGTGGGTTACCTGTAATTTCCCAGCGTCCCCCAGTGGCAATTTGTGTAAGCAGATCCACGCTTCCCTGGTATTATCCATTCAGCTCCACACTCTCTTTTTACCGTCTCTTTCTCCTCTCGGCGTCGTAAGTGGCGCGTCGTCATTGTGCACGCGCATGCTTGAAGGCCTATGGCAGCTCGAGGAGGGTGGTTGTTGGGCCGAACTGGTATTGTTCACGTCCTGCTCTAATGCCGCCTGATTTGTCGGCGTGGCTTAGTTGCGAGCAGTCAATTAGTACAGACACCCGCCCCCACACCACACACACACGCACGCCAACGGAGGTCTAAGCGGCACCTCCCTATGATCCTATCTGCTCTTCATACCCTCTCCACAGCCGTCTACTTGGAAGCTGATGGATATATAGAAAGAAGGATGATCAAAACCAAATCTATTATATGGATCAGTTGTCAGGAACTCAGTGAAGAATGGAAAAATTGTTGTCAAGTAGGTATTCAAAGGTCGGACACAAGGACATGAATGTGTGTGTGTGTGTGTGTGGGTGTGTGTGTGTGTGTGTGTGTGTGTGTGTGTGTGTGTGTGTGTGTGTTTGTATGTGTGTGATTTATCAATCCAAATTCGCTTCAATTCCGTCTCCAGTATCTTAGGGACAATCTGTCTGCTTGAACATTATAACTGAATTTATTGCAATTTCTCAGCCGTTGTTATTGTGTAGAAAATGTGGAGAGGTGGATCACCCAAAAATGAAGACGCAAATCAAAGAAAGTGAGAGAAAAATGGTTGAGACAAAGAAATGGGAGAAATAGGTTGAGAAGGGAAGAAGGTATACGGTTAAAGGTTTGAGAAGATATAAAGGTTACAGGCACCACTAATATAAGGAATATGTCTCCATACTTTTCACTGCATACATGTGTATGCATACCTATTGGTATCCATACACATCATACACTCACCAACTGATAACACACACACACACACATACATACAGACAGACAGACAGACAGACAGACATGTGCATGGACAGAACGTGTTTTTGTGCAATCGATCGCATTAGATTTGTTGTTATACTGTGTACAAGCCCTCACATACACACACACATACATACACATATATACACATACATACACACACACATACACACCAGGGCCGGTTTCTCAAAGGCAGAAAGAGTGGACAGAGAGAAAAGAGGAGGATTTATCACCTGCTCTTTCTGTTTATGCATCAGATAGGAGGCGATTACTCATATATACGTCTAGACTGCGGAGTATGTCTGTCTGTCTGCCTGTATGTTTGTGTGTGTGTATGTGAATGATATAGCTTGACATATCCCATTTACACACCCACATTGAAGTATGCAGCGTGCATACACACGCGCATACATTTGTGTATGTATGTGTGTGTGTGTGTGTGTGTGTGTGTGTGTGTGTGTGTGTATGGGCAGTTTATACATCCAAGGGAGAATGGTATAGCCAGCACATATCATATCATCACCGGAAAATTGGATATTTTCTCGAGAATGGCTTCCAATGGCACCTTCTCTGTTTCTCAATTTTCTTTGCCTCTTTCTTTCCCCTTGCTCTCTCTCTCTATCATTTTCTCTCGGCTAATTTGCTCTTTCCCATCTGACACTCTCGTGCACGAATCACATTAACATTACACACACACACACACAAACACACACACACACACACACACACACACACACACACACACACACACACGCATACACTCACTGGTCACTAGCCAGGTCATTCACCCCAGAAGCGAAGCAAACACACAAACACACACACACACAAACATACAAACACATGACTTCATGATTATTGGTGGCAGAGTCTAAATATTGCCCATAGCAATAATGGCGTGTCAGTGGTGTCGTGTCAGTGGTGTCGTGTCAGTGATGTCGTGTCAGTGGTGTCGTGTCAGTGTTGTCGTGTCAGTGGTGGCGTGTCAGTGGTGTCGTGTCAGTGGTGTAGTGTCAGTGGTGTCGTGTCAGTGGTGTAGTGTCAGTGGTGTTGTGTCAGTGGTGACGTGTCAGTGATGTCGTGTCAGTGATGTCTTGTCAGTGATGTTGTGTCAGTGGTGTAGTGTCAGTGGTGTTGTGTCAGTGGTGTTGTGTCAGTGGGGTCGTGTCAGTGATGTCGTGTCAGTGGTGTCGTGTCAGTGGTGTAGTGTCAGTGGTGTCGTGTCAGTGGTGTCGTGTCAGTGATATTGTGTCAGTGGTGTAGTGTCAGTGGTGTTGTGTCAGTGATGTTGTGTCAGTGGGGTCGTGTCAGTGATGTTGTGTCAGTGGTGTCGTGTCAGTGGTGTCGTGTCAGTGGTGTCGTGTCAGTGGTTTCGTGTCAGTGGTGTCGTGTCAGTGGTGTCGTGTCAGTGGTGTCGTGTCAGTGGTGTAGTGTCAGTGGTGTAGTGTCAGTGGTGTCGTGTCAGTGATGTCGTGTCAGTGATGTCTTGTCAGTGATGTTGTGTCAGTGGTGTAGTGTCAGTGGTGTTGTGTCAGTGATGTTGTGTCAGTGGTGTCGTGTCAGTGATGTTGTGTCAGTGGTGTCGTGTCAGTGATGTCGTGTCAGTGATTTCGTGTCAGTGGTGTCGTGTCAGTGGTGTCGTGCCAGTGGTGTCGTGTCAGTGGTGTCGTGTCAGTGGTGTCGTGTCAGTGATGTTGTGTCAGTGGTGTCATGTCAGTAACTTATTCGTTCATTATAACTAATAATAATATTAATGCTGTCATTTATTGTGAGTCGAGAAATTATGAATAATTTTTTTTTAGCAAGAAGTGATTCAAGTGAATATGCACGTGTCAATACAAAACAACATTTTTTCAATGAATTTGATTTGTGTTGGATTCTCTGTGTTTGAGTGGATTTTGTGTGTGTGTGTGTGTGTGTGTGTGTGTTTGAGATGATATGGCAATTCTGATATATCTAACGGCAATATTGTTGCATTATTCTGCAAGTGAACAGTTCGACATTGATCACGACTTCAACGCAAATTTCTCGCGAACTTTTTGCGATGTCAATTCAGCACAAAACACATGCCAAGTTTCCTGGCAAGGATGGTCACTTTTGCGTCGCTTTTGTCTCGGAGATAAATCTGTGAAAGGATCCGCTCTCGTTGAGCACATCAGCTGTCCCTCGACGAATACCTGTCAGCCACCAGATCCACTTAGATCTGCACCTGCGAACAATTCCCTGTCGGAGTCAGTGAATGTTTTTGGTGGTTCTAAATTCTCAGTCAATCGAACTGACACGAACGTCACCAAGGTATTTCACCAGCGAGAAGTTTCGGATATTTCTTCGAGGAAGCATCAGTCGAACAATGGCACGAACTTTGGCGCAGCAAATCTGCTTTTCGTCGTCGTAATCTTGATTTTTCATCAAGATGTTCAAAAACTATTTACAAATTTTTGGCCCAATCATTGTTAAGACTTTTGAATGATTTACAAGAGAAAATAAAATAATGATTTTGACATGAAATTTGTGTTTGTGTTTGTGTATGTTTATTTAGAATGGTTTAATTCAGTCAATTTATGTACAATAAACCACCGTCAAATAATTTATTCACTTATTTGCCGATGAAATTACACATTCAACCAATTGGTTTGAAAATCACGTGATTTGTGGCTGAATACACCGCTATTAAACATGCATTAGCAGAGGGAAATATTCAATCAGGAGATCATTATATGTCATTCATTGTTCCTCACTCTGTATATTCCTGCTCTGCACTCCACTATCAATGACCATGAACCTCAGACCGCAAGAACACCCAAGCGCTCTTGCGGAGGTCCCATCAACACCACTCAGAAAAAAATGTCCAGGAATTTGTTATTCCAGAGCAGCTTGTATGTAGCGGGAGTTCAACACTAAATGTACCGTTTTCTCACACAAAAAGCCGACGTCAAAAACATTCCTACTATTTCTCTATGAGCGAAATTCCACAATTCACGGGCATAGTTTCAGCTGGCATCCTAAGCAGCTCATTAGGGTTTAAATATAAATGCTTCATTCCAGCACATACGAATAAACTCGGTTTTCTTAAACTCTCTATACATCTTATTGAGCGCTTCCACTACACATGGGGCCACCGCAGGGTGGTAATAGTGCACTTGCACTCTTCCCCCATGCTAATGGATTTGCCTGTAATTAATGATAATAATAATAAATAATAAATAAATGTGATACGGTCCGTTGTTTATGTTTGAAATTCACTGCATTGCAGAGTATTGCTTATCGTGATTTTACGTGTCCACATTGCATATTGCATATTGCATATTGCACACACACAGCGTAGATGATAAATGTGTCTGCATTGCACACATGCATCAAAACCCAACCACCACGACAAATACACACACACACACACACACACGCACACACAGACAGATAGACATAAAGAAACATGGTCCCACACATGTTGGAGTGCATACCATCACAACACACACATACACACATACACACGTACATACACACACGTATATATTGAAGTGATCAAAGTGTATGTGAAGCGTGCATGCATGTATAGGAGGCATGTTGAATCGGGAATGTTGCGTTGGACATTATATTAGCATACGATAATCAATTACAGGCCCACATGGCAACATACAAACATACATACACACATACACACTCACATTTACACAAATGCACACATACATACACACATACACACACACATACACTCACATACACACATACACATATACACACATACACACATGCACATAGACTCACATACACACATACAGACACACGTGGTTATCAGCGGTAGGTGGTCAGTTACAGAAGAATGAAGAATGAAGCGAGAAAGAGAGAGAGAGAGAATGAGAGAAAATATGACAGGGGAGAAGAGGAGAAAATCGTGTTCAATTTATCAACACAATTGTCTGGCTTCGTGATATTATTTCAGGTAATTGCTTCACGAACAAGTAGCAATGCCCTCAATGGCCGATCCAAAGGTCAATTATTGGAAGGAGCTAAATCTTGGGGGCGATCAGTCATGTACATGCATCATTATGCAATCATATTGCATATTGCAATCAAGCATAAGTCAACCGATTCTACAGAAAAAAATATACTTCTTGACCTCTTTTAGTGAACCTTTTGTTTATGAGGAGTTTATGAAAACATTTGAGGGGGGTTAAAGCCCCCCCCCCCTTGGACCTCTCAGTGAATGACCTCAGATCAAAGTGACTGTTAGCTGATACACACAGTAATATGATGTGCTAGTTCTTGTGTCTGCATATGCTTTTATTAATTAATCTTTTGATCGTTTTCATTCTTCATTCAATAGTTATCAATATTCTAATTTTTGTATTTTACTTTTTATTTGCTTGTTTAATTTTCAGTTAATGACAAATGAATGTTGTTCAAATCAAGACGTTTAGATTTGTTATTTGTTTCGTCAAGGCATTCACTATTTTCGTTTTTTTGCTATTTTCATTACATTTTATGTCATGTTAATAAATTTCATTGTAAATTTACCGTTTAATTTGTTATGTGTGATTTATATTAAATGTTTGTATATATTTGCATCAATAGACGTTATCGCTGATTGGTACGCCAGAGCAGAAATTATAAGAATGTTCCCAGACGTCAGGTAGAGAAAGTGTGTGGATAAGAATACTCTCTCTTGTGCGTCCAAACCTTGTGTTATATATTTCATGTTATTTTGTGTGTGGTAAGATTGATTTAACCAGAGTGAACCACCACATGCCAAGTTGTGTGTGTATATATGAGTGTATTTGTGGAATTACCCTTAAGTAGTGCTGGAGATACACGACAAATGATAATTTTAACAAGCAGAAATAAAAATAAAGAGTATTTTCTGGAAATTTGCTCGGTTAATTTGTTCAAATTGAGCACCAAGTTTTATCGAGCCAAGAAGCCTTTCAAGTAGACAGACTTGATAGATTTATTCCACTCATTCAACCAGAGATAAGAAATCAGAAATGTATTGCCACTTTATACAACAAAGTATTGGCATGGTTGAAATTATATATACAAATCATACAAATGAAAATACACCATAAAACGTGAACTGACAGCGTAATATGACACACAAGAGTCACACAAAAACACGTATACTACAGAAAAACGAATAATATCGGTATGGGCTCAAGAACCTATGTACACATCCAAAAGATATTTATATAATTTGCTGCTGAAAGATTTATAGGAGCTGGAATATGTAATTGAACGGGGAAGTTTATTGAACAGACGGGGGGAAATGTATTGGAAGGATTTAGAAGACCATGATGATTCGGAAACTGCTCGGGTTTTAGAAGGGCACTAGATGATCGAGTGTTAGTGTTGTGTGAGACTGGCACTACCAGCTTCTTCAGATAGGGTGGAGGATAGGGGGAGTTGATCAATTTGAAAGTGAGACAACATATTTTGTGTTGGGTCATATATTTAAAAGGAAGCCATCTCAATGTTTTGAGGTGTCGAGAGGTAGGATGACGGGAAGGAAGTCTGAAAACAAAACGGCACGATTGGTTGAGAATAGATTAGAAGGAAGAAATGTCTTTTTTTGGTAGAGAATTGACCAAAAATGAACAATAACGGAGGTCGGGAAAATAAAACATTAAAATAGATCAATGGAGGTACGTTGATCTTAACCCTGCGTTGGGCACGTGGGTTGATCAAACATGGTTAGTCATGTGAGTTGTTCGCACACCCCAAGTAATTAACCATACAAAAGACATGATAGGGTTAATCAAACACCTTGTTCACTGGTTACAGGTATATTTACAAACAAATGTGAATATTTTTTATGCGTGTGGAACAAGATATATAGATATAAGCCACTATATATGCTAGATATGCGAGTGCAAAACAGAATCATTACCGTATATTTTTTTCACCATTAGTTCAACACGAATATCCTAATAGAGAAACAAAATATCTGTATTCTGTTTTTCAGGAGGGGACACACTAGTGTCCCCTCCTACAGGCAAGTTTTCCTTTTGCCCCATCATTCAAAATAGAAAATGAAAATACTGTTCACTAAGATTCACCACCAATGTCTGCTGTTCACTCAGATTCACTACCATTGTCTGCGTTCTCGCACTCGGTGCAGGTCACACGCATCTTGCTGTAATCACTGCATACATTTTTCTTGCAGGTGCTACATGTTGATTTCACCTTTCGGTCCTTTGACCTAGGACAAAACACACATCTTATTGCCTTGGTTTGTGAGGGCTGTGAGCTTGTTGAGAGTGTTGCAACTGCAGTTTCCGGTAACATTTTTGAAATACCCTCTCTGAGACTCTTTGGCAGGCGCATGTTCTGGAGTCTTCTCTTCGGAGTGTCCTGTAACAGCACAAGGCTTGCTTGCTTGATGAATTTGCGACGCTTCAGTTTATTCTGAGGATTCTGCACATACAGGACATACGAATTTACACAAGAGATGTTCAGGAGAGCAAAGAACACAATTAGAGGCCAACGTCGGCTGTTTCTGGAGACACTGTACTTATCCATCATCATATCCACCACATCTACTCCCCCTTTGGTTGTATTATAGAAAGTTATGATTTGAGGTTTTTTGTCCTCACCAGTAGCTTCGTCAATCTTCTTATCCCTGTGCATGCTGCTAGGTTAGGTACAGTTACAGTTCCGAGTACAGTTAATATATAATAATAATCAATGTTGCAGCGTGATGAATAATAGGCGATACACGCCACAGTTGTTAGTCACGTGGGGTGTTTGAACACCCCAGAAGGCACAAATGCGTTGTTCCTCCTATTGAAATTACGCCACAACTGCACCACGACTGGTATGCTACACTCTCAATGATTCAGGAAATTACCTGGAAGTAGATGGAAAAAAAATTCGAATAAGAATTATTTAGAAAAATAAATAAGAGGGGTGTCCAAAAACACCCCACGTGCCCAACGCAGGGTTAACAAATATTTCAACAAATGATTCAAACAAATATTTAAAAAATTCTATTAGACTGCGAAAGATGAACTGATAATAATGTTCATTTCAAAATTACACGAAATTTACAGTAGACAAAAATCACAATAATAGTTCATTTTTGTCGATTGAAAGTAACATTTCTATATTATTGGTATTTATCTTGAATTGTTATGCTAGCTAATTTCTTGCCTTAATTTTCCCTGAAATGAGTTTAATATATGAAATAATCTGAAAACACCAAAATGTCCAGTTTGTGTAATTTTTATTAATGACGTTGAGTCTGTTATGAACATGTGCTTCCTTTGTCTTTCCGCGCATTATTTGTCTCATATCTTCTTGTCTCGGCGTTGTATTTTGTATTTGCTTATTTTTCCATCATATGTGAGTTCTATTTTGATGTGAGTGAAACATGCTTGCATTTTGTTAGATTTTTTATTTCTTTGTTGTTCATTTGGGTGTATTTCAGGGAGTTTTTGTTGTTTGAGTGTCTGATTTGAGTAATGTTTGCTTGTACTATCATCTATTTTAATATATAACAGATTTTCCAGGCTATTTAGCCTTAAGCAACCATATTATGGCTTTATAGCGTGTAATTACTGTTACTTTAAACGCTTCGATTCTACTATTGCATATAGTTTGATATTTTGCTCTTCTTTCCTCTTTGATTCTTGCGTGTAAAATATTCAGCTGGTTTATCGTTCGGACTGTCTGTTGACTTTTTACTTTTGTTCAGGCTCTTTATTTGTGATTCATTTATCATCTGCTAATGGAGATGGACGATTTCGACAAGCAGCTGATTGACAAGTTGCGCCAGTTTTCCGACAATCGCAAGCCGTATCAAAAAGTCATCGCCAAAATGCAATGGGACAAGGTGAATTATAAACCCGCATAGCAAGAATTATCTACCTCGGACGCATTTGTCTGATATTTATTAATACTATGATTAAAATCAATGAACAAGATGGGATGGCAAGACAGCGCCAACGCTATACATTGCCTAATGTTTCATGCTGAAGTTGTAGTATCTTCTGTTTTCTAACAAGTTTTCCATTCATCTTTCTGAAGTTATTAATTACCCATGAATTTGTCTTTTTATTCATTCTATGTTTTTTATATGTAATAAATTATATATAAAGAATATATTAGATATTCATTCATGCATATATACTTATTTCTTTTTTCTATGTATTTGTGACTACATGAAATGAGTTTAAGTACACCTATCATACCCCAGTTGTGATCCGTCAGATGTTGTATGTATGTATGTGTGTGTGTGTTCGTGTGTTTGTTCATACGTTCATACGTTTATTTGTCAACACATCATATATACAGGCAATTCACATAATAACAAAACAATGTTGACTATGCCCTTTAAGCCCGGGGCTTCATTTGGACATATGGTTTTAACTAATTCAGTGTTCAGTAATACATGTTATAACACGTTGACAACACGATGCTCACATGCAATGACGAAATACAAAATATGTAAGCATACATTTTTAAAAAGCAGTATTGAAAAGTGGTTTCGGGCAATCACTAACATGTGTGACAACATGTGTGTGTGTATGTATGTGTGTGTGTGTGTGTGTGTGTGTGGCAGGTTAGTTTCGACGGTCACAGTGCGGACGAGTGTCGTGAGCGTTGGCGCCATCTAGAGTCTCGTGTGAGAACTCACCGGGTTTTATCGGAGCTACTGGACGATGCGGCCGCCGGTCGCTGGGATCCTCTCAGATCAGCCTCCTCACTCAAGGTACCACTCTCTCCGTGTGTCTCTCTCTCTCTCTGTCTCTGTCTCTTTGTGTGTGTCTCTCTCTCCTTTTGTGTGTGTGTCTGTCTCTCCTTTTGTGTGTGTGTCTCTCTCCGTGTGTCTCTATCTCTCTCTCTCTGTCTCTGTCTCTTTGTGTGTGTCTCTCTCTCCTTTTGTGTGTGTGTCTGTCTCTATCTCTCTCTCTCTCTGTCTCTTTGTGTGTGTCTCTCTCTCCTTTTGTGTGTGTGTCTGTCTCTCCTTTTGTGTGTGTCTCTCTCCTTTTGTGTGTGTCTGTCTCTCCTTTTGTGTGTGTCTCTCTCTCCGTGTGTCTCTATCTCTCTCTCTGTCTCTCTCTCTCTCTCTCTCCGTGTGTGTGTGTGTCTCTCCGTGTGTGTGTGTCTGTCTCTCTCTCTCCGTGTGTGTCTCTCTCTCTGTCTCTCTCTCTGTCTGTCTCTCTCTCCTTTTGTGTGTGTCTCCCTCTCTCCTTTTGTATGTGTCTCTCTTTCCTTTTGTGTGTGTCTCTCTCTCCTTTTGTGTGTGTCTCTCTCCTTTTGTGTGTGTGTCTGTCTCTCCCTCTCTCTCTTTCTCTCTTTCTCTCTCTCTCTCTCTCTCTCTCTCTTTCCGTGTGTGTGTATCTCTCCTTTTGTGTGATAGTTTGTGTAATTATGTCTGTGTATATAGAAATGTGTGTTTTTGAAGGTGTATCTGTGTTTTATGTGTCTCTCTCTATCTATCTATCTATCTCTCTCTCTCTCTCTATCTGTTTTTCTCTCCCTGTGTGGGAGTGTGTGTGTAGTTTCAAGTGTAGTGTGTGTATATATAAATGTGTTTTTAGTGTGTATCTGTGTGTGTGTGAGTATGTGCATGTGTGTTTGTGTTCTATCTTGGCTCACTGTTCGTTTTGTTCTGTTCTCCTTGAACAGTCGCAGCTGCTCAAGGAGGGCTTTCCCACGCGGCCCCTCAACGCTTTCATGCGCTTCCGTTCGGCCGTGGCTGACAAGTTGCGCGCGCAGTATCCTCACAAGACATTCGACGAGATTTCACAGCTGGTTGTCATGCAGTACGCCTCGCTGCCTCGCGCCGAACTCGACCAATATCGGCGCCAGTACGAACAGGACTGCCAACAATACAAACACAAGTGCCGTCTCTTCTTGTGAGTCAACCGTGTTTGTATGTCTGTCTGTGTGTGTGTGTGTCTGTGTGTGAATTTCTGTAGTTCAAGTTGTCAAAATAAACAATTGTCAAACAGTGTTTGTGTGTATGTATGCTTGCCTGTGTTGTGTTGTTGTGTATGTGTGTGTGCGATTGTGTATGTGTATGACTCTTGTGCTTGAGTGATCGCTTTTGAGACCCTCGGGTGAAAGGCGCGATACAAATGTCCTAATGTAATGTAATGTGTGTGTGTATGTTTGTATATCTGTGTGTGTTGTCGTGTACTTCAATGCTTGTCATTTCTTTCTATTTTTGTTCTCTTTGTTGATTGCCAGCTTCTTACCGACAAATGCAGACATTGTAATGACATGTCACCACGCATACAGACATACACACACACACACACGCATGACACCCATATAGATTACAACATTAACATAACACAATTAACACACACACGAACATATGATATATAATTGCAGTTTTGACGTCAGTGTGTGTTTGTGTGTGTAGTATCAGTTGTTACTGATGTGTTTTGTTTATCAACAGCGAGCAACATCCTGAATTCTCCAAGCCGGAACAGGCTGCCCCGACGGCAGTGCAGATATTCAAGCTGAAACAGGCCACACAGCTGGAAGATCAGTCTGGCTCGGCAGTGATGGCCGCTTTCAACGCTCTGTCGCCGCAACAACGAGCCGTCTACGAACGCAAGGCCGAGAAAGCCGCCAAGAAATACTGGCGTCAAGTAGAACTGTATCAGGTACACGCACACTGGCTGGTGTGTATCAGTGTGTGTGTGTGTGTGTGTGTGTGTGTGTGTGTCAGTGTTTAGGTGTGTGTGTTTTGGTCTGTGGGTGTGTGTGTGTGTGTGTTAGTGTTTAAGTGTGTTTGTTTGTGTTTAAGTGTGTTTGTTTGTGTTTAAGTGTGTTTGTTTGTGTTTAAGTGTGTTTGTTTGTGTTTGAGTGTGTGTGTTTGCGTCAGTGTGTGTGTTTGTATGTTTGTGTGTCAGTGTATGTATGTATTTGTATGTCTGTCTGTGTGTCAGTGTTTAAGTGTGTGTGTTTTGGTCTGTGGGTGTGTGTGTGTGTGTGTGTGTGTTTGTGTTTAAGTGTGTTTGTTTGTGTTTAAGTGTGTTTGTTTGTGTTTAAGTGTGTTTGTTTGTGTTTGAGTGTGTGTGCTTGCGTCAGTGTGTGTTTGTATGTTTGTGTGTCAGTGTATGTATGTATTTGTATGTCTGTCTGTGTGTCAGTGTTTAAGTGTGTGTGTTTTGGTCTGTGGGTGTGTGTGTGTGTGTGTGTGTTAGTGTTTAAGTGTGTTTGTTTGTGTTTAAGTGTGTTTGTTTGTGTTTAAGTGTGTTTGTTTGTGTTTAAGTGTGTTTGTTTGTGTCAGTGTGTGTGTGTTTGCGTCAGTGTGTGTGTGTGTCTGTATGTTTGTGTACCAGTGTATGTATGTATTTGTATGTCTGTCTGTGTGTCAGTGTTTAAGTGTGTGTGTCAGTGTTTAAGTGTGTTTGTTTGTGTTTAAGCGTGTGTGAGTGTTTGTGTCAGTGTCTCTCTGTGTGTGTGTGTGTGTTTGTATATATATATTTATGTGTATTTGTTTTATTTGCATATATCTAGTTGCTTATTTTATTTTTATGTTTATTTGTTTTTGTTTGTTTATATTTGTGTGTGTGTCTTTTTGTACCTATTTATTACTTTGTCTATTCATTTACTTGTCTATGTACATTTTTACTTTATATTTGTGTGTGTTTGTGTGTGTGTGTTTGACGGCTAGAAAAACGTGGATCCTCTGTTCAAGCCGAAGACACAACAACAACAACAAGACGAGGCTCATGTGCCTCCTGCTGCTAAAAAACCCAAGTCAGTGAATGTTTCCTCATGTTTCTCATATATAATTTGTATATAATTCGCCTTCTATCTTGAAATGTAAAGAACGATTCCCATCCACCTCCGAAATGTATATTGAAAGACAGACACGCAATGAGACATCGCTGTCCCACGCCCCAACACGACTCCTCTCTCACACACACACACACACACACACACACACACACACACACACACACACACACACACACACACACACACACACACACACACACACACACACACACACACACACACACACACACACACACACACACACACACACACACACACACACACACACACACACACACACACACACACACACACACACACACACACACACACACACACACACACACACACACACACACACACACACACACACACACACACACACACACACACACACACACACACACACACACACACACACACACACACACACACACACACACACACACACACACACACACACACACACACACACACACACACACACACACACACACACACACACACACACACACACACACACACACACACACACACATACACACACACACACACACACACACTCACACACACTCACACATAAATAACACACCTCTATTACACCCCAACTAAAGTAAAGTAAAGTAAATGTCATTTATTGCTCTCGTTGTAAAGGCTTTTCAGTACAAAATAGAACAAACATGAAATACACCACCGCACGTATAAACACACACTAACACACACACACACACACACACACACACACACACACACACACACACACACAATACACAAATACATACATACAATCATTCAAACATAAATGTATCCGTGTTTGTGTGTTTGTGTGTAGATGTCGCACATTGTACCAGTTGTTTAGTGCCGAGGTGTGGGCCACACTGCCCGCCTCTGCCGCCGGACTCGGTGCGAAGGCCAAACTGGTGAGTGCCATGTACAAATCGGCCGATCCTCAACTACTGAAACGACTCGCCGCCAAGGCAGAAGAGGTTTGTGTCTGTCTGTGTGTGTTCATGTGTGTCTGTCTGTGTGTGTCTATGTGTATCTCTATGTGTGTGTCTGTATCTCTGTTTGTGTGTGTGTGTATGTTCATGTGTGTCTGTCTCTGTGTGTTTATGTGTATCTGTGTGTGTTTATGTGTATCTCTCTGTGTGTTTATGTGTATCTGTGTGTGTTTATGTGTATCTGTGTGTGTGTTTATGTGTATCTGTGTGTGTGTTTATGTGTATCTGTGTGTGTGTTTATGTGTATCTCTCTGTGTGTTTATGTGTATCTGTGTGTGTGTTTATGCGTATCTGTGTGTGTGTTTATGTGTATCTCTCTGTGTGTTTATGTGTATCTGTGTGTGTGTTTATGTGTATCTCTCTGTGTGTTTATGTGTATCTCTGTGTGTTTATGTGTATCTGTGTGTGTGTTTATGTGTATCTGTGTGTGTGTTTATGTGTATCTCTCTGTGTGTTTATGTGTATCTCTGTGTGTTTATGTGTATCTCTGTGTGTGTCTATGTGTATCTCTGTGTGTTTGTGTGTTCATGTGTGTGTCTGTATCTGTATCTATGTGTGTGTGTATGTTCATGTGTGTCTGTCTGTGTGTGTGTGTGTGTGTGTGTCTGTATCTGTGTGTGTGTGTCTGTCTGTGTGTGTGTGTCTGTCTGTGTGTGTGTGTCTGTCTGTATCTGTGTGTGTGTGTGTGTATTATCTGTCGGCTGTACACAAGTCTATTCTGCCACTGTGTATGTTTGTTTGTTTGTATGTCTGTGTGTAGGAGAGGGCTGCATACGAGCTGTTCTTGCAATCATTGCCCGAGGAGCAGCGCAAGTTGCATAATCGCCGCAACAACACCCACAACCAGCAGAACAGCAGGAGGAGAACTCCCGTTCGTCGCACGGCCAAACAGGCGTTCGTCGACGACAAGCTGAGCTCGTGCGATCTGCTCGTGCTGTCCGAGCCGGAGTGGCGTAAAATACTGAGTCGCAAGTACACGGAGCTGTCGTCGCAAGAGAAGGTGATTGAGGTCATCACAGGTCATGAGAGGGTCATAATTAGTCATGACATTGTTTTGCCTCATTGGTTGAGAATTAAGTATAGTTTTATTGTGGTAGCACAGCCGCCTCACAAGCGGGGTGGTTCAAATCCCGGCGGAGGAGAATTTCACTGGACGAATTCTATAATCCAACAGTCCCTGTCCACCCAGCAGTAAATGATGGTACCAGATATCAGTCATGTGTTGTGTCATGCATTCTGGGGAGATGGCCCTCTCTAATAAGTCTTCCGTTCTTGTGGCGTCATAGCGTGGAGAGGGTTGGTTCTGCGGTGGCAGCGAGCTGCACGGGACACACCTGTGTGTGTTCATAAGCTTCTTCCCGTGTAGCAGCTGCCACTTGAGCTTGCCTTTAAGCTTCATTGTTTTAGTATAAAAATTGTGTGTGTGTGTCTTGTCTTCGTCAATGCCTCTAACTCACGTTGTATGTGTGTGTGTGTGTGTGTGTTTATTGCAGGCCAAATACACTACAATGGCTGCTGAACAAACGGCTGTGGCGAAATCCTTGCCGTACGTCAACAACAACAACAACGGCAGTTCAGAACGACATTATTCTCTCGCTGTGGCCGATACGACAACACACGAACATCCCAGCGAATCCCTCCTACCAACGACAACAAATCAACAAGAATCGTCTGCTGACGTACCGGTAGCTGTGACTTCGACGGACGCTGACGGATCCGTCAAGCAGAAACGACGCGTCAAGCGGCCGCTCATCAACACGGTCTCATCGGGCGGGGATGCTGCTGGTGTTGTTGCTTCTTCTTCGTCGTCGTCCATTTGTGCACCCGACACGCACACAGACAGCGGCAAGCGACTGTGTAGCGACGTGAATATTTCAGTCGAGGTGCCCCAGGTGATATTGCACGGGATTTTCCAGGGGAATTTCCTTCATGAAATTGTCAGTTTTTGGTGTGGTATTATAGATGAATGTTCAGGCTGTTGTTATTTTGCCGAGTTGTTTTTATATTGTGTGTGTGTGTGTTTTGACAGAGTCAACTAGATCTGACAGAAGGTTCCGATAGCATGCTATTAAATCAAAGTACATCTGACGCCGATTACGAGTAAGATATATCCATTCATCTCCTGTCTATATATCTATCTATGTTCTATCTTGTGTCTATTTATATTTGCTTCTATATCTCGTTTAATCTCTATTTCACAATTGGTATCAAACACACACACACACGATGTATGTGTTTGTGTGTGTTTTTGGTAGCGGTGCGTTTGAGTTGTTCTGTCAGAAACACAGTCGACAATTGGACGACGATCTGTCGGAGAAGAAGAAATTGAAGCTGGCGAGGAGGTGCGTCTTCTTTCTGATCACGTGTTTTCACTCTGGATTTCATCCCAGCCACAATGTCACTTATTCTACTCGCAAAAATATCCATATTTTTTCTCTAGCTAGTCAATAATGTGATGTGCAATAATGTCAATAATGTGAAAATATGAGAAGTTAGAAAAGCATCTTTATACTGAATTCTCATCACTTTCAATATTTCAATGCCATCGTTATTGAATTTATTCGAAAACACAAAGAAAAAAACATCAGGTGTTTATAACATGGAATTTTTGTGTGCAAATTTTAACGGATGCAAGTTTTTTTTCAGTAAATTTCTCCCCGCTTAGTTTCTTATCAAATGTCAACGTGTTTGTGTGTGTGTGTGTGTGTGTGGCGGGGACATTTTCAGGGCCTGGCGAGATCTGAGTGAGAGCAAGCGAGCTCGTCTTGTGGCGCGGTTCTGTCGCAAACGCGCCACTATCGCCACATGATTGTATTAGTGCGCCACACTTCGTCCCGTGGCGACATTCAAGTCGCACACACTAGACACTAAGATGATATTCAAGACAGCGTACGCACACACACACACACGCACAGCATAATAAACACATACAAATTAAATACAAATTCAGAAATATATATTTCAAGAAAACTAAAAACACGCACACACTGGTCCATGTGTGTGTGTAGTTGATAAGCCTAACCTATCATATTGTTGCTGTGTTCATTTTTGCTTCGCTATTGTTGTTTTTCGCTCTCATTTCGTCAAATTCGTGTTTTTGTTGTATTTTTAGTCAACTAGATACAAGTAAAAAAACACATGCATCAAGAGAGAGAGAGTGTGTGTGTGCGTTTGTGTAATTGACTGAACTAACTGTGCCTGAATATTGGAGCAATTGTGTTGTGCACGTGACGCAGTTATTGTGGCACCTCGCCTGTGGCTGTGCGTGCGTGTTTGTGTTGGTGTGTGTGATCAAACATTACACACACACACACACATGCACACACAATCATGTGTGCAAGTTCAGAGAACACACACACGCATACATACACGTACAAGCGTGTGTCAGCTGGTGTTTCTCACGCTTTCATTATTGCCACACATTGTGTCATGTTCGCCTGGCTGACTCCATCATATTGCGTGACTCTACTCATGTTTGTATTGATTTTTCATAATATGCAATACAAAATACTTCAGTGTTGTGTGGGTGATCGTATATAAACATATAAACATATATATATATATATATATATGCCAATTTGATAAAGATGTATTTGGAAGCGATAATGGACAATGAAATAATTGAAAATAATTGTTGATTGCATTTTCCCAGTGCTCACACACAAAACAGCACAAAAGTCTCGTAAAACATAAGTCACGTGCTAATATTTCACACATGAAAGTTCCACTGTGTTTAATAAACTAATACATCACTCGGATAAAAGCGCATCTGGCTTTCAGTGGTTTCCAACCAGAGCCCGTTTCCTAACTATCTCAACCAACCTCTCGAAAAGCACTTAACAAACACGTGACAAACGTCCACACGACACCCCGTCATTAATTAATTCACCCATTAATTATCATGTCAGGGGAGCTAGTAGCATTTGACGCTGTAGTTGTTCTGCTGTCAATGTGCCCTCGATTCGCTCACAATTGCGGTTGAACACGGAATAAGCGCTCGGCTCGCCAGCACGACGACGTCTTGTACTCGTACTAGAATAGAGAAAATAGAAGAGAAGAGAGAAAACATAGAAGAGAAGAGAGAAAATCCAAATTAAGCCACACACACACACACACACACACAAGCAGAATCTGAATGAAATGTGTGCGCAAAAAACAACTCGACAGAAAATTTACAATACAATAAGAAAAGCGAACTAGCAAGAACCTTATTATTATTATTAAAATAAATGAAAAATGTGATATTTGGAAGACAGTGTGAACGTTTAATTAAATTACCGAATAATGCAATATCCATGTGCATCTTGATCAACAGACAGATATAGAAAAATAAAGATAACACCAGAAACGAACTGAATTTACGACAAATAGTAAAGAACTGGCATTCGTCAGCGCACCTGTAGTAGATAATTGGCAGCGCGGTGACTAGGAAATAAGCCGCTCCGAACTGATACCGCACACTAATAGCGAATAAGACCAACCACAGGCTCGCTTTCACCAACACAATCAGTGCATCAAGCAGACTACACGTGC
>OU696582.1:7968769-7983769 GCA_916048095.2 Sacculina carcini | reverse complement strand
TCTCTACTTAATGCACACACACACACAGACATTACAGCACATTACATTAGGTAGATATTTACATACACACACACACGCACACACACACACACAGTGTGACCGATGCAGCCTGTACGTAAGCTACCCGAAGAAATGAGAGTGAAGTCATTACATCGCAGTTTGTGTGTTTTTGCATCACGAAATGATCAGAGAATTATTTTGCTGTTCTCGTCCGCTAAGAGGAAGATAGCAACATCACACATGTGTGTGTGTGAGAGAGAGAGAAAGGGAGAGAGAAAGGGAGAGAGAGAGGGAGAGAGGAAAAAATCAGCAGAGATCATCGTCATTAGCGGAGACACAAGACTACCCACAAACAAAGACGTCATCTCGACATTCACGACAAATCTGCTCAGCAACACCTCGTTAGCGAGAGATTCACGCTGGCCCACAATAACACCCCCCTTGACACCCCACACACCCCCTCGTACATCTCCCACCAAGCTCTGACTAACACCCCCACACCCACACACGCACACTCACACTCTTCGAGGCCTGGGGCTATACACAGCTCAAGCCAGAAGTAAAAATGTTCGTTTGTTAATTTAATTTAATTGTTAATTTATTGGTAAAAGAGAACACAAAATATTATATGTGCATCGCTCAATTTTTTATATATATTTCGTTTGATAATATATATTGCTAGATTTAACATTCTAAGAATAATATTTTCGTGATAATTTTGGCAACTGATGATATTTTATGCTAATATATTCAAAATATATTAATTTTTATTCTCTACGTGATAAATATAACTCCTTTTTTGCTCCCCCAAAAAAGCGCTTATAATATCACGTAAACATATACACACCAGTTCCGGTTGAAAATAACCATATTTGCTAATTCTTATAGATGTCAACATATCTTATGTCTCCTGGATGGAAAAACCAGTGGTTCTCAACCTTGTTTTCTCACTGATTCCCCCCACTTCTTAATACGAGCCATCTCTTCATTTTCCACACAACACAGCGCTGATAAATTCAATATATTCAGTTGTTACATCAAATTAAATGTCATTAGAGGTCATTAGAAACAAAAATAAACGAATTTGAATTGATAAAAACACACATAGTTGTCCTGTTCTGTTCGACCTTTAGCTTCCCACTTGACAACTCTTCCATTCCCAGCCAGACAGGTCAATTTCCCACACAGGTTGAGAACCTCTGGTCTAATTTGTGTGGGCAAATGCGAGAAATGTATAAATCTGATTAGCATACACATACATACACACACACATACACACACACATACACACACACATACACACACATACACACACACATACACACATACACACACATACAAACAAACATACACACACATACAAACACACATACAAACACACATACACACACACACACACTTATAAACACACACACACACACACATACAATCACACACACACATACATACACATACATACACACACATACAAACACACATACAAACACACATACACACACACACACACGAAATCTCCTGAGAGCATACAACGCTTCTCAATTAAGCTTCGTATGCGAATATTATGTGTGTACGCGCGTGTGTGTATGTATGTATGTGTGTGTGTGTGTGTCCTTTGTGAAGAGATAATTGCATATAGTTGCGAATTGTATTTGCTCCACTATTCGTTCTCAATGCGCGAGAATATGTGGAAATTGAATGCTTTAAATTAGGCAACTAATTAATTAATCATTTAATCTAGAATTAAATTTACATTTTGTGTTTTTCGCTCAAACAATTTGCGCGTGCGCAGGGTAACATGTATTAGAATTACCACTCGTCAAACATATTCACCAGGTGGTAAGACCAGTCTGATTGTTTGTAACACTGTTTTGACAAACACACACACACACACACACACACACACACACACACGCACACACAAACACACACAGAAAAACATCGACAACACATTATATTATGATCGGTCAAAGCTCTCATATATTGATATTAGCAGAATTTCAAGAACACACATTGTTTTCAAGCGGTGGTTCTCAGCTTGAGGTACTGGTACCACTAGTGGTACGCGAGGACCTTCCAGGTGGTACTCGAACACTTTCGGGATCAATAACAATGACACCAGGGCATGATTTCCGATGTGCTCTGATAAATATTACTTTTTTGTGTGTATATTTTTTGTTTTTTGTGTATATTACTTGTTTTCTGCATTTTAATTACCATCTTAACTTTAACGTGTATGCCTCAGCTTTATTTTACCCGACTTGAGCCTCAGATTTACTTGACCATCGTTTTAACCATGTTCCTACTACTTGAAATAACTTGTATTCTAACACCGTCGTACGTATGACTATGCTTTTATTGTGTATACAATAGATGACTATCTATGCTGTAAGATGCTTCTAAAAACCACGTAGTGGATGAGTAGCGCAATAAATAAATGAAATCAAAGTAATGTCCCTCATTGACCAGCTGGTGGAGAATTAGCAGATACACTACTTCACATTGAGTCGTTTATTCCTCAGTTGATGTGTGTGTTCTACTTGTATACAATTATGTGTAAATACAGTGATATCTGATTGAACTAGTGAGTTTCTCGGGAGCCAGGTGGTACTCGCGGCGACTGTACGCAGAACCTCCAAGTGGTACTCGATCTCACATACAAATGATTGGGAACCTTTGTTTACAATCACGCGATTCAGTTTAATTAGCGCCTCTGTATCAAGGGTGTAGATTTGTGTCGAGGCTCGGGGGGATGATAGCCATCATGCATTAGTGTTCAAAGTTGACTCAGTTGGTCAATTACATTCCTCAACTATTGTCAGCCTAGTCAATTACAACACACATACATACCTCAAGGAAAATTATATTTCGTATAATTGTAAGTATAATTAAAAGTATAATTTTTTACATATTCATAACTTTTTTACCATTTTTCGTGCATTATTTTTTGCTATGCTGAATTTGATGATAATATGCCCAATGAACTGAACTCTGCAGAATTATCGGGGGATATAATTGCATATTCATATCACCCCAGCCAATTTGTCGGGGGTAATTACCCCAGGATTTACGCCCATGCTCCGGGTTACATATTAAATTACTCATTTACATTAAGCAATTACATTCACCCATATGTCATGCTAAGTTAATATCAACACAAATATCATATAAGTTCTAGAACATATACTGAACCAAATATTTTGGACAAATCGTGGAGTATAGCGTATTGGCGAATTATAATTATATTTAACATTATAACATTATTGTAATACAATTACATACTTATTATAACATTAAAACATCACTATTATAACATGATAACATTATTACATTATTATAATAACATTATAGCATTTCAACCTTATGATTATAACATTACAACATTATAGCATTAATATAACGTTTCTGAAACAATACTTTGTGTTGTTTTTTGGCACAAATATAACGGGTAATTGTTCACGTCATGTGTAATTTGCATGTGAAAATTTATGAAAAATCTCAAAACAATTTACGATACACTAAAACTTCAAATATATTTTATTTAAGTTTTTATATATTTTTATCATATATTTACTCATATTTTTATATATTTATATTGTTATATTTTCATATACTTATATTGTCATATTTAAACATATTTATATTATATTTAATTTACACATTTTTATGTAAGTTCTTATGTAAGTTACATATTCTTAGTTTTTATTAGTCATATAAGTTTGCCTATTAGTTTTGGTCGAGTGTGCATGGGAAAATTTGGCACTTGCTTGACATTATGCTCCCGTGCACTTTCGATTATATTTGATCAAGCGTGTAATTATCTACCAGCTAATCTGCAGCTGTGTGCGTGTGGTGCACAATCGTGCACAATCGTGCACAAGCATTGCATTGCAATATTGCAATCGGGGAACGACGCCAAAAGTATGCAAGTTATTTTTTAGTCTCTTGCAAAAAATGTCTTTCTATATAATTTATATATATTTTTATATATCTATTTTAGTTGCCCTTCTAAATATATTTTTTCAGGTTTTCGGGTTTCGTTCGAATTGTGCATGTGTTCACAAGCATCAAACGTTCTAACTAAACTAGTGTTTATGAAACTATCTAAATCTTTTGGGCGTTTCCGTTACACAGGGGGTCACCGCAGGGTGTTAATAGTGCACTTGCACTCTTCCCATGCTACTGGATTTACCTGTAATTAATAATAATAATAATAATAATAATAATACAAAATATTATAACAGCGATGAGTATAAGAAAATGTTCTTAAAGAAACAGGTCAGAATATTTAAGAGTTTATCAACAACAAAATCAGGATAGCTATAAATGTTGAAATGAAATGGGATAAATATACATGCGATTTTGAATTTCAAACATTTTTCATGGGACTATCAACAATTTAATATCGAAAAACGAAATTCTCTTTGAAAAATTTAGCTACAATTTAATATTAAGCGTAATATCTTGATCGATCGAAAAATGAACAGAAATCACGTGAATGCATTCGCTCATCACCTCCCATAGTCTTTGCAGCATTCTCTAAATAATCTTATGGTTCATTCTATGGTTAGTTTTATGTATCATTTTATGGATAATTTTATAGCTCATTTTATGGATCATTGCCTAGCCCTCTTTGAGATCAATAGCTTATCAATGGCTTGACACACCAGCACGCGCATGTGAGAGAGCGAGAGCAAGAGAGAGATAATGCTATTTAGATAGAGGTGGGCGATATATTTTTATGAGCCGTTGAGTGGTTTATCTGTGCATTTGTTGCAACATTGCAATGTCTGCCCGAGCGTGCAATGATGTTGTTGTTGCATGGCGCCGAGACGCTCCTGCACAGTTGCTTGCCGGTTGCAATCATTGCAGTCATTTCCACTAGCTCATCATCTTGGGCGGCCTGATGATGAGAATGGTGGTGACGAGAGAGAACAGCCGCCTCCAAATCCTGTCACAAACAGCCTCAATGTGTCAATGTGTCAATGTGTCAATGTGTCAATGTGTCAGTGTGTCAATGTATCAGTGTTTTCATTTGTAAGTAAGTACAGTAAGTAAGCGTGTATTGCCATACGAGTATACAAGCACATGATAAAAAAAAGTATAGCAATATTGGCAAGAGTTCATCGAGCCAAAGCTCTTAGATGAACATATACAATTTCCAAAAGGTAAATGACAGTTACAAAAATATGATCTTCTACAACATTTTCACAATTTGCTCGCACGATACTACAATAATGTCAACAATGTCAGCAGACAATTACACAAGATTGACACACTGAACAATTTCAACAATCGACACGGGTGGGAAACAGCGGAATATATGACAATAGTATACGCCAAGTGTTACTTCAATGCAGACAACAAACATGAAAGTGTTGAAGTAACATTGGTTTCATTTCTTTGTTTCAAAAAGAAATGTTTTTTTATGTTGATCTTAAATGTTGAAAGGCTTGAATTCAGCAAGCTCTTACACTCCGAAGGAAGTGTGTTGAATGTACTTGGACCAAAACAAAAGACGCTATTTTTGAAGAGTGTCGTTCTAAACACAAGACACACCAAGTCCCTGTAAGCGCTCCTGTTTCTATTATTTTCTACATAAGGGAAAAAGAGACCTCGCCTAAAATGTTTATAAATAGTTAACAGTGTGAAATACTTGTGCACATATTCAAATTTTAGTATTTTGTGTGTGATATACAATTCTGCAGTGCTGTCAAATTTTTTCAGAAAGAACATACAGCGCATAAACTTGTTTTGTAATTTAGAAATTTGTCTTCCAAATGACGGCCAAGTGCAGGCCCAAGCCGAAACGCAGTAAATCATCCGGGAATAAAATAAAGTATAATAGATACTTATTATTGCTGTAGGCGTTAAGTTGAAACGAATTCTGTAAAATGTTTCAATGTGTCAGTGTGTCAGTGTGTCAGTGTGTCAGTGTGTCAATGTGTCAGTGTGTCAATGTGTCAGTGTGTCAGTGTATCAGTGTGTCAGTGTGTCAATGTGTCAGTGTGTCAATGTGTCAATGTGTCAATGTGTAAGTGTGTCAATGTGTCAGTGTGTCAATGTGTCAATGTGTCAGTTTGTCAATGTGTCAGTGTGTCAGTGTGTCAATATGTCAATGTGTCAATGTGTCAATGTGTCAATGTGTCAATGTGTCAGTGTGTCAGTGTGTCAGTGTGTGTCAATGTGTCAGTATGTCAGTGTGTGTCAATGTGTCAATGTGTGTGTCAATGTGTCAATGTGTCAATGTTTTCATGTGTCAATGTGTCAGTGTGTCAATGTATCAATGTGTCAGTGTGTCAATGTGTCAGTGTGTCAGTGTGTCAATATGCCCATGTGTTAATGTGTCAATGTTCCAATCAGTTAATCTGTAAGTGTGTGTGTACGTGTGTGTGTGTCAGCGTGTGTGTGTGTGTGTGTGTCTTTGAGTGTGTATATATATGTCAGTGTGTATTTTTGTATTATTTTTGTATTTAACCATGTATTGCCACAAACAAATATACAATGTTCAAACAATAAATGCCACAATTGGCAAAAGACCCGTCCAGCTAATGCTCATAGACAGGCTTACATTTCACTTGTACAGGCGGAAATAATGCTACCAAGCCAGGATATATATACACAAGTACATAAGTACAAGTACAAGTACAAGTGTGTGTGTGCCAGTATGTGCGTATGTCCTATTGTGTGTGTGTCAGCGTGTTTATTTGTCTTCAATGTTGTCATAAAAATGGATTTATGTTGGCTTGATTGACTTAACGACACTTGCACAGTACACTGGACTTGGCATAGGTGTGGGATGTTTTGGCAGGACAATGTCACAATCTATTCTAAAAATACACCTGCCAAATTGCTTTGGTTATTCGCAATTTGCGTTGGTTTCTTCATATTTTTTCGATTTCTTCAGAATATCATTGTATCATTGTTACATGCCTTCGTTGTGAGCTATATTAACTATATAATGTTGTTGTTATTGTTGTTGTTGTTATTGTTGGTAATGTTGTTATTGTTGTTATTGTTGTTTTTGTTATAGTTTTTATTGTTGTTGTTGTTATTGTTGTTGTTATTGTTGTTGTTGTTGTTATTATTATTGTTGTTGTTGTTGTTATTGTTGTTATTGTTGTTATTGTTGTTTTTGTTATAGTTGTTATTGTTGTTGTTGTTATTGTTGTTGTTGTTATTGTTGTTGTTGTTGTTGTTATTGTTATTGTTGTTGTTGTTATTGTTGTTGTTGTTTCTCACCCGTTTAGTTGACGAGAGCGAGCGATGTGACTCGCCATATTGTTCCAGATAGTGTTCCTGCCTGAGGTGTGCCTTCAGCGAGCAGCAGCGCAGACACAGAATCTCCTTGAACGGGCGTCGAAAGTCCTTGTTGAACGTCACGTAGATGACGGGATTGAGGAACGAATTGAGATAGCCCAGCCACAAGAAGATGTCGACAATGCTTGCCGGCAGGGTGTTGACGGGAAGCAGTGGCTGTAGAACCGCCAAAATAAAGAACGGCAGCCAGCAGAAAATGAACGCTGTCATTATGATACCGAGCGTGACTGAGGCCTTCTTCTCGCGAGGCACTTCCACTGTACATACACAGCACTCTCTCAGAAGTTGTCGCACGTGCTGACACAGTGGAATTGCCGTCGACTGCCGAGCGCGAGAAATTTCCGGACCTGTCAAGGAGTCGTCCGCTTGTTGATTGGGAGTGACGCTGGAGGTAGCGGGAAGGTGTCCCTGAGCTCTGCGTTCCTGACGAACGATGCGGCGAGCGGCTCGCAGGATTTTCATGTAGACGAAGATCATGACGGCCAGCGGGATGTAGAAGGACATGAGCGTGGCCCACACCTGGTAGTAGATATTCTGACTGACCATGCAGATATCGTCGTGCCCGTGCTCGTTGCCGATGATGGCGATTGGCACGAGACTGATGCAGATCGCGCCGCTCCACACTGCTCCGATGTAGACGTACATGAGCCCGTGTCCGCGCTGCTGGGAGTACATCAGAGGGCTGGTGATGGCTCGGTAGCGGTCCACACTGATGGCACACAGGTTGAGGATGCTGGCAGTGCAAGAGAGCACATCGGCCGAGACGAACAAGTCGCACAGCGTGCGTCCCAGCGTCCATCGACCCGAATAGAGGTGCAGCAGGGCGATGGGCATTACAAGCACGGCCACAAACAAATCCGCCACCGCCAGCGATACATAGAGCAAGGTGTAGGGCTGCTCGCGAATCTTCGGCACCAGGAACACGGCAAGACAGACAAGCACGTTGCCGAAGATGGTGGTCACGATGAGCAGAGGCAGAGCAACAAGCAGAGGCAGCTTGGTGTGCCACGAGTACCCGGACAATTCCTCGACGGCTGAATCGACCGATGTGCTGTTGACACCGACAAAGTTTTCCGGCGGCAGCAGAGCGGACATGTTCGACCGGACAATGCGGGATCAATGGGCAGGTGCCACTTATGGTCTGGTAACTTGAAGAAATCACCGCCAGCTATGCTCCACGTCGAGTATAATGATCTTACATGGAATGGTGTTTGAGGCTGGTTTCTGGAGGTCAGTCTGAAAGCACATCAAACGGCGACTTGACAAATAACTCGATCCGTAAACTCTTTCACGTCCTGTCGTCAAATGCAATCAATCATTTCATTTGCTACAATAAATTCGAATGCAGTATTTAGCGTGTATGTCTGTGTGCGTGTGTGTGTGGATTTTGCCATTCCACCGAACAAAATGTGTTTGTGAAGAGAAAGACTTATTGGCCACACGGAGCAAATGCAATCTATGCGCCACTATTGAAAAGCTGTCAAAAACATCGTCAAATGTCAAAGCTTTCACAAGCACACACACACACACACATACACACACATACACACACACACACACACACACACCCACACACACACAGACACGCAGACAGACGTCAACACGTGTGTGTACACAATCATACAGAGAAAATATTTGACTTTCATAGAGCGGTGAAAATATCTTAGAAGCGGACCAACGAAGGCGTCACGTGTGATTGTACGTGCTTCGTGTCGATGATTTGAGCTTGTCAGACGGCGGAAAGAGGCTAGGTGTATACACTGACTGGTTCCACAGCTCACTCCCGATTCTGGGCCTCGCCAAGACAGCAAAGAAGAGAGTGAAAGCGGATAAAAAAGACGTGGATGTGGTGAATTTGAGAAGATGAGAGGAATAGAAATGAGACAAGGGGAATATCGAGATGACGAAGTAGAAATATAGGAAATAGCTATAGGAAAGCAATGAGAAGAAGGGGTACATAAGAAATGGAGAGGGAGAATCGAGAAAAGAAACAGAGAGAAAGAGGGAGAGATGTTATTGTTGTTTTTGTTATTGTTGTTGTTGTTATTGTTGTTGTTATTGTTGTTGTTGTTATTGTTGTTGTTGTTGTTGTTGTTATTGTTGTTGTTGTTATTATTGTTGTTGTTATTGTTGTTGTTATTGTTGTTGTTGTTATTGTTGTTGTTGTTATTGTTGTTGTTGTTATTGTTGTTGTTATTGTTGTTGTTGTTATTGTTGTTGTTGTTATTGTTGTTGTTGTTATTGGCGTTTAAAGCGACAAGTTTAGACCTTAGACACCAGCCTGTTGAGACTATATGGCGTGCCCCACTGTGAGCCCATCTACAGTGGTGAGTCCCGGTAGACTTAATCGGAGGTGTTGATGAACAAACCCGGGGCCAAGATTCGAACCGCGAACCTCTGACTCGAGAGTTCAGCGCCTAACCACTGAGCTACTCGGGAGCTTGAGAGAGAGAGAGAGAGAGAGAAGTAGACAGAGAGGGAGAAATGATAGGAAGGAGAGACGAACGGGAGGTGGATGCAGTCATGCGTGATCTCATCTCCAATTCAGATGCACCGTTGTGAAACGATCAAATTTGGCGCGTGAAATTGGTCGAGCAAAAAATACGGTCGTCTTATCCGGCTGACACGAATCCGACATCGACTACTTCTTGCTTGCCACCGACATAACCAAGCTCTTCTCATGCTGACAAAATTGGGTGTGTGTGTGTTTGTGTGTGTGTTTGTTTGTGTGTGTCTGTATGGATGGTGCTGAATATACCGGCAGTTTGGCGGTCTCAAAATCACATTCACTCAAAGCCAGCTCATATTGTTGGCTCAACCATGTTATCAAAACAAACACACACACACAGACAGGCAGACAGACAGACAGGCAGGCAGACAGACAGACAGACAGACACACACACAGACAGAGAGAGATATAGCTGTCAATGATATTATGAATATAAACATGAGCGTCAAACAGGAGAACATTATTGACACTAAAATAACATGTGTATGCGTGCATAGAATACAGGCAAACATCTCAAAAATATATTCTCATATAAATATGATTTTCTGCTACAAGAATGCTAATAAATAAATTAAAATTAGTTATAAGCTAGAATTTTTATATAGCGGAAATGAGATAGAACAAAAGCACGTGGTGAATATGATACAAATAATCAAGCAAAACAACAAATGAATATTTACAAGGTCAAATAAATTACATAGTTTATTTAACAGATTTACGATAATATATTCACATATATATTTGTACTGAGAAAAAGTAGATGTAGAGAGAAACCTGGTCAAGTTTTCAAAACACAGATCTGAATAATAAAAACATAATTTACGTGCCTCAACTTCTTGGACACTCCGAAAATTTTGCCTTGTGCTAACTGGGTAAACTTAACTTGGGTAAAAATACCCAAGTCTAAATTGTTGTTTGTGCGTGTGTGTGTGTGTATGTGTGTGTGTGTGTGTGTGTGTGTGTGTGTGTGTGTGTGTGTGTGTGTGTGTGTGTATGTGTGTGTGGCTTGCATTTCGTGAACGCACATACGTTTTTGAAAAAATATTAAATTTGTAGCTGGAATTTTTCTAAGAACTTCACGTCAAAGTTTTATCGCCGTCAAATGCACACAGTAGAATCACAATTGAAAACATAAGAAGACAATCTCAGTGTGTATAAGTTTCCATAATTACTTCTCACTAAATTACACATATCAAAAAAACAGAGTTAATGGAGATATGAAGCTTGCGATGCCAAAAACAATCTCAAAAATATAAATTTCAAAATTTTCTCGCAATTGGAATTTATATATATATATATATATATATATATATATATATATATATATATATATTACTTATATCAATAAGACACACGAAAATAAATTTATCAAACATAACTGGTGCTAAATTTAAGAGAAAAAAATTCCCCAAAGAGAGAGACTAGAAATTATCAGTAGATATTTTATATATCAAATCAAGCAAGTAAAGTATTTCTCCTTTGTCTCAGCTATAATAGATTTTGCAATCTGTCAATTGCAGATGCATTCACGAGCAAAAAATTCGCAAAAAACCTAGCAGAATAGCGATGAATTGAGACATTCAACTCTCTCAAATTCCCCCTGGGAGAAAACCCTAACTTGACCGCAAAAACACACACAAACACACACACACACAAACACAATGGACGTTTGAGAATAAACATCTCTCATTCAACTGTCCATTCAATTGTATTGTGACGTTTTCTTCGTCTGAGAACAGTTTCGAAAATATCAGCGGAAAGTTTGTGCGCAAACAAAAAATGACAACTTATCAGAAATATGGAACGTTCCATTGAGTCACACTCACACTCACACACACACTCACACACTCACACACACACACACACACACAGAGACAAACACACACACTCACACTCACACACATACACACTCACACACTCACACACACACACATACACAAACACACACATACTCACACACTGACACACTAACACACACACTCACGCACACACACTTCACACACACGCACACACTGACACACACATACTCACACACTGACACACTAACACACACACACTGACACACACACACACACACACACACACACACACACATACACACACATACACACTCACACACACACACACACACACACACTGACAAAAACACACACACACACACACTCACGCACACACACACTCACACAAACGCACACACACACACTGACACACACACACCCACACTCACGCACACACACTCACACAAACGCACACACTGACACAAACACACACACACACACTCACACACACAAACATACACACACACACACACACACACACACACAGCTCAGACGTCACAAAAACACACACAAACACCCAAACACAAATACATTGCTGGTGGCATTTGAGTCGTGGAAAACTTGGCAAGCGAGATCAGATCAGTTTAAAGCCGGCAGAGTGGATTATTTTTGCAGCAATCACAAAGTGTAAAGTGACTTTTGCCTGTCGTTCAAATCTGCAAACTTTTGCCGCTTTTTTCTACTGTTTATTTGCCATTTGATGTCAGTTTGTTTCCCAAATTCAATCCAAGTTATTCGCGAATTCAGTGCGGAATGGCAAACTTGTTTTGATCTTGGTAATTTGAGAAAGATTGAACTCAATTTCATAAATGTTTTTACAAATATTTATTTCAAGGACGTAGTGTATTTGTGTCGAGGCTCGGGGGGATGACAGCCATCATGCATTAGTGTTCAAAGTTGACTCAGTTGGTCAATTGCATTATACCCTCAATCAGTTTATGTCTATTCAATTACAACACACACATACCTCAGTAAAAAGTATATTGCATATAATTGCATACACACATACACACACACACATGTCGTGTATTGTTACTTTTTGCTATGCTGATTTTGATGACAATTTACCCAATGAACTGAACTCAGCAGAATTATCGCAGGGGGTATAATTGCATATTAGTTTCACACAGTCAATTTGTAGGAGGGAATGTATATAACCCCAGTACCCCCAACCAGGATCTACGCCAGTGGTTCCCTACCGGTGTGCCGCGGCACCAAGAGGAACCGTGAGATCTTTCAGGATCCGCCAAAATTCAGGGAAAATTGCATATTTGTATTATAATACTATTTTTTGTAATAGTAGGATCAGTGTAAAGAAAATTGTCATATCTATGTATAAGATGTTGTTACACCGATGCAAAATGTCGAAATGAAAAAAATATAATAAAAACAACAGAGATTTTAAGTATGTATTTCCTTATAAGGGTGCCGGGAAATTTTGAAAGGTTTGCCAAGGGTGCCGCAAGCTAGAAAAGTTTGGGAACCACTGATCTACGTCCATGACTTGAAGATGCCGCCTGGATTAAGACGATATAATAAAAACACAACGACATGTCAGCGATATGAGACATATTCGAGCATTTTTGGCGACATTTTCACTCGCCCACCTCACAAATGCACTGACATTTGAAGTGACATTTGTCTAGCAACCTCTTTATTGCTGCCTATTTCACTGTCGTTTGAATGATGGCTGAGTGAGTGGCATGCTTGCGTGTGTATGTGTGTGTGTGTGTGTGTGTGGAGCAATGGCGTCGCCAGGATTTCTCCCGTAAGGGAGTTAGTGAGAAGCTAAAGAAAATAATTCGCGGTTGGCGGGGGGCTTGGCGAAACATGAGAAACTACACTGAAAATACTACAGCCTGATACAGCATGATTATACAGCCTCCCCCTGCCTCAAATCCCTCCTTGTCACCACCGGTGCGTGAGATCGAGCAGGCAGGCTCAACTGATGCATGACGATATCATTGATCTGCAAGAAAAATGCCTTGATAGCAACGCGGACGAACTCAGCGCGTGACGACATCATCGTGGCACGAATGTGACGCGCTCTAGAAGCTCTAGAAGCACGCACAACATCGATTTTGTGTCCAGATCGCGATAGTAGTCGCACTTGCAGGGCTACGACCATTTTCCCCAACGAACCATGAACACGGTGCGTTAGTCACAATGATGCAGGTCGTAAGTGAATTTGACGGTGGCGTATCTAGACACTGAAGTATGCCAGGGACCATGTTGGCCAATATTTATCAGCTGTATGAAGTTTATGCTAGGATAGGGTAGGTTTGGTTGGTTAAGTTTGGTTAAATATATATGTAATGTGGTTCAGATATAGCACATATACACAAATATTCACTACAGAAAACAAAGCCGAAGCCGCTGCAAAAAATCAGTATCCACAATTAATATCAATAAACAAGGTTAAATCTTGAAGACAGCCAGAGTGAGAACGTTATATAAATTGAACATGACTGCAATATCCACATGTATCTTGATCATCAACAAACACTCACACACACACACATACACACACACATACATTGTGTGTGGAAATACAATTAGGTGAAGCGAAATCGGTTATTGTCGAAAAGCTTCTTCAATGTGATACATTTGTACCGACTATTCTTGTTTTTGTAAAGGCCTCCGCTAAAAGCACCAAAACCTCACAACAAATTGTGTCTGTGTGTGTGTGTATGTGTGTGTGTGTGTGTATGTGTGTGTGTGTGTGTAGGTGTGTGTGTGTGTGTGTGTGTGTGTGTGTGTGTGTGTGTGTGTGTGTGTGTGTGTGTGCAAGTATTGATGGAATAGGACAGAGAGAAAAAGCTTTTGCTGATACAATTCACGTGATTCGTCAGCAAAATTCAATCCAGCGATGCTCATCAATTGATTATCGATTTCATTCATTTGTGTGATTTCTTGCAGCCGCGTGTTTCATGAATCATTGAGCACAAATAAAAATTCCGACTGTCTTCGCTGAAGTATTCTGTAGGCTAATATTTTCAGGTCTCTACAGCAGTGGTCTTCAACCTTTTTTCGGTGTTTACACCATCTTTTCGAATCAGCAGTGAGTTCTGGCACCCATCATGGATTTTTGATAGATGATATGAAAAGTGTATAAACACAAATGACGTAACAACAAAACATGTTTTATTCAATATGCATTCATGCAGCTATAAGTTTTTTCAAGTGTCGTTTAATTCTTTCTAGGAAAAGTATAGAGCTTAGTCAAACGCATGAATGTTTTTAAACAATTTCCATAGGAATCCCCGCATCCCTTAGCAGCCCCCGTGCTCAAACTCTGCCACTGGTTGGGCCTCATCAGACTGAAGCAAGTTCAGA
>OU696582.1:7951269-7966269 GCA_916048095.2 Sacculina carcini | reverse complement strand
GTCAAGTGGTGGGAATTATGGGTCGCACGGACCGGAACAAGTGAATGATTTATCAATCAGTTTATTTTCGTTTCTAGTAAGCGTTTAATTTTTGGAAGAAAAAGTGAATTTACTAGATTAATCAGCGCTGTTGTGTGGAAAATGAAGAGATGGCTCAATAAGAAGTGAGGAATCAGAGAGAAGAAATGAGCAAATGGAGTCAAAACAAGCCAGTGTTTTAGAGAGAGGGTGATTTCATTGGAAAACTTCACAAATCAGCTACTACAGGAGAAGTTTCTCTTCAAATTGATTGATGAAAATCGTGTATTTAACCACAACCATCCTTTTGTACGTTATTGCCAAATACGGAAATTATAATTGGTTATTTTCCGCTCACATATTGATAATAGAAATAGGTAGAATATCAAAACATTGGAATATTAGAAGATATATATGTGAGTGAAATGTTGTAATGAGGAAATGAAGGTGTTGAAATGGAGGATTGTATCATATAACAGCATGACATACAATGAAATTAGAGCATAACTTGAATTATTTACATATAAAGGCAGAAATCTAGTTATATTTTACCAGGTATGTATATTTCTATCCCCGAAAAAAAACCATATTTAACGTTTTTTTGGCGTTTACTTGTATGTCTCATGTTTCGCATGTGGTGTTTTTGGCGGGCAAATAAAACAGCAGCAATAATAATATTATTAATAATATTATTAGCAAGAAAGTACGCAAAAAGCTGCTTCGGTTCGTTCAGTCAAATATTGTTTGGTATTTTTCTATTGATCAATTGCAAAACAGAGACAATCTGGTCATTGCAATGATGAATGGAATAATTATTAATCCCATGTATTCCAGGTGCTGTTAAACTGATTTATTAGTGTAATACTCACTGATATAGTGAGACCTTATTGAATTAAAAGGATAAAAATTTATTGAATTAAAAAGAAATATATTTTCACTTTTTTGTTGACCAATATAATTTGCACTATGAATAACAATATCAATAATCATGATAATATTGATAAATGTAAGCATAATGTGCGTACATTTATCGTTGTATTTGCACATGGACAGAAAGATAGTCTATAAGCGTAGTAGAACAGGAAGTGAGCTATCTAAACTGGCATGTAGCGTGTGGCATGAAGGTTGAAACAGTTAGCGATATTCAGTCTATGTTAAACTGTGAGGGACAACTTGTAACCGTTCACATCGATATCACTGGATAAATTTCGCTTTGAAAATGCGTGCCAGCTGCGATTGTGGTGAAGATGATTAAAGCTTCAAAGTTTGAAAATATTTCGTAAGTTGTTGAGTTGAATTGAGTTGGGTAGTGTCCAAATGGCACTGCCCAAACTTTACAAACTAAACATATTCATGCAAATTAGTATAATATCAGACATATACGACAAAATAGTGTTCGATACACCGAGAAACTATTATTTTTTCAATTAATATAAAATATATGTTTAGCTCAAAGCATATTGTGTAATCCATTATGTAAAATATTGTGCTTATAATTAAACAAATATAAAACCTAGATTTAAAAAAAGTTTGTCTTCTCTTTGGAAAAAAATAACCTAAATTTATTCAAAAATATTTGCGTAAATGATATATTTGGTTTGATTTATATATACAAATATAGATATTTTAATTAATCAGAATAATTACAGGTGATTTGGCGTGATTGCGCGGGACTGAGGTGTGAAGGCAGTGATTTACTGCTTGATTCGGACTGCTCGCAAATCGTTCACAACAAAACACAGACACATACATTGCACATATCAACAATGAAAAATAGAACAGGAGTGCATAATTTGCGCACACAACAGTCACACACACACACACACACACGCACACTCACACAACCACACACACACACACACACACATACACACACACACACACACACACACACACACACACACACACACACACACACACACACACACACACACACACACACACACACACACACACACTCACACAACCACACACACACACACGCGCACACACAGAACCATACACACACATACACACGTACAGAGCAATCTATCCATCTTGACATGTCTCTTGGGCTTCTCACAAGAACAGCTACAATATGAACAGCAAGACATACAGACAGACAAACAGACAGACAGACATATTACGAATTACTGAAATATTCACAAAATTGAAACACACGAGTGTAAAATATATAACACACACACACATACACACATAAATATATACACATACACAAACATATATGCACATACAAACACATACATACACACACGCATACGCACAAATTCATCCGTAAAGACTAGCATATAATACAGTTTTCATGCATAAATATACTGTGCAGACTGTATTCTGTAAGATCAAACAGAAATTGTGCAACAAGTAAGAATTGAAAATTTGAAAGTCATAATTAGAACGAGTATACAAATTTACGTTTTTGGAGCGTAAAACATTCACTACAATCTAGTACAATTCAGTACAATGTAATACAGTTTAGTATAATTTAGTACAGTTTAGTATAACTTGTACAATTTAGTACGATTTAGTACAAGTTAGTACAAATTAGTACAATTTAGTACAATTTAGTACAATTTAGTACAATTTAGTGCAATTTAGTACAATGTATTACAATTCAGTACAATTTGGTACAATTTAGTACAATTTAGTGCAATTTAGTACAATTTATTACAATTCGGTACAATTTGGTACAAATTAGTAAAAATTAGTACAATTTAGTACAAATTAGTACAATTTAGTACAATTTAGTACAATTTAGTACAATTTAGTACAATTTAGTACAATTTAGTACAATTTAGTGCAATTTAGTACAATTTATTACAATTCAGTACAATTTGGTACAATTTAGTACAAATCAGTACAATTTAGTACAAATTAGTACAAATTAGTAAAAATTAGTACAATTTAGTACAAATTAGTACAATTTAGTACAATTTAGTACAATTTAGTACAATTTAGTACAATTTAGTACAATTTAGTGCAATTTAGTGCAATTTAGTACAATTTAGTACAATTCAGTACAATTTGGTACATTTTAGTACAATTTAGTACAATTTAGTACAATTTAGTACAATTCAGTACAATTTAGTACAATTTAATAGAATTTAGTACAATTTAGTAAAATTTAATACAATTTAGTACAATTTAGTACAATTTAATAAAATTTAATACAATTGAGTACAATTTAGTACAATTTAGTACAATTTAGTACAATTTAGTACAATTTAATACAATTTAATACAATTCAGTACAATTTAGTATAATTTAGTACAATTTAGTACAATTTAGTACAATTTAATACAATTTAGTACAATTTAGTATAATTTAGTACAATTTAGTACAATTTAGTACAATTAAATACAATTTAGTACAATTTAGTACAATTTAGTACAATTTAGTACAATTTAGTACAATTTAGTACAATTTAGTACAATTTAGTACAATTTAATACAATTTAGTACAATTTAATACAATTTAATACAATTTAATACAATATAGTACAATTGAGTATAATTTAGTACAATTTAGTACAATTTAGTACAATTTAGTACAATTTAGTACAATTTAGTACAATTTAATACAATGTAGTATAATTTAGTATAATTTAGTACAATGTAGTACAATTTAATACAACTTGGTACAATTTAGTATAATTTAGTATAATTTAATACAATGTAGTATAATTTAGTATAATTTAGTAAAATGTAGTACAATTTAATATAATTTAGTACAATTGAGTACAATTTAATACAATTTAGTACAATTTGGTATAATTTAGTACAATTTAGTACAATTTAATATAATTTAGTACAATTTAGTACAATTTAGTATAATTTAGTACAATTTAATACAATTTAGTACAATTTAGTACAATTTAGTACAATTTAATACAATTTAGTACAATTTAGTACAATTTAGTACAATATAGTACAATTTAGTACGATTTAGTACAATTTAGTACAATTTATCACAATTTAGTACAGTTCTCTATTTGGTATACACATTTTTAATATATTTTAAATTGTATTGGTTTTTATTCCAGTATTTACACAAAGAAATTAACTGTCACACACACACATACACATACACACATACAGACACACACATATTGGATAAAGTTATTGGTAGTTAGTAGGTAATTAATTAGCAGGTATTGTTTTTTGCAAAAGTCCGCCAAACAGACAGACTACAAATTGTTATCATCGGATGGCTGTGGAATCCATTAAGAGTTGGCTGGGGCTGCAGTCCTCCTGGGAGTCTGGGTTTATTTGTATTCATCAACAACACTGGCACGAATACTGCAGTGCCAAATGGAGTCATCACCATAAGAGCACCACTTATATATTCTCAACACTGCACGAAATGCGTTGATAGAAATGGCTTGAAAAAACGGCATCTAATACATTTTTGTCTTGCTATTTCTGCGTAAATGATTTCAATGCTGCGACGTAATTTCTATAACGTCCGATATTCTTCTAAATAAAAACACAACCAAAATAAAAATAGATTTTTGGATGCCAAATATTTCTTAGTATGATGACGACGTTGTACTGATTCAGCAAAAAAGGAAATATATTTGAATGTTATATCTTAGTAGACCATATATTAATATCATCAAATATCATCCAAATATATCTTTAAAATTTGTGTTTTCTTATTCGTGTGGGTATTGTTATTTGTAATTTGTGTGGGTATGTTAAATATCACGAAGGACGCGTATATATTAGTTTATACAAAATGTATAATTAAAGAGCTTGATTTATTTAATGATTTACATCGGTAAGCATTCTACAGTGTATTTCTATAAGAATAAAATGTTACTACACGTTTTTAAATAATGTTTTCCCTAGCACAGATGCAAAAGAGTACAAGAAGTATATTTTGCAAAACATGTTATTTTTTTCCAAAGTTTCTTCGTTGGTGATGCATAATGTCTCTTAAGACCAGTGATTTCCAGTCGGTGTGCCGCGGTACCAAGGAGTACCGTGAGATTTTTTGAGGATGCCGCCAAAATTCTGGGGAAAAATGGCATATTTGTATTTAAATACCATTTTTGTAATAGCAGGATAATTGTGTGAAGATAATTTTCATATCTATGAATAAGCTGTTGTTACACCGATGCAAAATGTCGAAATGAAAAAAATATATTAAAATCAACAGATATTTTAAATATGTATTTCCTTATAAGGATGCCGGGAAGTTTTGAAACGCATGGCAAGGCTGGCGCAAGCTAGAAATGGTTGGGAACCACTGTTTTAGACAGACAGCTAATTTAGCGCCAATCTCGACCAAATGACAGTGTCATTCTCAATTATGCACGAGGAAGACGTGAATCGATCTAGCTCGTTATAGCCCGAGGCTGTCTAGCCTACTCCGCCATCATTACACCACTGCTTACACCACGGAAAATCACTCAGACAATTACGGATGATTCGTCGGCAAAAAATGCTGTGTAAGAAATTTGGAAAATTCATGATATATGGCAAGTTTGGATCATTTTTGCACGAACATATTTTTTTCGCTAGATACCACGAAAAGTGTAAATAAAGATACTATATATGTAATTTCATTGTTATATATTTATTTAAATAATTTAATTTATTTCATTATATAATATTTCTTTAATATATTTATATTATTAATGTTTATTTTATTTATATAATCATTTCCTTTTCATCTTTCTTTCATCTTGCTTCACCCTCAAGTTCTGGTGCCACTGAAAGATAGTACAATTACAGAACATTGTGTGTGTGTGTGTGTGTGTGTGTGTGTGTGTGTGTGTGTGTGTGTGTGTGTGCACCAAGAATCAACACGGCTATTAATCAGCACAGTGTTAGCAGGGTTAATATAATTTCTACAAGACTTGGAACAAAACCTGTTTCAAGCATTGATGAGCAATTTGAAACTTAACGATCCTCAATCAATTTGATAAAATCTCTCTCTCCCTTTCTTTCGCTATTATGTGTCTGACATCTGTGCATATCTACTGTTGTATACCTGTTATTTTCGTATCTTTGTGTGTCTAGTATATGTTATTTTTGCCCTTGTTGTTGTTGTTGCATATTGAAGGAATATAGATAAACAAAATACTATATATGCAGAAAGTGATGCGTACAATAAAACAAATATTTGCAAAAGTTCCCGCGAGTTTTTCAATAGATCAATTCTTCACAATTGGAGCAGCTAATTTGCATAAACAGATAATATGCAAGAATATCAACCTTGATTTCAAGTTTACTGTGAATTATTAATGGGTATAGGAAAAAGCTTAGTTATTTGGCGTCCACTCAATAAAATAAACATTTTAGGAGTGATTGCGTATTCTCGCAGGTAAGGAATTGTACTCTTCTTGCATTATCGTAGGCTTGTCAATCGATTTAGGCTATGATCCAACCATTTTCCCTGTTAAATCCAAACTGGAAATTTCCGACTGCGTTGAGACGAAGTCAAAACCCATAGATCGCAACCATTAAGCCCGTATTTTAATGGAAAATTCTGCTTCGTATATTACATGGTGGGCTTAATGGACACAGCTATTTCACAAGTCAAAAAATTCAGTCTTCCAAAGTAATAATTATCCGAAACAACAAGCATCAGTGTAGTACGAACTATATAAATGTTCATAAAGTACATATATGTGCAATAGTTTGATGTAAAGCGTAAATTATCACATAAATGATTGAAAAGGACGGATTTTTAGCATATTGTATATGTCACACAAACAGAGCTATATTTGAAAATACTACCGGAGAGAAGTTCAAAATTCGGGTGGACTTATTGGAGGATCGTACTACTACTAAAAACCTAGGTTAGGTTAGGTTAGGTTAGGTTAGGTTAGGTTAGGTTAGGTTAGGTTAGGTTAGGTTAGGTTAGGTTAGGTTAGGTTAGGTTAGGTTAGGTTAGGTTAGGTTAGGTTAGGCTAGGCTAGGTTAGGTTAGGCTAGGCTAGGCTAACCTAACAAGTGACATGGGCCTTCATCTACGCTTGGCCAAATAGCTAGCGAAAACTCACCAACTGATGTGATGTCTGCCAGATGTTCAACATCTTCACATCCTTGACATCCAGCACTAAACAGCACACATCAATGAATAGACACTGACAACTGACACACACATACACACACACATACACAAAGCTACACGCAAACTGTACGTGAACTGTTCACCTACAAGCTTACAACAGCACTGAACATACACACACACACACACTTACACACACATACAAACACACATACACACACCTAGCATTGTATGCGTGTATGTACTGCCAACGAACAATGTGTGTGTGTGTGTGTGTGTGTGTGTGTGTGTGTGTGTGTGTGTTCATCACACCATCTATACCATTTCAACTTCAAAATGGGACTAATCAACTTCAAAATGGGAACAATCAACTTCAAAATGAGAATAGTCAACTTCAAAATGAGAATAGTCAACTTCAAAATGAGACCGTGTTCTTTATGACTTTACTTGCATAATTTTAATTAATTAAGAACAAAAAATGTATTAAAACATAAAAACTAATAAATACAATAATCATGACAAATCTGTGCATTATTTTTTACATTTAGCAATGAAGTTACAGTAATTTGAATTAGCTAATTGAGCTCCAGTAGAATAACCTTAAGCGTTCAGTATTAAGTATCTGGATTACAATTTAGCGCACTTATTAGCAAATAATTGTTTTGTGTGGTAGAGGAATATTTTATATGCTTCAAAAATTCATTCAAATAGCAATAACTGCATAAGAATAAATCATAATATAAGAGTAAACAAATGTATAGGAATAAATCACCCATAACACTACAAGTATACGGATATTTGTTGACAAAACAATTATAACTTTAACTATATACTTAACTATGAGCATGCTAAGTTGAAATTTCCTCTCTTTTGCGAGCTAACTCCATGTTGAATGATATATGAAAGGGAACAAAGTAAGAATATGCAAGTTGAAATTAATAGTCACTGCATTCAAGACTTTAAGACTTTGCAGTTGCAGCTCTGACTAATACTGCGATTGTTTTCTGTAAATCATTACGAGAGACCAATTAAGATACATTTTTTCATTTATTCAAACAAACACAACAAGTTTATCTATGTACATGGTGCATTAAAACAACACATTTCGCATCTCCAGTGCAGACGAGAGATGTTGTTGAACGTGTGCAATACAGCGGGCGCAATTTTGTGCGCTCACATTTCCTAAACTCTCCGAAATTATCGCCTCCAATGCCGATAATCTTTGTTCTGCTTGCGAAATGGCATAATTTCTGCTAGTCAAAATTGTTGGCAGCTGGTCGGTTAGTTTTCTTTTCACCTCGCTCTTCAATTGGGACCACACCATCTCGATGGCATTCATCATCGGGCTGTATGGAGCCAGACGTAGAAAATGATGAGATTTGTACTCGTCCTCGGCGAACACTAGCTCAATTTGATTGTGGCATGGTGCATTATCAACCACAAGCACCACGGGTCCGCCAAACGTTATTTTTGCCGCCTGGAGACATTGGCGCACAAACTCGTTCGCATCGTTGATTTTGTGCGATCCTCGGCGGATTTGATGATGTAGAAGCCCTTGATTGGTTATGCAGCCAATAACATGTACATTTGCTCCACGACTACCAGCTGCGACGGTCGTGCATCGTGACCCGGCTCTTGATCGACCGTAATTGCGCGAAATAAACATATTGAAGTTGGTTTCGTCCATATATATGACGGGGAGCATGTTGGATTGCAGTTCCAACAATCTCCTTGCATATTCTGCTCGTTTCTGCTTGTTTTGTATTGAGTTTGCCCTTTCAGGTTCAAATCGTATTTGCTTGATTGTGAAGAGCATCTTTTCAAGCTGACGGCGAATACACTCCTTAGAAACTTGTACGTTGAATTGCTGGCGAATTTTCTCCGTTATTTCTTTTAGCGTAATACGCGGGTTTTCCTCCACACAATCTTCCATACACTTTATGTGGTCCTCATGTATTTTCCTTTGCCTTGAGCCTCCACGAGAGTCTTCATGGTCTTCATTAGATATCCAGCGATAAGCAGTTGATTTGGCGACTCCCAACGTTCTAGCCAGCTGCCTCCAGTCACCGCCCGACGAATGTGCAGCCACTATTTGAATTTTTTTGTCTTTGGAGTCAGATTTTTTAATATAATTCACGGTACGCCCGCTCATTATAATTGGCTCAAAAACAACTGTGATATCAAAACACGCAATGCAAATATGTGATGCGGGAAACGAAAACACAGCGTCAGCCTTCAATATTCCAGCTATAACCGGCCTGAAGCAGAAACTCGAGAACTTTTCACAAATATATCACTTATTAGACAAATTTATTAAAAATAATCAAGTGTTGGGTGATTTATTCGGTGATTTTATTTCGTGAAAAAACATTAAAATCATAATAAATTATTCGAAAATGTCTTCAGCTTATTATTTTCAGTTCAACGCAATGTTTCAGTCTCATTTTGAAGTTGATTAGTCCCATTTTGAAGTTGATTATCCCATTTTGAAGTTGATTGTTCTCATTTTGAAGTTGACTATTCTCATTTTGAAGTTGACTAATCATATCTTGAAATTTCATAATAAGATTTATGATTCAGATAATAATTAAGCTTGATATTAATATTTTATACTGTAAAACAGTGTTATGAGTATTTAAATGCAGTTTTAAAGTTATTATCATGTTCGTATATACGTATCTCTGAAACTGAGGAGAATGATTGTCATACATTTGTGAATTTTTTCATACTATTTCAACAAAAATTCATTCACAAAAATGTGCTTTATCTCAAACATATGCAGTCAATATTTAAATACGCACAATTGTTTACTGGAACTCAATTATATATAAGATTTCATTGTTGTATTTGTACCACACTTACATGCTTTATTTTTGTTTCGATCTATTTATTTATTTATATTTTTGTGTTCGTATTATACTGTGGTTTGCTTAGCTAATGTCATGAAAATACTTTCAGTAATAATTCACTGGATATATTGCGATAAACATCTTGGTCTCATTTTGAAGTTGACTATTCTCATTTTGAAGTTGATTATTCTCATTTTGAAGTTGATTATTCTCATTTTGAAGTTGAAATGGTATAGATCAGTGGTTCTCAACTTTTTTCTCTCTGATTCGCCACTTCTTAATACGAGCCATCTCTTCATTTTCCACACAACACAGCGCTGATAAATTCAATAAATTCAGTTGTTACATCAAAGTAAATGTCATTAGAGGTCATTAGAAACAAAAATAAACGAATTTTAATTGATAAAAACACACATAGTTGTCCTGTTCTGTCCGACTTTTAGCTTCCCACTTGGCAACTCTTCCATTCCCCACACAGGTTGAGAACCACTGTTTTAGAATTGAACGGATGGATAATGTTGACTTCTACATCTCTCTATCATCCGTTTATTTTTTGTTTGTTTGTTTGTTTTGACGCGCCGAAAATGGCGCACCAAACAAACTATTAACAATTTTACAAATTCACTTATGCGAAAATATAACTCACCTGAGTCAAGATAAAAACAGCACAAGGGCACTTGATACTATATCAATTGTCCACCTCAATTTACAGAGAAAAAATTACCAGAAATAGAAAAAAGTTACACATTTTTCTTGGAAAAAATAAAAAATCGTCACAAATTACCTCTGGTTGTAGATATATTTCTGTGTTGTATGTGTATATGTGTGTGTGTTTGTGTTTGTTGATGATCAAGATGCATGGAGATTGCAGTCATGTGTAATTTATATAACGTTCACTGTCTGTCTTCCAGATTTCATCAACCTGTAAATTGATTTAAATAATAATTATATTAATATTATTCATATTAATATCATTAATAATAGTGGTTACCGCGTGCGATAAAAATGAGCGATAAATGATAATTGATTGCTGATTCACTTACCGCTAGTCCCAAAAAATGAGGAAAGATAAACGATAATTCAAAAGACTTTTTTTTAAATTCAAAAATGTGCACGGCGGCAATAGTCTCAAAAGCCCGCCTGACGTTTCCAGACCAGTTCAAGCTGAGAGTATATATAGGATAGAGACTAGAAGGATCAACACTGGCTTGTAAGTGAATCCTGAAAAACCTCATATGAGAGCTGCCAAGTGTGTGTGTAGCTGGTCAATCACATTATTATTCACAGCTGCAGTGCGCCAGTCTCGCTGGAGTTCTCGAATTAGGAAGGTGTGTGCCGCTCTCTCCCATGCGCCTTGACCCACCCCAACCATGGCTCCTTCATGTTGAAGCATGTGGTCCCTGCTCTTGAAGAAGACATCAAGGAGAGGTTCATCAGGAAGATCGTCACCTCCATCACATTCACACCTGACCCTTTCCCTTCCAGCCAAAACCAGGACATGGTGACAGAAAAGCCTAAAGAAGCCAGCGACGACCCTGGAGAACCCCACTGTCACGGAGGAGGATGGGCCCAACATTGAGGAGCCAATCTAGGAGGTGGACACCTGGGGCAGGAGCAAGGTGGCAGAGGTGAAGCTTGGGCAATTCCCCAGTATGTACAGGGAGAAGTGATCTCGCTGTTCATCAAGTACAACACGGCCTTGCCCAGCTCTGCTTCCGTAGATCGCATGTTCAGCACTGCTGATTACGTCCTCAGGCCCAACCGTACAACATGACCAGCGACAGGTTTGAGAAGCTGGTCTTCACCAGAGGAAACATGCAGCTCCTGGATGCTGTCTTGAGGAGGGAGGGAGCGTCAGAGAGACTGATGTGGAATACAGCTTGTAGGTTATTGACTGGTTCCAGTGAGAGTTTTGTCTAGTTTAATGGCGAATCCAAGAGATAACTCAAAGGACTGCCCCCCCCCCCAAATGTTTCCATCAAATCCTCATAACTAAGAAATTCACTACAAGAAGTCAAGGAAAAATATTTTTATGTAGAATTAGCTGATATAAGCATTATATATCAGCATATCAGCAATATATATATCAGCAATATATATATATCAGCAAACGCCATTCGTCCAGTTCAATTCATTTTCACTGTGGATAATAACTTTGTATGTCTTTGTATGTTGTGTGTTCGTATGTTTTTTCATAGTTCAACTAAATAAAGGTAGTTATCATTTATGGCTTTTTTATTGCAAGTTAACATTTTTATCGCTATCGTTTTATCGTTTATCGTTTATCGCAAGTTAGAAAAAAAAGTTATCGTAGAAACCATTGAAAATATTTATAACAACACTAATAATATAGATGGGGAAAGTGTGAGGAATATTCGCCTAAGTTCAAACGAAAATCAGTCTAAAATTTGACTTATATAGAGGACACTAAATTCACCAAGCTACTGAATATTCATGGTATTCGATGAACGGATGTGTCATCTATATATACAGCCTAAAAATCGCCTCCATATAGTGTGCTTGTAAATAAATATAGGTGTCGCGTCGACTGTATGTATATTGGTATAATTTGTGAACTAAAACTGAATATATAGATATAGATAAAATTAATACAAAAATACCAAAAATTTCACTGAATCAACTTGTATTTTGATTGTATTCAATACATTTAAAAAATACTAGCAGCTAACACACACAAATATTCATTTTAAAAAATATATGAAAATTTTGCGTAAAGATTTATGGAAAATTTTATAATTGAAGTAAAACAAGAAAAAAGAATTGTTGGAAAAATTCAAACAATGACAAAGTTAGAAACGACATTTCAATTGTTTTAGAAAATGTACAAATGAAATTAAAATAAAATATATAATATAAAACAAAGTATAAAATATAAAACATGAAATATAAAATATATAACATAAAATATAAAATATAAAATATAAAATATAAAATATAACATAAAATATAACATATAAAATATAAAATATAAAATATAAAATATAAAATATAAAATATAAAATATAAAATATAAAATATAAAATATAAAATATAAAATATAAAATATAAAATATAAAATATAAAATATAAAATATAAAATATAAAATATAAAATATAAAATATAAAATATAAAATATGTATAATATATCAAATATTCACGATTTAATTACCGACAGAATCTGAAAGCTTCGCTTTTGTCTTTTTTCTGTTCACTCAACTGAATTAGGTTAAGTTAGCTCGCGTGCAGCGGATGCAACTTCAATGAAACTAACCGAGTTCACTCGAATCAGACAATATTTGATGCTGAATCAAACTAGTTAATTGGTTTATTAGCGACTTTGGACCAATTGGCCGTATTCGCCCAGTTCAAAGTGGCCCGGTTAAATGTTGCGCACAGTTTTTTGCACACACAGAAAACACACTCAGCAGTTGGGTTGAGTTCAGTGGTTTCCAACCTTATCCAACTTGTTACCCCTTGATTTGGCCTCACAACAATGTCTCACAAATTTGTACCGAAATTGGTATATATATATATGGCTAAACTATAACAGTAGAGAAAATTTCCATCAATTACCCACGAAAAATTGCTAAATTAACCCCAGGGGTAATTAACCCAGATGGGTAAGCAATGGGTTAGATCAGGGGTTCTTAACCGGGGGATTCCTGTAATTTTTTTAAAAGAAATTTCATGTTCAACATATGCCATATATTTAACCTGAAAACACACTGTTTTCCAAAATCTTTTTAAGGGAGTTGTATGAATGAATATTGAATACAAAACGTTTTGTTATTACGTCGTTTGTATTTTTATATTCTCGTATAACCTCATCAACAGGTGGTTCACCTGGGACCAAATGACTCTCTCTTACACACACTCTGACACACACACACACACTGACAAACACACACACACACACACACACACACACACACACACACACACACACACACACACACACACACTGTGTAATTCTTGTATATGTCACCCATCTCACGATGGCTTCACAAATAACTCAATCTTTCAACAACAAAGTGTCCATATAGAAGAAAGACTGTGTGTGTGTGTGTGTGTGTGTGTGTGTGTGTGTGTGTGTGTGTGTGTGTGTGTGTGTGTGTGTGTGTGTGTGTGTGTGTGTGTGTGTGTGTGTGTGTGTGTGTGTGTGTGTGTGTGTGTGTGTGTAGGAGAGAGCCATTTGGACCCAGGGGAACCGCCTGTTGATGATGTTCCGCTACGCCGAAACGGAAGAAGACATACACACACACACACACATACATACATCAATTTTGAGGTTGAGCTAAAAATAATTCAGGGGGCGATGTATAACCACAGGTAGGAAGTGAATTTGTTTTTCATAAATATCTTCATCTCCATGATGGATTCGTATCATAAATTTTCGCTCCCGAAAAAATTAGAAACGACATGAATAAAGAGAGGTTTTTAATAATTTTTATATATAAATGAATTGTAAATATTATTATTATTAATAGGTAATGATAATTATATTAGCAGAAAGTGGCTATCTTGCCATTCGCAAATTCACCAAAAATTCGATGTATATTACAAGTTTATAGACTGTTAAATTATATGATAAAATATAAAATGTATGAAAAAATTTATGGCTGGTGAACTCAATGCCACACTGAATGACTTCAGCGCCAGTCAACGTTGTCTCGTGTTGTGCGTGTTGCAAAGTTGCAATGCAACATTTCAGTTTGCAAAAACGTGCCCGAGTCGCTGAGTGGGGAAAAAATTTGGCAGCGAGCCAAGTGTTGAGCGAGCAGGCGAAATCTTTGATCTGACTGAGTCTTCAGATCAAGCTCTCCAAATCAATCGATAAAATAATCTCGGACATTGTATTGCTGAACAAAATATGCCCAATTCACTGGAAATTATGGAGAAAAAACTAAAAAATTTGCACTAATTGAAAAATTGAACCATTTATTAAAATTCAATAACCCAATTTAACTCGACATTCCCGGACGTTTTCAACTTGCTTCCTTCAAGCACTCGTGCTGTCCTGCATGATTATAACCCCTCTGTTACCCCACCGTAACCCCACCATTGCTGATGTCATTGACAGGAAGCCCGCCGGGTCGATGACTGAGGCAGCACCAAA
>OU696582.1:7913769-7946269 GCA_916048095.2 Sacculina carcini | reverse complement strand
ATCTTTGGGCATAGCATATATAGTATTTATATATTCTCTTAGTATATGAGTATATCAACTGATTATAAGAGCAAAATATGAGAACTTATACCCAAAATACTATGAGATGCTAAATAAAATGGAATAATGTCATAACCCAATATCGCGATTGTAGAAAAGATTTTCGTGGTGTCAGTTGTTACAATGCACCCGGATATAAGAGAACCCCGGTTATAAGAGAGTATTTCTTCGGACCAGTCTTCTATACTTTACTTGTAATTTTTCCTTGGATATAAGAGAACCTCGGATATAGGAGGCTATTTTTCCACTCCCGACAAATCTCTTATATCTGGGTACACTGTATATCGCAGGTAGAGTTCGTCCAACTATCTGGCTATTAAGCTATGCTTGTCCTAGCTGTCCTTTATCATTGTTTATCAGAATATTATCAGGTGTGTTGTTTGTTTCGCTCACGCCTTCCTGTTCCTTGGCAACGCCTCCATTTTCCCACCAGTGGGAAATCACCCACACACACACACACACACACACGGCTTACTTTCATTCGTGTTCAATACGTATCAGTGTTGTTTCTTATGCCCTCGTGTATATATACGCATTCAACGACAGAACAGCTCAGTCAAATGAGCTTCTTGCGTGTGTCGAACCGACGATCGTAAAGATACTGCGCACATACAGACCAAAATACCAACTAAATTGTGACAAAATTTCACTGACAAGAGCTATCTATTTTAGATCTTATAAGCCGGTTTAATTTTTCATTTTAACCGACAATTTCGTTCTTATTTTTACAGTAAAATTGAAATTGTTTGTTATTTAAACAAGCAATATCTATATCTTTAATTCCTAAATCCGTGATTTTGAGTGTTTTGATTATCTTAAATTGCTCCGGTTTTGGTCAAGCGTAAACAAGATGTTTTTTCTGTGTTAAGCAATATATACAAGAAGTTACATATTATTATATCATATTTTCTATTTTTGAATATAAATTCTTAAGCAGTGTTTTTTAAAATACTATGAAATATATAAGTGATGTGTCATATTCACTAAATTGTTTGTATTGTCATATAGGTAGAGTTTGTGAATACAAAGAACACAATTTCCACTTACTACATAAACAGCTTTTTTGCAATCACAGAAAAACGCGTACTGAGTCTATAAATTACAAACATTCAAATCAAAATATTTTTCTTAATTTTCTTCGTGTCACTCACTTGTGCTTGAAGCATAACATTCATAGGCAAAAATTTCCGACAAAGTGAATGAATAGACAAGAAAAACAATTAACATATATAGTTCATATATTTCATTTCAACACGCATATTCACCGATTACCATGTCAGTGAGTGTAGTTCTCGAAGTCATATATATATATATATATATATATATATATATATATATATATATATATATATATATATATATATATATATATATAAACAGGCACACATAAATTTGCAGAAATTCGCAAAAACATAAGTCAACGGGCAAAAACAAGACTCATACGAATAATTTGCATCTCCCGGGGCAAGTACAAACACACACACACACACACACACACACACACACACACACACACACATATGAGTATATACTTACATACATACACACTAACACCTGCACATATTTTTTAATTAGCACTCTGAATAGACGCAGCCTAGCATGCAATCATGTCAGCTGTAAGTTTGGTCACGAAATGCAACCAAGGTTGATAAATATCATTCGCCCTGGGGAGAAAACAGCTAATCTTTCTCTATCTCTCTGTATGTCTTAATTTGATTCCAGCATGATGGTGCTACACCTCTGGCTATGTGCACACAACTGAGCCAAAACACACTTAATAATGTCTACAAAGCGTGTGAGATGTGTTGACACAGTGACCGCTCAGGCTGGCTTTCATATACCTGTCTGTTTGTCTGTGTGTGTGTGTGTGTGTGTGTGTGTGTGTGTGTGTGTGTGTGTGTGTGTGTGTGTTGATTAGAGCAACAAAAGATATGCGTGAGTGTTGGCTGAATAACTTTGTTTGATGTTTAACATCAGAGTTTGAGTATATCACTAGTATATACGAGCGAAAATAATTATATTGCTCATTTTTTAATTAAAGTGCTTGAATTAAAGTTCGCAAAGAAACGAAGATTGCGTAGATAGACAAGCGTACAGACACAACAAAAACAGGGCAAACAAAAGAACTGGTTAAGGAATGAGCTAGAAACCAGTAGAAAGTTAAAGAGAAACTTATGATAAATTAGATGGATAAACTGAAAATATTTTCATGTTTAAAAGCAAAATTAAATTGATTGGCTGGAGCCGGCGAAAAATTATTTTTGATTTTATTGTTTGTGTGTTATTATGAGAATTGTGTTAATTAGTGCGTCTAAAGCACGTTATACTTTATATAATAAGGCTAGCTATTAAGAAAGGTTGTTGAGTGTTGTTTGTGAGTGAAAACAACGAGAAAATGGCAAGCTGACAAACACCCCACAAAAGAGAATATTACAAGACGCCAAATTGCAACTGAAATCAACCTCTCTTGTAAACGTGAACTATGTATATGTACACCCCTGTACATGTACATAAATATGCATATGTACACATAGGACGATAACGGCACTTCAGTACGACAGATCTATATATCAGGTAACTATATATGTGCCAACCAATCATGTCACAATATATCTGAAGAAAAGACCCAAGTGTGTGTGTGTGTCTAAGTGTGTTTGTGTCTGTGTGTTTTTGTGTGCGTGTGTGTGTGTGTGTGTGTGTGTGTGTGTGTGTGTGCGTGAGTGTGTGTGTGTGTGTGTGTGACTGTTAAATAGAATTATTGTACTAGTGAAACTCGTACGGTGGACACTTGCAAAATCTTGTCGGATTTAAACTGTGCAAACTTGCAAAATCAAGCAATTGCAGCACATTGCAGCTGTTTGTTGCAGCCTGTTGCTGTTATTGCAGGAGAAATTCGTGAAGCACGTGATGTCAACATTATATTGATCCTCGGCTTTGGAACACTCTATCCTTCTCGTATAGCAAATATTGACACCAACTCTCATTTGATGCAGAATAAAAAGTTCACGCTGGCACCGCGGAGGAATATCATCAAAACTTTGGCTCGGGTGTCTCATTAGAACCTAGCTAGTCACTCATGCGTGTGTGTGTGTGTGTGTGTGTGTGTGTGTGTGTGTGTGTGTGTGTGTGTGTGTGTTACGCATATCCAACTACGGCGCTAGTGCGAGCCAATCAAAACAGCAAGTGTGCAATATCTACCTGAAACAGATGCGTCCTACTTTCTGCGCGTGCTAACTTTCAACCGTCTATGTAATTTGCACGACGTCCATCGTTGAAGTTTGGCATTGCAAACAAACTATAGCTCGTCTGTGAATTGAGGCGCTATGACATGATAATATTGGCAAAATACTCGACTGATTGCACTGCTGAAAAGGCTAGAATTCATGGCCATACATAAAGCAAAAGACAAACAGGATGTAGCATTATAGTACTCTGTGAAAATTTCTATTTTCAATCACATGCACCCGTTCAGTTTACAGCTATTCATTCTAACCGCTTCTCCTATATATACTAGTCTGTAAGTCTATTTGATATTGCGTACCGGTGTGTGGATTTTTTCGCTAGTCTTCTACAAGAATAGAAGCGATATGGGCGATAAAATATCACAAACTACTCTCTCACATACACACGCACACACATATTTCGCATATATAGAGAAATAAACACCTTTAGCGGCTCAATGATGGCTGGTTTCAACAACGGCGACAACAACGAGAGCAGAAACAACCGGAGTCTATGCCCGATTGCTTCTGCTAGTGGCCAAGTGTTGGTCGTAAGCTCGCTGGTCGCAGCGATAGCAGAAAACAAGCATCAGAGTGCGATGGAAGGCTCTGCGGAACTGCTTGTTGAAATAGGCGTAGATCATCGGGTTGAGCGCTGAGTTGAAGTAGCCGATCCAGAAGAGCGTATCAACCAGAGCCACGGGCGTGCGACAGTGGCTGCCGCACAGAGTAGCGATCGTGTACCAGCTGAAGAAGGGAAGCCAGCACAAGACGAACACTCCCATGATGATGCCGAGGGTCTTGGCCGCCTTGTGCTCGTGCATCATTTGACTGGTGGAGCAGCGCAGTCGCTCGATGCGCGATATTGTCGAGGCCTTGCGCTGCGAGTCGTTGCCGCGATCCTGCAGGAAGGATAGGTTGGAGAGCATCTTGGGCAGGATCCGCGACAGTCGGGGAGTATGGTGCACTGTGGACTGCGACCGAACTTGACCATGTGATGCGGCCGTGTTGCTGGTCGACTCTTGAGCCTGACAGCCTGTTGTAGATCTAGTCATCACCGTCATGGGCAGGTTGAAGCCCTCCTCACTGATGTCGCCAAGACTGGCAGCGCACTCAATCCCCCCGACTGAAGACAGCGCGTGAGTGGATCCAGCCGCTGCGGTGATGGCCAAGTGCTGCTTGCGGGCTTCCCGATAGATCAGACTGTACATGCACACCATGACCACTCCGGGGATCCAGAAGCTGATGCTGGACGAGACGATCATGTACACTAGATTGACGACAAACTCGCAGATGTGTGGATTCTCAGTGTGATAGGCCAGCTGCTGTGGATAGGTGTACCATCCAAGACAGATGGGTACAAACGAGATAGCCAGAGGTGTGGTCCAGCAGAGCACAAGTAAAATGGCCACGCGAAACTTGCTCATAACACTGCGATATTTGAGCGGCCGCAAAATGGCAAAATACCTGTCGACGCTGATGCAGCACAGATGCAGGATGGAGACGGTGCTGAAGAACACATCAAACGAGTTCCACACGTTGCACATGACAAATCCGAACATCCAGTGGCCGAATATCTGGATGCTGGCATTGAAAGTCATCGCGCACAGGGCCACCAGCATGTCGGCCAAGGCCAGCGAGACTACGAAATAATTGCCGACCACACGGAGACGCCGATGCAGCAGGACACTGATGATCACGAGCAGGTTGCCCAGAACCGACATCAAGATGATACAGATAATAGCCGCCACCTTGAGTATGTACCCGGCCAGGGCTGAGCCGCTGAGTTCCGGGTCAGCGCCGGTCTGCTCCTGTTGCAGGTCATCAGGTGAAGAGGTCAGGCCAGTGAAGTTGTCGTCGAAGACGGTCAGCGGAGTGGTGAAGGATACGTTGAAGACTGAGGAAGCCTCCATTCAACCGGTCGTTGAACTCCAGCAGACGCATATAAATCCCAATCAAGTGTCAGCTGGTGTGAACATCACTTGGACCATTCCGATTCCATCCGCCGATTTCAGCATCTCCAAGAAGGATAAGGGCAATCACACGATGAGATCAGATCCAGACATTAGCTCAGTGGCTCTGGGTGGAGTTTTCAATGAAATACCACAAAGCTGAATGACGGAAAAGTGTGCAGGCAGTCTTGACAAAAAACTGACGCAAATAAGCTGGAAGTCTGGCTAGGCCAGTGCTAAGCGTAACTGAGTGAGCAATTCCAGGCAATTCACTAATGAAGTCACTGAGCGGAACAACTGCTAAACTGCCGCTAATGCCAGTATAATCCGTTGCTAGCTGTTCGCACAATGATCGCCACAACTCACAAATCTTCTGCCACCGTCGCATCCAACAGCTGCCGATGCTAGCAAAATTAAAAACCGGTTGCTTGAGCACACACAACATCCACTGAGCACCGCCCAACGACCTCTGGCCACTACCACGACGAAGCACTGGCGGTGCGTGTGCGTGCGCGTGCGTTAAGGTAGCACACGCACACACACACACACACACACACACACTGTGTGTGTGTGTGTATGTTTATCCGTTTTGACACGTGTATGTGTGTGCGTGCGTGTGTGCGGCGCCGTGTGCGTGCCGACACACAAAACTACAGTGGAACATTGATTTTGCTAGTGTGTCCCCGTTTGCCAATCGATGTGAATTCACAGTCGCAAAATATCCATTCACCAGTGCAAAATGCATCGATACGACCGTCTTGAAAACTGAGCAAGAAATACAAAGGAAGCTAGCGGAGCGAACTCTACGGAGCTCACGAAGCTAATCGACTTGTTACGACCATTTCCATGGATGCTACATAAAGGATATTTGAAATTCAGTGAAAATTCCGGACAAATTAATTCTCATTATCAGCACAAGATCAGACAAGCCGTCTCTTTCTGGAAACTCTTTTCCGTGAACCAAAGACAACAAAAATTCAGCTCGTTCAGGACATAGAAATGAACTTCTGCGGTCAGGGGATGAAAAAACTGCCGCCGTACCAGCTGCGTGTCGTAGAACAGGGCGACTAAAAGCGAATCATCTGCTTATTCCCAGACATCTTTGTGCCATATCCAAAAAGGGGGAGAAGTGATAATTCAGCAGAGTTGCCATGCCCCTTGGATTTCAGCAGCCGTCTCCTGTTAGCTGTCCTCTCCTCGGAAATATAAACAAACAGGATATAAAAACAGAACTAAGCAGAGCTGTTCGGAAAATTCCTCTGTACTGCACGCATATCAGATTACATCAGTGGTTCTCAACCTTTTCGCAGCGTTCGTGCCATTTTCAAGTACGAAATGAAAAAATACGAACGACGTTATAATAAACATATTTAATTCAATATTTACTCATACATCTTATAGTTCCTGTGATAAAACATGTTTTTCGGGAGAAATATAAATCAAAGGTATGAACCTATCTTTTCTGTAAATTTAAAAGGATTCCTCGCGCCTCGGTTAAGAACCTCTATTACATGAAGAAGCTGAAAAGAAAAATAAACATCTATTCACACTGTTATCAAAACCAGAGTGTAAATTATTTAAAAATTTGTTTTAGAATAGTTTGCAAGTGTATTTTTTGGCGCTGTTGAGTATGTTTAGCAAAATATGCCTAAAATAGTACACAAAAATGCAAAAAATAAGCTTCTATTTTGAACGGCAAAAAGTTTTGACTTACATGGTGAAATTATTGAAGCAAAATATTGTCGCATCATCTTATCACACAGACAAATGTCCTGGTGTCTGGTATTGAGCGATTGGAAGACACACAAACACTCACACGCACACTCACACGCACAATCGTGACAAAATTTGACACGTCATTGAACAGGCAGTTTTTCCGTGAGTGAGTGTGTTTGTGTGTCAGTGTGTGTGTGTGTGTGTGTGTGTGTGTGTGTGTGTGTGTGTGTGTGTGTGTGTGTGTGTGTGTGTGTGTGTGTGTGTGTGTGTGTGTTCACTCTTGTTTGAGAGATTGTCCTGTGCGGATGTGTTTTCGTGTTGCTCCTGCTATTTGCGTTTTTGTGGTGTTCAGTGTTGTGATCGTGGTTAAAGATTTCGCGGCTAGGTGCTATTTTGTGCCTGGTCCGACCCTTCGTGTGTGTGTGTGTGTGTGTGTGTGTGTTCAAACACCGGCCGGCGTCTCTGTGCGTGGGTCGTGTGTTTGTATGCGCGTCTGCCCGCCCGACCCTTCCTGCGTGTGAGCGTTCGTGTGTGTGTGTGTGTGCGTGTGTTTGTATGCGCGTCTGCCTGTGATTCGCCTTGATCGGTGATTTTATCGCACTCGTAATGAGTGTGGTAAACAAACCAACCGGACTCCAGCCCTCCCGTGCTGCCTCCCCTCCTGCCGGCACCAACTGTGGCGTGTGCAAAACGGCCGTCTCTGTCTCTGCACTGTGCTGCTCAAAATGCAGCAAATATGTGCATGTGAAATGCTCACGTCTTCCAAGATACGTCGTGTTGAATTTCTTCACGACAAGATGCGCTTTCACTTGTGAGAGCTGCATTCTGGCTCGCGACTCGAACACAGCCGAGATGCGCGCATGGCTTGACAGTGTTTTTCACTCGTCACCCTCCGCCAAAGCCGATGAATACCCACTTGACAAGCCCGCTGACAGTCAGTCACTGCAAGATCTGACTAAGACTGTCAATGAAATCAAGCAGCAGCTTCAACTGGTCTGCAAGCAAAAACTCTCGTCTCCGCTTCTTCCTACGCCGCCATCTCTCATGCCAACTCCTCCATCTCTCCTGCCAACTCCCACATCTCTCCTGCCAACTCCGACATCGTGTGCGGTGCAGCAGCCGCGCACATATTCGCAAGCAGTATCCCGCGAGATCATTGTGAAATCTTCCGATGAAGTCGCGGTGGATTCCAAGCGCGTGTCAGAGGCACTTCAATCTGTACCAGTGCTGGCTATGACGACCACCAAGCGTGGTGCTGTCAAGGTGAAGTTGCCAGACAGCAAGACTGCTGGTCACGCCTTGAAGGCAATCAAACATGTGGCCCATCTGAAAACGTCGTGCCCTGGAAAGGTTCTGCCCAAGTTGACAATCACTTCTGTCAGCTCTGATATTGCCAACGACAACATAACTGAATTCGTCAGCAGGAAAAACAGCCTGGTCAAAGCTGCAGTTAACCGCGCATCTGACTTTCGTGTGCTGTTTTCCAAGAAGTCGTCGGAGCACACCAAAACAGTTGTTGTGGCTGTCTCTCCTACAATCCGTGACATCATCATGAAGTCCGGATTCGTCTACTTGGGTGACAGCAGATGCCTTGTATACGATCGCTTCTGGGTCACGCGTTGCATCAAATGTCAGCGACATGGCCACAAGTCTGACAAGTGTAGAGCCCAGGAGGCCACTTGTGGGTGGTGTGCTGGAAAGCACACTACCAAGTCGTGCCCGGCGAAGAATGCCCGCAAGTGTATCAACTGTGCACGTGCGGGTCGTGCGAACGTCGGCCACACGTCATTCGACCCGTCGTGTCCTTGCTTCACATCATCGAGGACTCATCTGATCAGCCGCACTCAGACCGTCGAGGATTCCAACTCGGAAAACTAGATGTGACCTCCGGCCTGACTGACTGTGCTCAGCAGTTGACTTCGGAAATAGATACTGGATCTTCAGTTCTGCTTCCTTCAATCAGCACTTCATCCGCTGATAAGTGTCTTTCTTCTCTCTCTGACTCATTTTCTATTATTTCTCGTTCTAAATCTAATAATGCAATTGGTTTATTAAAATGTGCTTTCTTGAATTTCAGGTCTATTAGGTCTAAAATATCACTTTTTGCGTCCATCCTTCCTAAGTATGATATTTTTCTGATTATTGAGTCATGGCTCTCTGTTGCTGAAATATCCTCCTTTGACCGCTCTCTTCCTGCTGGCTACTCAGCTTTTCATAATTGTCGCCCTTTGAATGTATCTAATCCTACTAAATGCGCTGGCGGTGGTGTTTCTTTTGTCTATAATTCTAACATCATTAATGCCTATCTATGTAGTGTAGAAATTCCTATTAAGTCATTTGAATACATCTGTTGTAAAGTAATAGGTAAAACTACTCTGCCTGTATGTATTGTCAACATTTACCGTCTTAATTCTTTCTCTTCCTCAATTTTTCTTGATGAGTTTTCTTCTCTTATAGACACACTTCTTCCAATTTTTTCTTCTAGAATAGTGATTTGTGGTGACTTCAACCTTTGGGTTGATGCGCCTCATCTCAAGTCTTGTTCTTCTATGTTTTTACAATTAATCGATTCATTAGGTCTTTGTAATCATATCTGCTGCCCTACTCATGTTCACGGCCACACACTTGATCTCCTCCTTTCTTTCTCCGATTCTACTATTCTTATTAGAGATCTCACTGTTTTTCCTATTGATTCCTTCATTTCTGATCACTCATTAGTTGAATTTTCTGCCCGCCTCCCTATCACTTACAAATCTTCCAAACTTATTAGTTTCTCGGATTATCGTAACGCTGATTTGGACTCTCTTTATGTCAATATGCATTTGTCTTTTGCTACTGAATGTTTCGTTCATATACCTCCTAATTCTCTCTTAGGATACTTTAACTCATCCCTCGATTCTCTCAAATCAACCTTTATTCCTATTAAAGTCTTTCGTTCCACTAATACTCGCTGTCCTTGGTATAACTCTGATATTAAAAATTCAAAAACCTCCCTTCGTCGGCTTGAGCGCCAATGGCGTCGTCTCAAGACTGACTCTTCCTGGCAATCTTTCTGTTCTGCCCGCCGTCATCATCATCTTCTTTGTGATTCCGCCAAAAAATCTTACTATAATTCTAAAATTTATTCCTGTCTCAATTCTAAGAAACTTTGGAAGCTTTTTGACAGTATTTTAGGTAATTCCCGTAGTCTTGTTTTCCCAGATTCTGCTTCTGATCAGTTACCTTCCATATTTATGAATTTCTTCCAGTCTAAAATTGATAAGATTCGTTGCTTGTTCCCTGCTGCTCTACCATTATACTCTCCGCCCTTACCCTCCTCTGTTATTCACTCTTTTACTTTAGTTACCCTTTCTGACTGTAGAACTATTTTAAGGCATGTTAAAATCCATTCTTCATCTCTCGACCCCATTGATCTTTCCAGGATTCCTCACTCCATTGAATTGCTCCTTCCTTTCTTAGCTAATTTCATCAATGCTTCTTTCACTCTTGGGGAATTTCTTGCATCTAAAACTGCCAGTATTCTCCCTATACTTAAGAAATCTGGTCTGGATGCTAACACGCTTTCTAACTATCGACCAATCTCTAGAATTCCTTGGCTGTCTAAGGTTCTTGAAATGGCTGCCTACATACAGATATCCGAATATCTTGAATCTAACAATTTGTTTCTTGCTGAGCAGTCTGGCTTCCGGCACTTTCACTCTACTGAAACTTCTCTAATTTTTCTCTATGATTCTATTGTCAAATCTACTCTCTCTGGTAATGATGTTCTACTTATACAACTAGACTTCTCTGCTGCATTTGACACTGTTAATCATCTGCTTCTTATTGATACTCTGTTAGATTTAGGCATTAGCGGCACAGCTCTCTCTTTCTTTCGCTCTTATCTTTCTAATAGACTTCAGTTTGTTTCTACCTCTGCTGATTCTTGTAGTGAGGCTTGCCCACTAACTTGTGGTGTACCTCAAGGCTCTGTCTTAGGCCCTCTCCTCTTCAATATGTATCTTACCTCTGTAGGGAAAGTTCTTCGTCGTCACGATGTGTCCTTCCAAATATTCGCTGACGACATTCAAATCCTTCTCTCGTCTGAGTCTATTTCTCACTCTTCAGTTAGTACCATCCTATCTGATATAGAAAGATGGGCGTTCACTCGTCATCTCAAACTTAATCCTGATAAGACTAAGTATATTCTCTTTCCATCTTCTAATAGTACTACTTCTCTTAGTATACCTCTATCCTGCTCTGTACGTAGTCTTGGTATCATACTCGATAACTCTCTTTCTTTTGATCCACACATATCCGACATTATCAGGTGTTGTAACTATCAACTTAGGCGTATCTATTCCATTCGTAGATATATAACCATCTCTGCTGCCTTTAAGTTAGCTAACTCATTCATCTTTAGTAAAACTCAGTACTGCTGTTCTCTTCTACTATCTCTCAACCACCGCCAGCTTAGGAAACTTCAATGTATTATTAATAAAGCATGTCGTATGATATTTAATCTTCCTTCGGGTTCTCATGTATCTTCTTCTTTACAAAAACTTAGGTTACTTCCCATTAAGGCTCTTGTTGAGTATCGTATTTGTTTAATTATTCATTCAGCTCTTTATCTTCGTAAGCCTGCGTATCTGTTTGACCTTCTGTCTTATAAAACCTCATCTCTTTCTCTTAGGTCTTCTAACGATCCTTTTCTACTAGTTGAACCTTCCTTTCCTTCTAGGCATTCTCACTACAATCGTTGTTTCTCTATCTTAGGACCTCGTATCTACAATAGGCTTTCTCCCTCAATACGCTCAATCAAATCTCTATCTCTTTTCAAAAAACATACTAAAAATTTCTTTCTCACTAAGTCTTATTACTGTCTTAATAATATTGTATATATTAGTACTGAATATAAGGTCTGATTGTTTCCTAATTCTGTCTTTTATGTGTATGTGCTTCATGCGTGTGTTTTCTGTTCTTGTGTCTGTATGTTTCTCCATTGTATGCTGTATGTGTGTTGTTGTGTTGAGCTCTGTTATCTGTGTTTGTGTGTCTGTTGTGTTGTGTTCTCTGTCTATTTGTTTGAGTGTATGTCTTTGTGTGTCTGTTATGTTGTGTTTTCTGGTTTGTATTTGTGTGTCTATTTTGTTGTGATTTGTCAATCTGAGTGTATGTCGTTGTATGCCTGTTGTGTTGTCTTAATGTGTTGTATGTTGTGTTGTCTTCTGTGCTGTATGTCGGCTTTGCTATCTTATTCAATATGTATGTGTGTGTGCGTGTGCATTTTTGTGTTTTTGAGTATGTAAACGTGAGTGTATGTTCGTGATTGTGCGTATATGTACTTGTCTATATGTCTGTTATATGTCTGTTTTGTGTGTGTGTATGGGTGTGTGTATGTAGGTGAGTGTGTGCGTTCGTGATTGTGTATGTGTATGACTCTTGTGCTTGTGTGTGTGTGTGTGTGTGTGTGTGTTGTGTGTGTGTGTGTGTGAGTGTGTGTGTGAGCGCTTTTGAGACCCTCGGGTGAAAAGCGCGATATAAATGTCTTAATGTAATGTAATGTAATGTGTGTGTGTGTGTGTGTGTGTGTGTGTGTGTGTGTGTGTCAGTGTGAGTTTTGTGTCAGTGTGTGTCTGTGTGTGTGTGTCAGTGTGTGTATGTTTCAGTGTGTGTGTGTCTCTCTCTCTCTCCCTGTGAGTGTGTGTGTGTGTGTATGTGTGTGTGTGTGTGTGTGTTTGTGTGTCTCTGTGTGTGTATCTTTGTGTGTGTGTGTGTGTATATCTCTCTGTGTGTGTGTGTGTGTGTCGTTTGATTGGAACAAATTGTCATTTTTGACAGGGTCGTTAATAACAGATTATATAGCGCCATATGAACACACACACACACACACACTGACACACTGACACACACACTGACACACACACACACTGACACACACAATGCATATTGATTTTTAACGGAGTGACATTATGGAGTGTTATCGGATGATGGTTTATTATTTATTATTATTTATTTATTATTTTTCTTTCCAACTCTCTTTCTAGACTTTTTTGTTATCGAGCTCTCTTTCTCTCTGAATCTTTTGGGCGCTTCCGGTACATGGGGCCACCTTAGGGTGGTAATAGTGCTTGCACTCTTTCCATGCTACTGGATTTGCCTGTAATAAATAATAATAAAAACTGGACCTTTTCCATTTCAGTTTAGACTTTTTTAAGCTATACTAAATTATAAAATTGGTTAATTACATACTATGATGGATAAAATGCAAACATAATTTTGAAATTTAAGTTTGTTTTTCCTGAAGTTTATCCTCGGTAACTATAAACAAATCATTGTATATATTTTAGGATGTAGAACTTTTAGGCATACAAATATGCGGCAGTGTACGATATATTTACGCATGTGCTCAATGCAATTTAGAAATTATAATGCAAAATTTTCTATGCTGAATACTTGGCTGCTTGGAATATTTGATTAAATTAATACAAATTATATTGAATTCAAAACAAACACCATAAAATGTACAAATTCAAAAATTAGAAGCAACACAGATAATTATTATTAAATTGGAATAAATAATTAACCAAATGATCATTTTCCTCGAGCGCAATAGAAATGTGTGTATTACTTGTGCATGGCTAGTAATGCGGCAAGTCTATTTGTATGTTTGTGTGTGTGTATGTGCGTGTGCAGGTGTATGCTGGTGTGTTATATGCATCACATACAGGAGCAACCGTTACACCAGTGGTTCTCAACCTTTCTTAGTGTTCGCACCCCCTGTTTTCTTGTTAGGTAATATAAAAATACGAAAATATATAAATACAAACGACGTAATAACACAGCTTTTTTAATTCAATATTCATTCACACAACTCCAACTTCAACAGAATTTAGAAAAACTGTGTTTTTCAGCAAAAATATAATTCATAAGTTAAAAATATAATTTCTTCTGAGAAAATTTACAGCAATTCTTGCACCACCTACGGGCCGGGCTCTAGGGGAAGTGAGCACTCACGGTTAAGAACCACTGCGTTACATGATTATCCACTCTCAGCTCTCTGAATATCTCTAATCCTGCTGTTTCTGACAACTTGTCGGTTTGGTTTGATGTGACGCTTATGATAACCGAATTATGCATTCGGTTGATTTTGCATAATAGCCACCATATTGAGCCCAGATTGCTGGACAGCGAGATGAAAGCAGATTTACCCCCTCACTCCCCACTAATTAGCTGTCTAATGGAATATGGTTGTGTGTGTGTGTACTCAGCTATTTGTTCACCACAGGATATGAGCTATGCTCGTGCTGTCCTGTCTCCAACCAACCCTCTAGTAACCTATCTTCCTTGAAATTCCCAGAATTTCACACACAATATCCAGTCTTTCTATAAATGCTCCTATAACGTTTTTAGCTCCTACAATATCCTCCCCAATAACTGATTCTAGACATCAACACACCATGTGTGTCTATGTATGTGTGTGTGTGTCTGTGTGTCTGTGTATGTGCGGAGTACTAATACTGTTTGCTTTGCATTCTAACGGCAGCGAAATTGAGAACATAGGACAGAGGCGATGCTAGGAAATAAATCAAGGCGGGAAAATGAAAATGTGGAGATTAAACCGGCCCAATATCGATATTGGTCTATTTAAAGTCACTAGTAGCCCAAGAGCGAATATAATAAATACAGCGTGATGGAGGTGTTGTGATTGCTGAATTCACGAGATTTATTTAAAACATCTATCAGCCTGTCGCCGCTTCTGAGAGCCAGCCAATTTGAGAATGCAAAACACGAACCACACACACGTGTATGTGTGTGTGTGTGTGTGTGTGTGTTTGTATGTGCTTGTGGGTGTTTGTGTGTGTGTTTATGTGTATGTGCGTGTGTGTTTGTGTGTGTGTGTCGGAGGAAAATGTGCAAGGAATGCGAAATTCGACGAGATCTTAGTTTCTGCATCCAACAACAGCAAGAATAAAAGGTCGGCCTTTTTCACACGATTTCAGCAGGCATTAGGCCAATTGGCCTGTTATTTCTCTGGATAATTTGTTGGCAGTGGCGGATCCAGGAGGGGGAGTCTGCGGGGGCTGAATCCCCCAAAAATGTTTACATCAGCTCCTGATAACTAAGAGGTTCAGTAAAAAAGAAAATATCTTTCTGTAGAATTTTGTTGATATAAGCATTTTCGCAAAGCATATTCGCACATTATTGTGTGTGTGTAAATGTGTGTGTATATATAATTGAAAAATGCCCCAAGTCATGACCTTCACACGCTACCTAGCCACTCATGCATAATTTAGCCCCCCCCCCCAAATTGCACTCTGGATCTGCCACTGTCTGCTAGCTACATGATATGACAGAAAAGCGCGAAAAATACAATAAAACAAAATATAGATATAGATAAAACAATAATACAAAATATCTATTTATTGTCTTCTCAATATTGTTCTTGTTGAAAATTCCATTGTTGAACACAAACAAAATTGGTAATTTCAGTTGCAAACGCCAAGCAATATCATGCAAATACTGGCGTGTGCATATACGATAGCGTGAAACCCTCGCTAGTGCAGTAAACCCCCCTCCCACCGGTCCACGTGGACCCCCCCTGTATATACCCATTTAACACCCCTGATCGATGACCGGGTAATGACCCTCGGGCGAGCCAAGGTCACTGTGGCTGTGCGACAGTACTGTGTTGTCAAATACTGTACAAGACTGTAACTGTTAACTGTTGAGATCGATTCCTCGACGCCGCTTATGAACACACCAACACACACACACACACACACACACACACATATATATATGCACGATTCGTTGAAATCCACAGCAGTCTGGGCACTGTTGTGCTGGTACGATAGCTTCTCTATGCTTCGCACGATTTTTCTGTGTACAGGAGACAACACACTCAGTTGTTCGCTGAAGTTTATTCCTCGAGGTACCTTTCGGCTATCACTAGCCATCGTCAGAACAATATATCACTCATGTGACAATGTGGCACCTACATAATGTCACCTATGCGGCAAACGGTCGTTACAAAATTAGCACCTATGTGCCAAGGTCGATTGGTGTCGCATGGATGGGAGGGCGACATCTGGCTGTTGTTGAATGTTAATTTCACATTTTTGTTGATGAATAAAAACAGCTTCAATTATTTTGAGCCTACGGATGTCATTTTGTCTGTAAATTATTTCATTTTTTTCATCCATGGTTTTCTTGAAGTCACTGAAGAAAATCTGACAATAAAAAACTTGGACTACCCAAGACAATCATTTTTGTTTCGTCTCTCATACATCATATATATAAACATGCATATAAATATACGCATGCGCCTTCAACAAACAACCAACAATTACAACCGAATTACGCAAGAACTAATAACTAAACTCAACTACACCACCCCACGCCTCCATACGAATTTAAACGTTTGTTCTTTTGCTCGCTATGCTGGAAGTCTTGTCACAATTGCAGGTTAGTGGCGCTTTTCACGTGTGTGTGTGTGTGTGTGTGTGTGTGTGTGTGTGTGTGTGTGTGTGTGTGTGTGTGTGTGTGTGTGTGTGTGTGTGTGTGTGTTGTTACTAGTAGTATCGGCAGAGAAATGAGTTAGACAGGCTCGTGACTGCCGCCTACCAGTCATGTCTTATTTCTTCTTCAGAACATGATTGTTGTTGTTGTTTGAACAACAATGTCGCCAAATTGCTATTTTATTACCAAGCTTTCTATTCAGCTCTATTTGGGAAACTACATTTATTAATGTCCTTTTTATCTTGCGTTTTTGAAGTGTGTGTGTGTGTGTGTATGCTCGTGTTTGTGAGTGTGTGTATTTCTGTGCGTGTGTATGTGTGCTTGTGTGTGTGTGTGTGTGTGGTGGCGTGATTGGTGCAAATCGATTAGATTACAACGTGAATGAGGCTTCTCTGCAGTAGATTGTTTTCATGTGTAGCGCGCCGCCCGCATGTGCGACCAAAATAATTGCATATTCACTCGGCGACCAATTATGACCATCTTGCAGCCAGCCATAGTTCGTGAGAACCAGAGGCGGCTCCAGGGGACATGGAGGAGATGAAGCCCCCCTCTCCCAACCAGACAAATCCTGGGTGTGGGTTTTTCAATCCTCATTAGTTTGATTTCGTTTCTAGTGTTTCTTTGCTGGCTTCTATTCTAGTGGAACGAGTGAATTTATTAGATTGTTCATCGATGCAGGCAATGGTTCTTCTAGGTCAGTGGTTCTCAACCTGTGTGGGGAATTCCCCACTGGTGGGGAATGGAAGAGTTGTCAAGTGGGAAGCTAAAGTTCGGACAGAACAGGACAACTATGTGTGTGTTTATCAATTCAAATTAATCTATTTTTATTTCTAATGACCTCTTGACATTTACTTTCATGTAACAACTGAATTTATTGAATTTACCAGAGCTGTGTTGTGTGGAGAATGTAGAGATGGCTCGTATTAAGAAGTGGGGAATCAGTGAGAATAAAGGTTGAGAACCACTGGTCTATACCCACCTTGCTTACAGACACAATACAAACCACACACACATTGAGGGTGCTAGTCACCGAACGACAGGAAGTGCATGCACGTTGCACATGCACGTTGCACAGGTTACGTTTGCATTCAGCAGAGGCGCTCTATATTTACACTATCAATTCTGTGTTTATTCGGACAAGACACACCGACATACATACACATACACACATACATACATACACATTTTTTCATTTGATTTTTCATTTATTAAGTCATTTATAAAGCACAATTGACACATAAAGTCTCCATTTCGCTGATATAAACATTGAACACACAACATACACTCATTCACATACAATCACATACATATACACACATACACATACACATACATTGACATAAGCACATTTGACAACAATGAAATCAAAGCTTCATATGCCCAATCAGGGATCCCTTATCGACAAATAACCAATTGAATACCAACCCATCACCAATCCAAAACCACACAATCAAAGAAAATTGTGTGTGTGTGTGTGTATGTGTGTGTGTGTTTGTGTGTGTGTCTTAACAGCATTTTGTTTGTATATTGTCTGATACAGCAGCTGGAATTGTACGGAGCGCAATGTCAAGAATTTCGCATGCTACCAGCGTCATCGAGACCGGTCACATGTATATTATCAATACTGTCGCGTGCCGACCGGACTTTCCTTTTCAAATTGTTCATTTGTGAACGAACATAGTGCTGTGTATCTAACACGGCGCCAAGCACATATTCCAGATGTCGACGCCGATTGGACAGCTCAGAGAGTTGTTCTGGAAGAAAGGGCATGGACGACACGTGGAATTCGTGGAGTGCAACGAAGAACTTATCAGCTCGTGTGTACGCATAATCGAGTCTTCGAAGCTCTTTTTTCATTGAGCTAATGCTGCTGTTCACCCTGGACATGATGGTCGCTATAGGATCCTGAGTGGAGGCTGTAGCCACCATAAATGTTCGCTGGTAGTAAATGGCCTCGAGGTCATTCACGGCAACCTTCAAGGTGTTGAAATACAACTGTGTGTCTTCTGTCAGCTGTTGTGACAGGTTTTGCAGCCGTGAAATGTGATGACCGCCGGTCTTCAAGAATCTTCTGACTGTAGCTGCCAGATTGGTGCCGGATGCTTCCTGACAACCGCCTCCACCGCACTACAATGATGACAGGAGGAACAGATTTATGAGAAAAACATCATGATTATGCAAGAAAGAAAGTATTTAAATACAACTACAGTGGACCCTGGTTTTACGCGGACGTTAGGGACCGTGAACCCACGCGTAAAACCATAATTCGCGTAAAATGCGGCCACTGAATGAGATATAGCAAAACAACCATTAGAACCCAAATAATTTATATTCCACAATGAATTGTCATATTGAACAAAATCATACACTAGAAAATATATGGAGTAGGGTAGTAGTTTGGTCCTACTCAGTATCAGAATTAGTTGGGCTACCTCGTTTCTGTAAAAACATTGTGATGGTTAATTGTACTCGGCTACCGACATTGTGTTTTGCTCTGTTGTATCACTGCTGCTTATTGAAGAACTCACCAGTAGCATCATCAGGCCAACGAGAATGTGGATCATGTTAAATCGATCGAATCTGCCAGCAACATGTCCGAACAGTATCGCAAAAAATGCGCAACAGAAAATGCATTTGAGTAGGAGATATATAATAGGAAACTCTCATACATCATTTACACAAATAAACACAATAATAACAACATCAACATCGACAACAATAACAACAATAACAATAGCACAACGATTCGGAGCATATCATGAAACATTTGTAAGAAACGTCGACTGTAAGCTGTCACTGAAGCGGGAAGAAGAATTGAAGCAAACAAGTTACATTTGAATGACGCGTGGTAAATAAGTCTTACTTATCAAGAGACAAGAATGCAAAATGCAAAACTAAGTGCTAGACCAGTGGTTCTCAACCTGTGTGTGGGGAATTTCTCACTGGTGGGGAATGGAAGAGTTGCCAAGTGGCAAGTTAGAGGTCTGACAGAACAGGACAACTATGTGTCTTTATCAATTCAAGTTCGTATATTTTTATTTTTTATGACCCCTTGATATTTACTTTGATGTAACAACTGAATTTATTGAATTTACCAGAGCTCTGTTGTCTGGAAAATGTAGAGATGGCTCGTATTAAGAAGTGGGGAATCAGTGAGAAAAAAGGTTGAGAACCACTGGTCTATACCCACCTTGCTTACAGACACAATACAATCCACACACACATTGAGGGTGCTAGTCTCCGAACGACAGCAAGTGCATGCACGTTGCACATGCACGTTGCACAGGTTACGTTTGCATTCACCAGAGGCGCTCTATCTTTACACTGTCAATTCTGTGTTTATTCGGACATGACACACCGACATACACACACATACACGCATACATACATAGACATTTTTCGTTTTATTTTTCATTTAAAAAAGGAAAGGTTCAAGAGAAAAGGTTAAGAACCACTGGTCTAAATTAATTAGTAAATTAAATTAGTAAATATTGATAAATTATATATTTCTCACTAGTTTGTGTATACTACACATCCTCTGAATATGCAAATTATGAAAATTAGAAGTAATTACATTCAAGTAAGTTCACCTCACGAAATACAATTCGTATAATATTCCTATTCTTGATGAATTTTTAAAAATGGCTATACAAAAACTGTGCATATTTTGTACTCAAAAATTGACAATATTTCAGGGTGTCTGCCAAAGTAATATTTATAAAAAACAACAAGCTTCATTTTGGTATGAATTATATCAATGTTGATAAAATACAAATATGTGCAATAGTTTGATGAAAACCGTAAATTAACACGGAAACGACGGATTTTTTCAACATATTGTATATGTGGAACAAGCAGAACAATTTTAAAAATCCTACCGGATAATTTTTGCGTGGGCTTATTGGACCATACCACTAAATACCTAATATATCGGGCCTGAAAAGCGGAATGGGCTTAATGGTTGACATCCACGGTAAATTCAAAATATACGTTTGATCCGTCCATTATAACGTCCATCGCGTCTCGGGTGTAATTTCAAGCAATACACACATAAATTTCCATCAGAAGCACGCGAATCGATCAGGAAGCCACCTTCGTAAAAGACCATTTTTGTGTTAGCCCAGGTGCCGCCCATTGAACCCATGTTATAATTCAAAATTCTGATATTTTTCAAGACAGCTATTTCAACCTGTCAAAGGTGTATTCATCAATACGTTTTTAATCCACAAAAAGTTGTCTTCATTTAAATAAATTTTATAATTATAGAGTGAATACGTGTGCATGGAATATAATCGTACATATCTACGTATATGCAGCATACAATTACACCAGTGGTTCTCAAACTTTCTCTGTGTTGGCACCGCTTTCAAATCAGCACTCAATACAAACGACGTAATAACAAACTTATTTTAACAGGATTTATATTTAATTACAGGAGCTAGGCTCGCAACCCCTATGACCCAGGTTAAGAACTCTTGTATTACACAGCCTTAATAGTTATACTGGACACAATTTACTAAATACACTACCTACTAGCTAATATACTACCGGGAAAAAGTTTGTATATCAGGTCTGAAAAAGAGTCCAGGTAGAATCAATCGCCGGGTAATACAATATTCAGTTCATACATGAATTACCATAAGCTCTAAACAATTCCTGTTCAATTACTTCAAGCGTATAATTGCATAAAACAAATCATGCATATGTATGTATTCATATATCCATCTATATATAAATAATGGGGAAGCGAAAACGAAAATATTAGCTCTACTTTATCGCTTTCTAAATATTTCCGTGAACAAAATTTTATAAATGTATGTATATAGATTTTTTTACATATATGATGTGAAAGAAATAGATAAGTGACTTACTGAACTTAAAGTATATATATATATATATATATATATATATATATATAATTAGCATAGTTAGGCCAGTAGCAAGTCAATTTGACTGAAGTTGAACTGTGTGTGTGTGTGTGTGTGTGTGTGTGTGTGTGTGTGTGTGTGTGTGTGTGTGTGTGTGTGTGTGTATTGAGTGACCGAGGTCGAAAAACAGCGATGGGCCCAAGTTCGCATGAACACACACACACACACACGCGAGCAAAAGCAGCCATCAATAATGTATACACAATCAATAGCACACACACACACACACACACACACACACATACACACACTAGATGAGTTATTGATGAAACTGGGTCGTACAATTTCGCAAATTCCCAGCATGCTTCGATTCAAATTTCAGCTACTGATTGCAAGTCTGTATATGTGTGTGTGTGTGTGTGTCACATACACTGGAATTATATATCTTGATTATCCGCTCCGTAACCCGTGTGCATATATATATGTATAGCTGGTGTATCATTTGAGTGCGTGTTTGTACCATATGTGTGTATGTGTGTAAATTTATATATGAACGTATGCGTACGTGTGTGTGTATGTGAATTGCGCTATAATAATAAAAATGTAATTATATATATATATATATATATATACATTTCTCTATACGTCTCACCAGCTTCTTCTGGTTCTCAGAGAGCTTTCCCAGATTAAGCTTTCCAAGGACCGAAGAGACGCAAAAAGTGAACGTCGTGTATTCACATAAATGCCAAACTGGAGACTGCAGTCTCCGTAATTCTGAATACATCGGCCACACAACAACAACTTTGCACAAGCGACTCACTGCTCACTTGCACGACGGCGCTATTTTTCGACACTACGCGCAAGAGCATAAGATCAAGCTCAACAGAACAATCCTCACTGACAATACATCCGTCATTTGCCAGGAGCATAACATCAGAAAGCTCAAAATGATAGAGGCAGTGTTGATTTGTACGCGGAAACCAACTATAAACGTCCAACAACAGCCTGACGTAATTCTTCCATCTATTAGACAGCAAAACAACATCAACAACCAACAGAGAAGCGCATCACAACATCCTGCACCTAGCCAGAATTTATCTACATCAAACGGCAGTGCAAATGTGCACTCGGCATGAATTTTATATACTTTTTTATTGGAATTTTCTAGAGTATTTAACGTCTCATTCAAATTTGATTTTCAGTTTAGTGTATATTTATTTACGATTGTTATGTGTATATATATGCCCCTGAAGATGACATTAATATATGTCGTAAGGTGCCTCGGGCAAAAATGAGTTTTTCGGTACTACTGGGAAATCTCTCTGAGAACCAGAAGAAGCTGGTGAGACGTATAGAGAAATGTACATACAAAAGAAACAACACAGAAAATGCTGTAGAATTTAACAGAGCATGCATTACAAATGGCCTACTTCCAAGATATATATATATGTGTGTGTGTGTGTGTGTTGAAGTTTAGTGGGCTTTTATATTTATTTTAGAATTATTAAGATATCTTGATATTAAAGTGTCTATTCATCGTGTAATTGTTGAATTGCTATATCTCATCTTGCACATGTTGCATTATCTCATGTTGCACGATTATGCATATATGTACTATTTATATATGTACTATTTATATATGTACTTTTATTTAGCCTTTAGATTTGATTTTTGTATCATTTTTCATTAGCTCTCAGCTTTCTTATTCGGCAATATTTCTCAAACTCTTTCCGTTTAGATTTTTTGGGTGGTTTTGCAGGTACATGGGGCCACCGCAGGGTGGTAATAGTGCTTGCACACTCTTCCCCCATGCTACTGGATTTGCCTTTAATTAATAATTGATAATAAACGATAAAATAAAATAACATAATATAATATAAGGATATGAGCATAAATTGCATTTATTCAGCTAAACAATGGCTTTTTAAAGTCTACGTATGGTCACATTAAAATCAAATAAAAAACATATTAAATTTAAAAAAGGAAATATAACCCCAAATTTGCCGAAAATATTGGCTATTTGCCCATATTTGAACCAGAAACCAATAATGAGAATCCCTTTAATTAGTGAATTTCTCTAGCGAAAAACCTTTTTCATGTAGAGAATATTGATAAATATATATATATATATATATATATATATATATATATATATATATATATATATATTGATTTCCACAATAATTCGATGTGCGTGCGATATTATATATTGCTCAGAGAAGAAAACACACATTCGTTGGAAACACACAATATTACACACGAGAAACTGTGTGAGAGCAAACACACACACACACACACACACACACACACACACACACACACACACGTTACACATCGGATCTGATCGAAGGGTGTATAGCTAAGACAACATCATACACACTGCCGAAAATGTGCCCACACGAACCAAGTCCAAAAACAATAATAAAACATTTGTGACACAAAACAAAGTCTATATCAATATATAAACCATTCTCCCCACGAACTAGACAAGTATTTTGAATGATCAAAAACCGATTTTGAACTGAACAACGTAATATTCAAGCCTCAACAACATTGAACACACAAAACGCAAACATGATAGAATTTTGAACACAAAAACCCCGAAGCATGCATGCACGTGTATACGTGTAATACACCAATAATCCTATGTTTGACTACACACACACACACACACACACACACACACACACACACACACACACACACACACACACACACACACATAGAGATTATGTGCCAAACGAACGGCTGAAAATGCTAGCCGAAAATAAACAGCGTGTTTTCCAACGAGAAAACATCTGGTTACCATGGTTACCACTGTCTAACAATCGCAGAATAAGTGCTGACAATATTGCAAGCCAAAAGCAAAATGTTCAATGTTCTTAAATCAAATAGATAACAAAAATAGCGGTGCATATGAATAAAACGTAAAGCAGGGTGTATATTTTTTATATCTAAAAATTTCACTAAAAATCGTATGATACACAAAAAGTAAGAATTCTCCGGCATGTAAACTCGTAATGTCATAAGAATAAACGTTAAATGTCATATAAACGCTAAAATGACATGAAAAAACACTGATTGTGAATAGTGAATACACCTAGCGAAAAAATTGGCACAGATAAAATGGACTTGCAGATATTCAATTGGAAGCGAAATATCTTCCTCGAAAATCGGAACATTAAGCACCGCGGAAGAAATCGCTCAGGATTCACGCACAAGCGAGCACAAAAAAAACAGCCAAAAATGACACTGAGAGTGGAATTAATTATTGTAGCATTGAAAAAGGCTAAAAAATGGCACGACACAACATGCGCCCAGTAAAAGCATACACAAATTATCCTATATACCGTAAAACCTCTATTTGAGCGAAATGCCGTTCTATTTTTCACAATTTCCCCCAGTTCATTCAGAAGTGTCGTTCAATTTTTCCACTAGCTGGTCAGAATTGTAAGAAGATACTATATATTTTATGGACGAGAAAAGCAGATGACGTATGTATATTTATTTAACAAAAGACAAAAATGCAGAGTGATTACTGGTAATTAATCACAAATTCACAAATAAAAATCAGTCATAGCTATTGCCAACAGAGATGAATTAATCAAAGTAACGATTAATTAGACGGGCCGTTCAATTAGAGGTTTTACGGTAGGTTCTGACTACATTTGTGCCCTATTTGTGAGCACGTATGAGGAAAATTTCAACACACACACACATAGAGATCGGTGACGAAAGAGGATGATCTTGCAACATCTTGCAACATCGGCGATCTGTCAGCGAGGAAGCACGTGATCTGGCATTGTGATCTAGAAGCGCAGCACGTGCAGCGTTGAGGTGAACTTCGTGACAACCATCCAATCAGGGAGGGAGGCAGTCATCTCGGTCATATAGGACGAATTGACTCCCGAGCCGTGCAAGTAATGACCGTTGAGGTTGGCGTCCATCAAACAAGACTTGTCGTTACTACTACTGCTTGATGACAAGTGATTGCTGGAAATCTGCCATATATATAGATACACACAGGCACAAACAGGTTGAAAGGTTAAAGGCCTAAGTGGCAGCTGCTACACGGGAAGAAGTCGAAGCTTATGAACACACACAGGTGTGTCCCGTGCAGCTCGCTGCCACCACAGAACCGACTCTCTCCACGCTATGACGCCACAAGGACGAAATACGTATTAGAGAGAGCCACCTCCCCAGAATGCATGGCACAACACATGGCTGATATCTGGTACCATTTACTGCTGGGTGGACAGGGGCTGTTGGATTATAGAATTCGCCACAAGAAATTCTCCTTCGCCGGGATTTGAACCCCGGACCTCCCGCTTGTGAGGCGGGTGTGCTGCCACTACACCACGGAGTCCACAATGTGGACAATGTGTGTGAACAGGCGACCTGTCTAGAAGTACTCCTCTGACACAGTGGTTCCCAAAGTAGGCGGCACAGCCCCCGTAGGGGCGGTGGGAAGATCGGGGGGAGGGGGGAAGGTGAGGAATGAAATTTGAGACAACGAAGGTTACTGGTGGAATGTCTATTTACCAGTCCATGTTGCTGAAACGGTTAAAACTGCTGAACAAAATAAATTGGTTTACTAAATTTGGGTTTTATTTGTGAAATAGACATTTGTGATTGTTTCCCTATGTTCTCACCGAGTTGAATTTACGGGAGATGAGCATGGCTCGAGCTGTCCCGTCTCAATTGCCACATTTGTCCAACAACGACTTAAAGGAACTAATGGTTGAGGCTGCCACAACATCATTGCTCAAAGAATTCCATTTGGTAATGCACCTAAACGGGAAGCCATATTTCCTCAAGTCGCTGCGGCATCTGGTTTTCTTTAGTTTCCTGTTGTGTCCTCGTCTTCCTTCTTTTTGTTTGTATTCCGAAATGTCAAATCCTGTGTCATACTCATTTAAATACTTGAAAACGGCAATTAAATCTCCTCTCTCCCTCCGTTCCTGCAGTGTCTTCAAGCCAAGTCTTTTTAGTCTGTCTTCATATGGTAATTTCTCTAGTTCCGGAATCATTTTCGAAAATATTTTTTGAACCTTCTCTAATTTTGCTATATCTTTCTTTTTGTATGGCGTCCACACAGGTTCAGCATACTCCAACTTGGGTCTTATTATAGCAACCATAACTTTTTGTAGTGTTTCGCAGTCTAAATAATTAAATACTGTTCTAATTTGCGCTATTGTTTGATACGCCATATTTACTACTTTGCCTATATGTCGTCCACATGATGTGTTTGTGTGTGTATGTGTGTGTGTGTGTGTGTGTGTGTGTGTGTGTGTGTGTGTGTGTGTGAGGGCGCTAGGAATTCACCAGGGAACCAAGGGAATGCTAGCCTGCAAAAGTTTGGGAACCACTGCTCTAACTCCTACTTCTCTAATTCATCTCCTCTGATATTTCTCATCTAATTTCGCTAATCGAACTCACTTCTTCAACACGCTGGACGAATATTCACGAGAAAACACCGCCAATGTCGATGATGAAAGGCTTGATGAAACACGTAAAACACAAAGAGTGAAGAAATGAAAGAGGATCAAAAAGAAGACATCACGAACAAGCGGGATGAAGGTGAAAAACAAACGCAAAACACAAAATTAGAACAAAATAATGTAAAATATTGAAAATCACAGTCAAATCGAATATATATTTATTAAAAAATTTGCTATATATATATATTTATGAATTATTTACTAGTTCTGACGTGTCAAAAACGATGTTAGAGTGACGCATATATATTTAATAAAATAAAATAATCATTTGAGCGGATTAACTATTTTTGTGCATTGTATGTGTGTGTGTCTGTTTGTTGATGATCAAGATGCATGGATATTGCAGTAATGTGTAATTTATATAACGTTCTCCCTGTCTTCCATATTTCACTTTTTCATTGACTCACGGGGAATTTAGAAAAAAAGCAATGAGAATTATGGATTGAAGAGCTAATCACGAATGATGCACAGGTAGAAAAAACACAATTCACGTACAGTACAGCGACAAAAAACCCTTCCATGTAGGTTAACAATGAACACAATGAAGGCGATGTTAAATAAAAAACCAGAAAAACATCAATGAGAAGGATGACTTTAATCCACAATATATCGGTTCGGAGAAAGACCACTGATAAAAACCAGAAAAGAAACCAATTTCCCCTCAATTATGCCTGCAATATACAACAAAAAATATATGAAAAACTAGAGAAAACAGCATTTGTCTCAATATATAAACACACACACACACACACAATTATACACTCAATATTAAATCCACCAATATAAAATCCTCAACAGTTAAGGCGGTGTGCAGAATTGCATATGCACGAGATTGGCCAATGTAGGCAGACGCCAAACAGGCCTAAACCAAAACGCACGCAGACTAGGCATTTATATCAGAGGCGACGCCAAGGGCAGGGCTTGTAGAGGGGATTATCTGGGCTTGTAGAGGGGCTTGTAGAGGGGACAGTCTCTCCCCAAAAATGTGCTAATCCCCCCTTGAAACTCCGACCAAAAAGAATACGAGTGACGTTCCTCATGTTTCGCCAAGCCCCCGCAAATCTTTTTGCTTAGCCCCACCGCCGGGAAGATGCTGACAACGCCACTGACTCCTATACACGCGCACTATATGTCAGTGGTAACGAGGTTGTCATGCGAGCAACACACTGGTCTTGCCTCGTCCGTGATAGATCTCTCGTCCACACACACACCCACACACATACACACAGAGCGAGAATGAGAAATAGCCTGATGTGAGTGGACATGAGTATTTACACGCACGTTACTCGTTACTGTAAGACACACACACACACACACACACACATACACACACACATACACAGAATGCTTTGTGAGGTCTTCGTAAAAACCAGTGGTTCCCAACCATTTCCAGTTTGCTAAACAATTTAGAATGTCATATCAAGCATACTACCCTTTCACAAAATGTTGTCTACATTGATACAATGGGTGCTGGCAATTCGACGGGATGTGAAGGTCTATCATTGGTAGCGAACCTGCGTTCGGTCGAATTGTGAAACTGGTTTTGCCATAGGAATACATTATAATAAGGGAGGGATAGGGACCTACTTCCAGCCCAGACCCCCAAAAATATCGCTAAAAAAAACTCAGACTAAATCAGTGATACCTGTAAGTTTTCCCACAGTGACAAGGCACGTTCTCACACAAGACCCAGGCGTCTTGCGTTGTGTCCTGTCTTCCATCCACTTGACCAACATGTCCTTCATCCACTTGATCAACATGTCCTACATCGTATTGAGACGGGAGTCCCTTGCGTCACAAAGAACAAGAGTTGTTGTAGATGATGTTGAAGTAGCTGCCTGGCGATAATTGTCCCTGTTCTTCCAAATTGTTGACACTATAGACCTGGGGACACCCATCTCCGTTGCTATGGCTGAGTGAGTTATACCTGCCTCACATTTCATTATAAGCTCTAGCTTATCTTAGAGGGGCAGAACAATGTGTTTCCTAGGTCGCGAGTTTTACTGTCCAACCATGAGGCTTGGGGTATAAATTAGGCGCTGTCGAATTTTGAACGGTCGAATATCGCGGACCCCTGCATTATGGATGAACTAAAACCCTAGATATACCATTCCCCTCGACTACCCACGAACAATCGCTACACCACCCTCAAACGGGTAATTTTTCACAAGGTTGGGAATCAACGGTCTAATAATTACAACAATTATTTTGTTATTTACCGATTTAATTGCAAATCAACTGTTGTTGTACGTTGTGTGTGTCTATGTGTGTCTATGTGTCTGTGTCAATTATTTTCATCAGATCACCAGTCAATACATACACATTGGATGTTCAAAAAAACAATTGTGGACGGGCAGTACCTGGAGCCGGAACCAGAGGTTCCAGGGAGCCGCTTGCACGCCGTAGGCATAATAGAGAAAGTAGACAGGACGACCATGCAACGGCACGCTTTGCAACAGAGGAACGCCCGACGCAATACTCCAGCCAACAATTGACACACCCTCACAAGCACTCACCTGCATAGTCATGTGATCGGGACCTACATATAAACACACACACACATACACACACACACACACACACACAAACATACACACACACACACACACACACACACACAAACATACACGCACACACACACACACACACACACACACACAAACATACACACACACACACATATATATATATATATACACATGCATGAATATTTTGTATTAATTTATCGCAAATATGAATGTATATGTATAGAATGTTAATGATTTAATGTCCAAGCGAGAAAATTGTCATCATAAGTTTTTGCTTTTGAAAAATGATCGTGAGAAATTTTTGCTTTTGAAAAATTTGTTTTTCCTTCATTTTCAAATTCCTTTCTTTTCCCTTACTGTTTTATTTTTTCAAGTTACGCGCGATACTGTATTGGAAGGTATAAAGAGTAAACCTTATATGCATTTTATTCGATGTACGTCCACGTTGATTGAGTAAATTAATTCCGAATGTTTGGTCCGCTTTGATCTCCCATTTTTTCATATTTATGCTGTTAATTCGACTGTCATTTTTGTGTTTTGTCTCGCATTCAAACCGTGTAGGGGCTGTATGATTCAGTTCAATACAGTTCATTATAAGTTTTGCATTAAAACAACCGCGAAAAAATCACACTAAATTATACCGTCCCTAAGGAAATCAGCATTGTTTATTTCACGAACAAAATGTTGAGAAAGTATGCCACGAACAGACAACACGTCCACCATGGACAAGCACACAAATGACTATGACATTTCTGCAAAGAAAAAACAACAAAAACCACATGCATATTGTTCACAGTTGACCTCCAGTTATTGTAAGCAAACCAACACACATACACATACATATTCAGTGGCGTCAAAAACAGGCATAAATTTTAATTGCCTGTCTATTTTGCACAGAAGCCGAAATAAAGCTGGTATGCCGGCCACCATACCATTCACCATACCACGCATTCATATGTTATGAACAGAAGCATGAAATAATTAGTCGCTTGAAAAAAAAGAATTTAACATAATGTGAAAAATGCAGAATTCACAATGTGATTAATAGAGGCAGATTTCCTATGGGGAAAGCCCGCTCACAGTGCCAAAAACAACAATATTTATGGACATCAAGAAGTAAACAATTTATCCAAGACATTTCCTCTCTGATTCCTTACTTCTTGTCGATAAGAGCCAACTCTTCAGAGAAATTCAATAAATTCAGTTGTTACACCAGACCGAATGTCAGAAAGTGTCAGAAAAATGACAATAAACGAATCAGAATTGATAAAAAACAAACATAGTTGTCCTGTTCTGTCCGACCTTTGATTTCCCACCATGCCAACCCCTCAATTCCCCACCAGACAGAGGAATTTTCCACAGTATACATTTCTAAATAAAAGAGTTTCTTATTCACAAATCTCCCTACCATCACAAATCTCCCTACCATCACAAATCTCACAAATTTTTTCAATACTAGTGAAGGATACTCATAGATTATTACTCGAGCTTTTATACATTTTTTTTTGTTCTTAGTCTGTCATGAATATCACTGAATTAATCACTGGAAAAATCGAGTGAATTATTTTAAAACATTATTAAAACAATCAGGCCACATTTTCAAGTAAAAATTGTACAAACTAGACTTGTTGTTATATGTGTTTGTTCAAAAAACGCGTGTATGTGTGTATGTGTGTGTGTGTTTGTTGTTGAGTTTAGACGTTTTGACGTGAACGGATAAATAATGCATAACAGCAGTCAACCAACACTGAAAACGTTTCACAGTTGACAACTTTTCAAGCATATGCCACACGAAAAATTACCAACTCATCCAGGCGACATTTCCACGCATGACGTGTGTGTATGTATGCGTGTGTGTGTGTGTGTATGTGTGCGCGTGTGTGTGTGTGTCAACACAGCCACAATGCTTTAAGTACGGCTTAAACTTTTACGATGCACCAACTTAGTGGGCGAAAGAAAACAGATAAAAGCGCTAAACTTTGCGGTTATACCATTTAGACTACTGGTTCTTAACCTGTGTGGGGAATTCCCACTGGTGGGGAATGGATGAGTTGCCAAGTGGGAAGCTAAAGGTCGGACGGAACAGGACAACTATGTGTGTATTTATTGATTCAAATTCGTTTATTATTGTTTCTAATGACCTCTTGACATTTACTTTGATGTAACTACTGCATTTATTCAATTTATCAGCGCTGTGTTGTGTGGAAAATGAAGAGATGGCTCGTATTGAGAATAAGTGGCGAATCAGTGAGAAAAAAGGTTGAGAACCACTGTTTTAGACAAACAAACACACCTTATACCAAGGTTCATAGACTAAGAGAGGTCGTCTAGGGCAGTGTTTCTCAACGTGGGCCCTCTTGGGGGCCACGGGATTCTTCTGGGGGACCGTGGGACCGAATTGAAAAAATGGGGGGCCGCCAAGTTTTCTCACCATCCACGAAAGATATATGACAATTCATGTGTATATGGGGCCACAGGGATTCACATTGTGTTGAAGGACGTCATGATAAGAAAAAGGTTGAGAACCACTGGTCCAGGGACTCAGATTGGTGGGAACCTCTGACAAGAATTACATGGTAATATATTACTTCTTATAACATATATAATTACGATTACTACTGCATCGGGGACAACTTTTCAACGTATACACACACACACACACACACACACACACACACACATACACATACACACACACACATACACACAGGCAGACACACACATACATGTAGACAGACACACACACATACACAGGTCGACACACATACACACACACACGTATACATATCATTCATTTATTCGAACACTTGTAACGAGCAATATATATATATATATATATACGAGTCTCAAATACGCAAATACAGTCGAACACATATGCACAGAGCACGCCTAGGCGGGTCAATGACCTGCATATCAATTGTTGCAGAGGTTAATTTCAACGCATTGATCCAACTTCAAATATCAATAGAAGAGCGCCCACAAGAGCTGAACACCAAATTACTGCATTCACTGTTTGAATCAGACAAATTACGCTGACAAGGAAACCATGCAGTTACGCTGCGGGGACGTTTGGTGCCGCTGTAGTGCTAACTTTCTAGATAAGGTTGGGTTAATTAGGAAAGAGAGTTGTGCCCGAGGCGTAATATATCTAGC
>OU696582.1:7886269-7908769 GCA_916048095.2 Sacculina carcini | reverse complement strand
ACTGGCATACCTACACACATTGGCACACACACACACATACGCACATTAGCACACACACACACACACACACTCAAATTGGCATACCCACACACACATACAAACACACATTGATACACACACACACACACACAAACACACATTGGCACACACTCAAATTAGTACACATACATACACCCACACACACACACACACACACACACATTTGGTTTCTAAGCGGTGCGATGATTCCTGTAAATTTGTAAATTAAAGAAAGTAGGTTTTATCTATGTTGTTTTCTTTTCCATGGAAAACAACTTATACGACGTCTAAGAGAGCTTTGAGATGTATGAATATCGCTTTAAAAGTTTGGCTGTTACGTCGTTTGTATCGTTTTATCCTTTCAATATCAGATTGTTGATTTGATAAGGGTGCACACATTGAAAAAGGTTGAGAACCACTGGTGTATGTAGTATGTGACAATGTCAGTGTGTAAATGTGTCAATGTGTCAATCTGTCAATATGTCAGTATGGCAATGTGTCAAGGTGTCAGTATGTCAATATGTCAGTATGTCAGTGTGTCAGTATGTCAGTGTACCAATGTGTCAGTATGTCAGTGTGTCAGTATGTCAATGTGTTAGTATGTCAGTGTGTTAGTGTGTCAATGTGTCAATGTGTCAGTATGTGAGTGTATCAATGTGTCAGTATGTCAATGTATCAGTGTGTCAATGTGTCAGTGTGTCAATATGTCAATGTGTCAGTATGTCAATGTATCAGTGTGTCAATGTGTCAGTATGTGAGTGTGTCAGTATGTGAGTGTGTCAATGTGTCAGTATGTCAATGTATCAGTGTCAGTGTGTCAGTATGTGAGTGTGTCAGTATGTGAGTGTGTCAGTATGTGAGTGTGTCAATGTGTCAGTATGTCAATGTATCAGTATGTCAATGTGTCAGTGTGTCAGTATGTCAATGTATCAGTGTGTCAATGTGTCAGTGTGTCAATATGTCAATGTGTCAGTATGTCAATGTATCAGTGTGTCAATGTGTCAGTGTGTCAGTATGTGAGTGTGTCAGTATGTGAGTGTGTCAATGTGTCAGTATGTCAATGTATCAGTGTGTCAGTATGTCAGTGTGTCAGTGTACCAATGTGGCAGTGTGTCAGTGTATCAATGTGTCAGTATGTCGGTGTGTCAATGTGTCAGTATGTGAGTGTGTCAGTATTTGAGTGTGTCAATGTGTCAGTATGTCAATGTGTCAATATGTCAGTGTGTCAGTGTATCAATGTGTCAGTGTATCAATGTGTCAGTGTATCAATGTGTCAGTGTATCAATGTGTCAGTGTGTCAATGTGTCAGTATGTCAATGTATCAGTGTGTCAATGTGTCAGTATGTCAGTACTGACCAGATACCAGCTGCAACCAATCACTGACAACAGAACAATGGCTGCCAGGGCTAGATCGGCATGAATTGCACTGCCACATCGTCCCAACAACGGAATAAACAACTCACCACTGACCAACACACATTACATTACATTACATTAATACACACACATACACATTACATTACATTAATACAAATTCATACACATTAATACACACACACATACACATTACATTAATACACACACATATACACATTACATTACATTACATTAATACACACACACACATTACGTTACATTAATACACACACACACATACACATTACATTACATTAATACAAATTCATACACATTAATACACACACACATACACATTACATTAATACACACACATATACACATTACATTACATTACATTAATACACACACACACATTACGTTACATTAATACACACACACACATACACATTACATTACATTAATACAAATTCATACACATTAATACACACACACATACACATTACATTAATACACACACATATACACATTACATTACATTACATTAATACACACACACACATTACGTTACATTAATACACACACACACGCACACATTACATTAATACACATTAATACACACACACACACATACACATTACATTAATACACACACACACACACACACATTACATTACATTAATACACATTAATACACACACACACATTACATTAAATTACATTGATACACACACACACACACATTACATCACATTAATACACATACACATTACATTACATTACATTAATACACACACATACACATTACATTACATTAATACACATTCATACACATTAATACACACACACACATACACATTACATTACATTAATACACATTAATACACACACACACACACATTAATACACACACACATACACATTACATTACATTAATAAACATTAATACACACACACATACACATTACATTACATTAATACACACATACACACACATACACATTACATTACATTACATTAATACACATTAATACACACACACACACACACACACACACACACATTACATTAATACACACACACATACACATTACATTACATTAATACACATTAATACACACACACACACATTACATTAATACACACACACATACACATTACATTACATTAATACACACATACACATTACATTACATTAATACACATTAATACACACACATACACATTACATTACATTAATACACATTAATACACACACACATACACATTACATTAATACACACATACACATTACATTACATTAATACACACATTACATTACATTAATACACACACACACACACACATTACATTAATACACATTAATACACACATTACATTACATTGATACACATTAATACACACACACATACACATTACATTACATTAATACACATTAATACACATTAATACACACACACACATACACATTACATTACATTAATACATATTAATACACACACACACATACACATTACATTACATTAATACATATTAATACACACACACACACATTACATTAACACATTTATATCGTGCTTTTCACCCGCGCGGTCTCAAAAGCGCTCACACACACATGCACACACTCACAGGCACAAGAGTCATACACATACACAATCGCACACACACACACACACACACAGATAGACAAACACCGACACACACACACACACACAAACGCACATTAACATTTACGTACGTACATAAAAGAGATAAGCACACATATACACAAACATACACATGCACATTTACATACGCACAAACATGAAAACACACCCACACACACAGTGGGCTAATTAAGTGTGTTAGATGTATTGATATGTGTGTTATTTTTAAGACGACAAAAAGCAAGCAGAGCGAGAGGGTAAGGAAAACAACAGAGCGAGAGAGAATGTGAGAAAGAAAGAGGGGATGAAAGGAGAAAGACAGAGCTAGAGAGCAATAGTGCTTGCCTGGTGGTAGCGTAGTACACACAGAAACAATGTGAAAATGTTTGTGAAGCCAGACTGACTGCAGTGTGACATACACCTGTTCCACACACACACACACACACACACATACACATACACACAAATACACACACACGCACACACACACACACATACATACATACACATACACACACACACACACACACACACATACATAAACACACGCACGCAGATTCAAGGTATGAAATATTATCATATTATCTGATACAGATATACAGAAAATATATTATGAGATAATAAAGAAGCAGCTTCATTTGGCGAATTATGAAAAAAATTAAGCGAAATGTCATTTATGTGTTTCCTATGTGATTGTGTCTGAAATTAATAAGTATTTGGGCTTATATCTTCATGTATTTAGTTATGTAGTTATGTAGTTATTATTTAAGTTTGGTCGGTAGGATTAAACATAGTAGAAAACAGCATGTGGCTTGTAATAATAAGGCGAAAAGTGTGTGGGCGCGTATTTGGAGTTCTGGCAGGCGGGGAAACGTTGTTATGACGGTATATACTAGGGAAAATATGCACAATGGAGAGAGTAAGGTGTAAAACGGAATATAGAAAGAGGAGAGAATAGATAAAGAAAGATAGAAACATACAGACAGAGATAAAATTAGAAAGGATAGATAATGATATAAAGATGTATACATACAAAGATTCGAACAAATTCGAAAATAGAAGAGTATAGAAAGAGAGAGAAATATAATTGAGAGAAAAACTAAGATCGATATGAAGACGATGGACAAAGATAGAAAAATGTGTACATATAGAGAGAAAAATAGCGAAAAAGAAGTATAAAGCGAAATAGATGGAGAAAGACGATGAAGAAGAAAACTGGCGAAACAAGAAATAAAAATAGATAAAATTATATAGAAATACTGGGAGATGGAGAGACAAGGAGAGAATCATGAATGAAGAGATAGATAGATAGGGATTCACCTTGTCTCACGCCCATTATTCGCTCGAGCAGGCAGCTACGGAGCAGAGTGGGGCCGAGGAGCATTAAGAGCAGAAGATAGCCGGAATAGACTCGCAGCCACAATGACAGCAGTAAGACAGGCAGTAACAACGCTCGCTGGCTCTCGTACACAAGACGTTCAACACTGACACGCGAATGCCTCCACTAATCAACAAGGCAAAATATGCATGTATATATTATTATAATTAATCAAATAATAACTCATAATTGATGAAATCAATGTAGCCAAATCTGGAAAATGATTACAATAATATCAATATTAAATCATGTTTATATCATCCAATAATAGTTTGCTTTCAAATATACACTATTCTGTTCTATATGCGCTTCCGTAGCTTGTATTAAAATAAACACACACACACACACACACACACACAGATAAACACACACACACACACCCGGGGAAACAGATGGTTGAACAGTGTGTGTTGTACTAGCAGAATAACAGCCAGTGCTGGCAGTGCGTATATAACATATAACCACGCGTACTGAGAATACCTGCGTACACACACACACACACACACATAAACACCAAAATATACAAGCACACACACACACACGCTCTATCATAGACACATAACACACACATATATATATGTACACATCTACGCACAAACACAGACACACACACACACACGCATGAAAATACAAAGCACATACCTACACATACACACTCAGACATATACATACACAGACACAGACACACACATATACACACAGATGTATATAAACACACACAGCCATATACATACATAAATACTCAGACACACACACACACACACACACACACAGAGATACACACACATACACACAATCACACACATACATACACGCACACACATACACATACATACACATACACGTACATACACATACAGACCAGCAGAGTGCGTGACCAGTAGAGTCGACCAGAAGAGCGACACAGGCCAGGTACAAGCCGGCCGCTAGCCAAGAAACCAGCTGTACTGCACAAGTGCTCATTAACTGAGAATAACACCAGCCTACACACACACACACACACACACACACACATACATACAGACACACACACACACACACACACATATATATATATATATATATATATATATATATATATATATATATATATATATATATATATATATATATAAATATATATGTTGATGTCTGGAATAACTTAGGGGAGAATATTGTAGGAGCATTTAAAGAAAGACTGCATATTGTGTGTGAAATACTGTGAATTTCAAGGAAGATAGGTTACTAGAGTGTGGGTTGGAGACAGGACAGCAAGAGCATAGCTCATCTCCTGTGGTGAACAAATAGCTGAGTAGACACACACATATATACGCACACACACACACACACATACACACAAACACGTACAAGCGATAGTTAATTTACAACATATAATAATAATAATTAATAGAAGTTAATACATTGGTGCCATTTCACTTATCGGATTCAATAATTAAAGTTAAAGGTAAAAGGTATCAAGTGACAGCTGCTACACGGGAAGAAGCTTATGAACACACACAGGTGTGTCCCGTGCAGCTCGCTGCCACCGCAGAACCGACCCTCTCCACGCTATGACACCACAAGGATGGAAGACGTATTAGAGAGGGCCACCTCCCCAGAATGCATAACACAACACATGACTGATATCTGGTACCATCATTTACTGCAGGGTGGACAGGGGCTGTGGGATTATAGAATTCGCCCAGAGAAATTCTCCTCCACCGGGTTTCGAACCACGGACCTCTCGCTTGAGAGGCGGTTTGTTCTACCACTACACCACGCAGTCCAACATACATATAATGAGAGAGACAGCAGGCAGTAATCGCTGGCTCACCGTCAGCGTGTAGTGAGTGGTTGATGGTGAGTGCTGTCAGTGTTATTGTCAGCAGAGACAACAACACATAAACCCAGCCAGGAACCACTAGCATTACCACGCCGAGCAGATCGGCAAATACCACCACGCTAACCTCCTGCTTCTGCTCATAATAATGACAATCATAATAATAATATACACACACACACACCCACAAACATAGTTTATAGATGTCTTACGGGGAACAAAACAAATGAAAATCAGAAGTTGTTTCAATTCTCAAAATCTAATAGAAAACACAGTTTTGGCCTACAAAAACGCAGGATTGAAAAGGACATCCAAAAATATAGTTTCCCAAATAGAGCAGTAGATAGATGGAATAGGTTGCCAAGCGACATAGTACAACAGCCAACGACACAACTGTTTAAGAAGACATATGACAACTGGAAGGCGGCAGTCACGAGCCTCTGACTCATTCCTGCGAGGACAACCAGTAAGAACAACTAGTAAGAGCATATAGAGGCATAAGGATACAGAAACTGACTACAGAAATCCATATATCGTTGCATAAAACAATGAATTAAAAATACACACAAATATAAAATGTTTAAATTAAATATTTATATAGATACACATGTCCATAGACAAATATAGAACAAACAGTATAAAGGTTGGTATTCCATTCGGTTTAATATGAAAAATAAAATCACACTAAATTGAGTGCAAAAAACGTGAATGGAAAATATCGCAACTTCACTACGTAAACATGATACTTTTTAAATTAAACCTTAATATATTTACTTTTCGCGTGCAAACACCAAAGCTGTTATCGCGGTTTAAACCAAATTTGCCAAAAAAGACCAAATGTTAAAATCGCCAAATCTGGCATCGCTCACATTGGCATCGACCATGTCGTCGCTGGTTGCCAGACGATAGAGAATGGCCTCGACATTCTCGCCGGCTCGCTGAATGCTGCCTGGCGTGATCTGGTGTTCGTTGTCGAAGCGAGTGTGGTAAACATAGCCGTTACTGTAGAACGCCATGTCCAAACCTGACACACAAATATACACACAGAAATATACACTCAAATATAAATACACACACAAATATATACAAATATACATACACACACACAGATACGCACACAAATATACACATAAATACACACACACATTTTTTTTTTCATTTATTGAGTCATTTGTAAAGCGCAATACACACATCATGTCTCAATTGCGCAAATATAAACATTACACACCACATACATTCATGTACAATCACATGCATATTCAAGTATATGTTTCGTATTTACAAAGCAGGACAATACAATACAGGCAGAACACAGACACACGCACACACACGTACATGCGCCCATCAGCAAATACCTTACGGTTCATCAAGATAGCGATGACACTAATCTTACAGGGAATTCAGCCAGGTACTACCTGTACTGAGCGCACGAAAACATCATACATCACAAACACACCGCACACCACATATATATACAATGATGACATGTAGACGTAAACAGTATTGACAAGTCGAAACAGTATTGAGGACGCAGTCACGCTGTCAATCAAAGAACCCACGCAGTGGGGACAGCGTGGACCCTCACACATACACACACACACACACATACAAACACACACATGCACACATACACATACACGCTCACATGCACAGGTTGGGTATAAGAGTACTTACATACGCACAATTCAAAGGAAACCGACACAGCGTGGACAGTCGTACACACACACACGCATACACTCACACACACGTACAAATACAAAGATCCAGCATAGATATAAATAGATACGAAACCCCAACCAAACGCACACTCAGATAACACAATACATTTTCTATACATGTAGCAACTGTATTAACAATCGTGAATATGCAAAATTTACACCGTGTACTCAGGTTTAATGAGGAGTTTTTCGCGGTCATAAGATTTTTCCAATAAATATTTCTTAAGTCTACTTTTGAAAAGTGAGAGAGAGTGAGATCCCCTAATGAACTGTGGCAGCTTATTGTACAACCTGGGGGCCATATACTGAAAGCAGCGGTTATAGTGCGAGTGTCTAGAGGGAAATGCAGGTTCGTAAAGAAAATTTTGAGTATTTTGGCGCAAATCATAATCTGCTGAAATTTGTTTGAAAGATAGCAGGTCTTGTAGATAGGCAGGTGTTTTATTTACAAGGACAGAGTGAACTATACAAAGCAGGTTGTACTCAATGTCAGCCTTGATCGGAAGCCAGGCTAGTTTGATTAAATATTTCACCAGAGAAGTGCGTCTAGGCAGGTTGAATACAAGACGACACGACCTGTTCATCACACTCTGCAGTTTCCGCAGAGTTCGGTGGTTAATATTCAGTAGAAGGGCAGAGCAATACTTAATCCTATTCAAAATGAGACAATCCACAAGTTTTTTTGCAGCATTTACAGTCAAAAAATTCCTTATATAATACACTCTACGTATGTGATAATTACAATTACGCACCAGCGCAGATACATGAGGCTCGAATGTTAACAACCTGTCTAGCGTTACACCGAGATGTTTGGTGGTTTCAGCCAGATCAAGCTCATTGCAGAGAGAACCGTTCAATTGCTCTTTCGTTATGGCGAGAAATTTGGTCTTTTCCTCATTCAGCTTTAGGTGCTTGGAGGCTGCCCAGGTGTTAATAGCTTGCAGTATTTCCCTGATAGTGGATACTGCCTGTACATCATCAGAATACTTAAAATACACTAGAATATCATCGGCAAACACTTGATAATTTACAGCATAGTTGTTAAGAACCCGCTTTATGGACAGTATATATACATTATAAAACAAAGGCCCGAGAATGGAGCCTTGAGGAACTCCAGTTTTCAGGGGAAACCACTGGCTTTGAACTCCGTCCAGAATCACTGTTTGCATGCGATCTGTTAGGTAATCTCGAATGAGCGAGAGTGCACTCCCAGATACACCGCAGTTTGATAAATCTTCCAGCAGCATTTCGTGGCACACAGTATCAAATGCCGCCGAAAAGTCAAGCTGCATGAGAAGCACGTTTTGGCCGCTTAGATGCGCGTTCAAAGAATAGTCATATGTACAGAGCAATGAGGTGGCACAAGAATGATTCCTCCGAAATCCTGACTGTTGTGGCAGGAGAAGAGAGTTATTTTCCAGGAATATATACAGTTGATCGTATATAGCATACTCAAGAAGTTTAGACACCCACGGTATTTGTGATACAGGCCGGTAATTACCAAAGGATTCCACGTTTAATCCAGTCTTTTTTAAAACAGGAGTAATAACAGAATTCTTGGAAGCAAGAAATCTACCATGCATGAAACTAGTATTTACAAGGTACAAGACAAAGGGTACAATGAATGATAAATGAGATTTGATAGAGTTAAATTTAATCGGATCGAGAATATTGGATCGCATAGAACTACGATTGATCAATGCTGTACATGAACAATAGTCAATTGGTTGAAAGGATGTAAATGACATTGGATTATGCAATGAAGTATTTACATATCTCATTGGGACCTGAATTGATGCGTGAATTTTATCAATTTTATTTTGAAAAAACAGGCGAAATGCATTAGGCATATCTCGACATTCGTCTCCACTCCACACATTTTCGTTAGAGCTACGCTTATTACCCATCAGTCCATTGAGAGTTCTCCACAGTGCATCCGGTCGTGAGTCCATAATTTTAGTATTATAATATACCTGTTTTGCTTGTGTAACACCTCGGTTATAAGTTGACCTAGCAAGACAGTAATCATTCCAATCATCTGCAGAAAAACTACGGCGCCAACGGTGCTCAAGCCTTCTTTTTCGTTTTTTGAGCTCACACAGCTGTCCATTAAACCAAGGAGCGGATTGGTGAACATTTATAAGTTTATGTACATACGGGACACACATGCAACGAATATCATACATGCTTCTCTCAAAGTATGGATACAATTCATCAATTGGTAGAGAAGCATAGTTTAAGATATATAATTTTTTACAGAGTTCAAATTTTAATAATTCAGCATCAATACGATTATAATCATAGAAAGATATTTTTGTACACAATTTCACAGGAGGAGTAATATCAAGATTGAATATAATTAAACTATGATCGGAAACGTCCTTATCAATGGGGTCTATCCACACATCAATGACCGATGCACTTTGAGAGTCGGGGCTAATTACAAGGTCCAAAATGTGGCCATGATCATGTGTAGGATGGCTCACATGATTTGTCATACCATATAACTGAAGACTATCAAGAAATGCTTGAGAGTGAGCTTTCAGATGAGGTTGATCTAACCAGAAATTGAAGTCCCCACATATATATACATTTTCATAAAACATAGAAGTGAGAATTTCAACCAGGGCGAAAAACTCCTCAATAAACGCTGAGCTAGAAGTATGTCCAGGTCTATATACAGTTAATATACAAAACGTTCGGCTATGATCAGGGTTCTTAATACGAACGCAAACATATTCAAATGTAGTGATAGACAAGGAAAAGGGTATTTTATGTACGACAAAGCGCTTGTTATACACAAAAACTATACCCCCACCTGTTGTATCACGACAATAATGTATGGCAGAGAAATTATCGGGAAGATTGGCAGAAAATGCTGCACTCTCTTCATCCGCTAGCCAAGACTCAGCAATGCAAAAAATATCGATACCGTCATTTAGAATGCTATTTACAAGTGAGGATTTTTTTCGAGCTGACCTCATATTCCAGAAAGCACAGGTTGTTTGTGCTTTTCCCGGACACCGGTTCGAGTGCAGTCATTGCGATTTTTCAGATGATCGTGCAGGTTGATGCCACCGCCTGTATAGACAGCCAGTCGGCCAGATCTCCGTCTCCATAATTGTTGCACGGTCAGCACCACGACACGACACTTTGAAGCTGTTATAAGAGTCATGTTTTGTCTTCAGCTTCTCGACCGATATGCTGTCAGCATCGATATTCAGCGCAGACGCCAGATGGTTTGCCAAGTGCTCAGCCTTCGCGTCCACGTGGAAGCGCGTTGCGAAAACATGCACAACAGACGTTCGAGACACCGTCGGCAGCTCCGTGATGCTAGCAGAGCCAGTCGACATAGGTTTCTTGGAAGACTTTTTGGCAGTGGTCTCACGCGTTGGAGTGGTCCGCTTCTTCGTTCTTCTACTCCTTTTTCGTTCGACAGTTGTCCATTTTTGAGGGGCAGACGAGGCAGTGGCAGCCTCACTGTCACAGTCTGAGTCACTTGTGTTCACTATGGACTGGTTCTCACAAGACGATGAGGTCACAGCAGCATACGTCGCCGGATTTGAATGGACTGATTGAAGCACCTCCTGCTTGAAATCATCCAGTGCAATTTTCAGTCGTTTGTCGATTTTCTCGTCGATATCCGAGATATGCTGAGAATCTTCGTCACTTCCATGAGTCACGTCCAATTTTCCTTTCAGGAGAGAATCCTGGCAGAAGCGACAATGCCAAAATATGCCGCTTTTTAGCAGCATTTTTTCAAGCGTGATCGTAAAGGAAGCACACTTTCTGTGAAACAGAGTTCCACACAGACCGCATGACACTTCACCGCCAGGCATTTGACAGCAGCGGCGCTGGTTCATAGTAAACAGATAGGTAGATCGGGGATACGATAAAACGAGCGTTGAACGCCAGTAGTCACAAACAAGAGAGGGTAAAACCACACTCGACGAGGCCTCAAAGAAGAATGACACACACACACACACACACACACACACACAAATACACACACACACACAAATACACACACACAAACAAACATTTCATTTACAAAATCATTTATATTTAGCGCAATTCAAATACATTACTTCTCAAATGCGCATGACACATAGGATAAGATACACACACATATAGAGTCATATAGTGTGTATGTCATATAGGCACATATAGTGTATAATAGTGTCAGTGTGTGTGTGACATTACTTTATTTCTTTTATAGTTCATATGGTTTTCTGGGTTAATTAGGAAAAACGGGGGGCGGCACCTGGAACGTTGCCGTGGTCGCGAAATATTCTGAAGTCAGTATCGGCCGGAATAATGCCCGACTGGAAAATCTCCTGCGCCAAAACATTTGCAAATGGGTGCGGAGCCACCTCGGCAAATGCCTAAAAAACACACACAAAATCACACATATATACAAAAACAGACAGATATACCAAAAAACACACACACAAAATCACACAGATATAAAAAAAACAGACACACAAAATCACACAGATATACAAAAACAGACAGATATACCAAAAAACACACACAATCACACAGATATACCAAAACACACACACAAAATCACACAGAAATACAAAAAACACACACAAAATCACACAAATAAAAAAACAGACATATATATAAAACACAAACTCACACAGATATACAAACACAGACAGATACACAAAAACACACATAATCACACAGATATAAAAAACAGACACAAAATCACACAGATATACAAAAACAGACAGATATACCAAAAAACACACACAATCACACAGATATAAAAAACAGACAGATACACAAAATCACACAGAAATACAAAAACAGAGAGATACACAAAAACACACAGATTTAAAAAAAACACAGATATACAAAAACAGATAGCTATACCAAAAAACACCCACACACAAAATCACACATATATTCAAAAACAGACAGATACACAAAAACACACAGATTTAAAAAACACACAGATATACAAAAACGGATAGATATACCAAAAAAACACACAAAATCCCTCAGATATACAAAAACAGACATATATAAAAAACACAAAAACACACAGATATACAAAACACACATACATACACATACAGACACACAACAGACCTCAGCTTACCTTAAGTTAACCTTCAAATTAACATAATTTCCTATAAGTGAATTTTGAACACAATACATGCAACTTTCAAAAACCAAAAAAAGCAGCCATATTTTATTTAAATAACATGATATTTTATTCAATATTTTAAAGTTGCGTATTTGAAGAAAAAAACCTATAATTTAAATCCAACAAAAATTACAAACAAACAGAAAAACCACAAAAAAAACACTGAAACTTAACCTTTTATAGTTCATTCTATGTACTACTGTAAATATACATACACTGCAATATAAAAGCCAACAAGTGTGTGGGGGAAGGTGTAGAGAGGGGGGAGGGGCAAGGTGTTGAGGGGGGTACCTTGATGATCCACGGATGACCAGGTCCTGTTTGAAAGACAATCTCGCGTCCGCCGGCGCCGCACGCCTCCAAATTAACATGCACGCGCACAGACCACGCCCACTTGTGTTGCGTGATGAATCCATGTGCCGCCTAGCGTTGTCATGACAACCAACCAACACACACACACACACACACGTGCTTTATTATAAAAAGTTTGTCCGACGAAAAGCTTAGGCTTGTCGGACTTTTTCCATGTTTGTTGTTACATGTTAATGTGTTCATATTGTATGTTTGTGTGGAAATATATTTACAATTTACATACATACACGTATATATATATTGGTCTGTTTACTTCAGAGGTCCTCAACCGGGAAATTAAAGAAAATATGTTTTATATTTCTGCTGGGAAAACTTTCACACAGTAACTTTGTAAAGTATAAATGAATAACTAATTTGAAGAAAAAAAGTTATATTTTTTACGTCGTTTGTATTTTTAACTTTTTCATAAAGCCATAACAAATCGATATGGGGTGCGAAAAATGACTGACTTCTTATTTGAAAATGGGGCGATGGCTGAAAAAGGAAAACAAAAAAACAAAACATTTGCCAAAGCACATTTTCAAGGTTTAGAGATTGATTTAATATTGTGAAATATAATTTAATCTAGAATAAACACTAAAACACACGCACGCACAAACACACACAGAACGCCAAGCGGAAAGATAAACCAAGATCAATAATAAATAAGTAACAATAGACAATAAATACAATAATTACGAGAAAAGTTGTGTATTTTTGCCTGAAGCATATTCTCCTCGGCACCATTGAAGAGGAAGATGATGTTGTGCTTGAGCTCGCGGCGGGAGTGAGCCATTCTGCGCATCAATTCTAGCATAACAGCACAACTAACAGCGTCGTCACTGGCACCTGACACACACACACACATACACACACATACACACACAACACATACACATTACATTACATTAAGACATTTATATCGCGCTTTTCACCCGAAGGTCTCAAAATCGCTCAATCGCACATATGGGTGTGATAAGTATTTATATATAAATGCACAGACACACAGACACACGCATACAAACACACATACACATATAGATGCTTATACACACAGACACACATACAAATATACACAAATACAATAAAACTTGAACAAACACACATACGTCCAGATATAACTACATAAACACATACCAATGTATACACACACACAGAGACACACACACATACTAATATCCTCTAGCAAACAAACAAACATACACACACACACACACACACTCACTAACAAAGACACACACACGAACTGACACTAACACACACACACACACACACACACACACACACACACACAAACGCTTACACTAACACACACGCTGACATACAGAGAGAAAGAGAGAGAGAGGCATATATGTAGAGAGAGAGAGATACCAGGACTATTGGAGACAGGACTATTGATACCAGGACTATTGGAGACAGGACTATTGGAGACAGGACTATTGATACCAGGACTATTGGAGACAGGACTATTGATACCAGGACTATTGGAGACAGGACTATTGGAGACAGTACTATTGGAGACAGGACTATTGGAGACATGACTATTGATACCAGGACTATTGGAGACAGGACTATTGATACCAGGACTATTGGAGACAGGACTATTGGAGACAGGACTATTGATACCAGGACTATTGATACCAGGACTATTGATACCAGGACTATTGGAGACAGGACTATTGATACCAGGACTATTGGAGACAGGACTATTGATACCAGGACTATTGGAGACAGGACTATTGATACCAGGACTATTGGAGACAGGACTATTGATACCAGGACTATTGGAGACAGGACTATTGATACCAGGACTATTGATACCAGGACTATTGGAGACAGGACTATTGATACCAGGACTATTGGAGACAGGACTATTGGAGACAGGACTATTGATACCAGGACTATTGGAGACAGGACTATTGATACCAGGACTATTGGAGACAGGACTATTGATACCAGGACTATTGGAGACAGGACTATTGGAGACAGGACTATTGATACCAGGACTATTGGAGACATGACTATTGATACCAGGACTATTGGAGACAGGACTATTGATACCAGGACTATTGGAGACAGGACTATTGATACCAGGACTATTGGAGACAGGACTATTGATACCAGGACTATTGGAGACAGGACTATTGATACCAGGACTATTGGAGACAGGACTATTGATACCAGGACTATTGGAGACAGGACTATTGATAACAGGACTATTGGAGACAGGACTATTGATACCAGGACTATTGGAGACAGGACTATTGATACCAGGACTATTGGAGACAGGACTATTGATACCAGGACTATTGGAGACAGGACTATTGATACCAGGACTATTGGAGACAGGACTATTGATACCAGGACTATTGGAGACAGGACTATTGGAGACAGGACTATTGATACCAGGACTATTGGAGACAGGACTATTGGAGACAGGACTATTGATACCAGGACTATTTAAACCAGAACTATTGAAGACAGGACTATTGGAGACAGGACTATTGGAGACAGGACTATTGGAGACAGGACTATTGATACCAGGACTATTGGAGACAGGACTATTTAAACCAGAACTATTGGAGACAGGACTATTGTAGACAGGACTATTGTAGACAGGACTATTGGAGACAGGACTATTGATACCAGGACTATTGGAGACAGGACTATTGATACCAGGACAATTGGAGACAGGACTATTGGAGACAGGACTATTGGAGACAGGACTATTGATACCAGGACTATTGGAGACAGGACTATTGGAGACAGGACTATTGTAGACAGGACTATTGGAGACAGGACTATTGATACCAGGACTATTGGAGACAGGACTATTGTAGACAGGACTATTGATACCAGGACTATTGGAGACAGAGTCGAAGTGGCAGTTGATCAGTACACTGTGGTCTGACACACATGCCGCTCCGTCCGGCTCGATACTGGAGGATGAGGGCGAGCGGCCACATGAAGACAGGCGCGCCACCACATTTTGCACGTGCGAATATTGACTGGCCACGCCGTCCACTAAGGCCAGGTCGAATGTACCCGATACCGTCTGATATACATGCATACATACACATACACACACACACCTGTGCTAAAAATTCTGCCTTATGTTTAAATGTTTCATCTGATAATTCATGAGGTTTATAAATCGCTATATTATGAAAACAAGTTGGTCAAAGAGCGTCACAGCTCGATCAACTGTTTTGCTTATTGTGTTTATTTTCTTATTTTGTACTGTGTCATGTGTTGTCGGCAATAAACTAAACACACACACACACACCCAAATATACTCAAAAACACATGGAGACGGGTATGTACACACACACACACACACACACACACACACACACATATATATGTATATACACACAGACACACACACACACACACACACATACATTGACATAACTATAAACACAAATACTTATTTACAATTAATTACAATTAGACAATTATAAACACACATATTCAAATACATATAGAAATACACGTATACACACACAAATATGGACACATATATACACACACACACACACACAGAGAGAAAGAGAAGACGATAAAAAGAGAGAAAAAATTGACAGAGTGGGAGAAGAGAGAAATAAAGAGATAGATAGAAAAAAGTGACAGAAAAGGAGCGAGAGAAAGAAAGAAATTAAGAGATAAAGAGAGAGAAAGAAATTAAGAGAGAGAAATAAATTAAGAGCGAGAAAGAAATTAAGAGAGAGAAATAAGTTAAGAGAAAGAGAGACCTGAAGGTCGACGTCAATTTGACGTCCTGGTGGCAAATTGTCCGAGATATTGGCGATTGAGTCGAGAAGAACCTGACCAACACAGAAACACGCACACAGGTGAGCGCAATAGTCGAATAAATACCGTACTGACACACTAATTCTGATACACAAGTATTAACACATACACATACAAGAACACACATACACACACATGCATTTTTATACATACATGCAAACTTATTTTTGTCAATATTAAATTACACACATAAACATGCATATATCAAGATATATAGCATTTTTCAACAGAAATGTCTCTAATAATCTATCATTTACGTGTCGATAAATTTTAGCGTGTGTGTTCTTGTATGTGTGTCTGTGTTAATACTAGTGTATCAGAATTAGTGTGTTAGTGTGTCAGTACGGTATTTATTCGGCTATAGCGCGCACCTATAATTTTCTATTATAAATCGGTATATAAATTGTTTTCGACTATTATCAGCTGAGACCAGTGATCGTAAGTGACAAACACTGTTGAGCACGTGTGGTAATGATTAAAAGCATTTATTGATAAACATTTAAAACATACGACCAGACCTTGTTTATTACGCGTGCACCCAAACTTTTTGCTTCTCGTTCAGGTAGAAAATTTTGCTCGCGCATTCTACTCGAATAAACACGGTGTGTATGTTTTATACTGGAGATAGTGTGTGTGTGTGTATGCGTGTGTGTGTTAGTGTGTGTGTGTGTTAGTGTCTTAGTGTGTTAGTATGTGTGTGTGCGTGCGTGTGTGTGTGTGTTAGTGTGTGTGTGTGTGTTGGTAAGCGTGTTAATGTGTGTGTGTGTGTGTGTCAACGCCAGTGTGCATGTGTGCTAGCGTGTAAATGTTGGTACACGTGTTAACTCTCTCGTGTATTAGCGCATGCCCGAATGTTTTACACTGAAGCTCACCTGTACGGCGTAGACTTCATTTTGCCACGAGCCGCCGACACGAGGCCCGTGCGCTAACAGTTGTCGCAAATAAGCGCGCGCCCGCACTTCCAACTGGCCGGGCGGCGGCAGTTTGGCGCGCAACTCACAAACAAACACGTGCAACACACATCCCAGCCCCGCCACCACTAACAAACGCCACCAGCCACCGCCAGAATATGGTGCATTATTCGTGGGCTTGGTGTTATAGACAGCGGACAGGCTGCGTCCGTTAAGAAGCGGTGCGGCAGCCGGCGCCACACCGGCGTCCGGCACAATACGTCGACGTAGAGCCCACATATCGCCTGTCCACGTTTGTATATTATTATTATTAACGTAGGTCATCAAGTCCATGTAGATTTATCAGCAAAAAATATTGGAAAAATGTTTTTTTATAGTTTGAACAAAAATACCATTGTAAATTACCCAAAATAAACTGAAATATATTTTTATTTCCCGATACACCTAATACATGTTACTCATTGAATTTTGTATAACATAGATTTTTGTTGAATTCTCTATTAAATGGAGATAATTTGGAGTTATTAGCGTTCTAGTATAGCTTTGAGGTCGGGCCGCTCAAATTCAACCTCAATCTGCATATATAGAACCATGAACTATTAAAAAAATAACAATAATAAGTATTTTCATTTATTACAGACAAAATCCAGTGTCATGGGAAGAGTGCAAGCACTATTACCACCCTGCGGCGGACCCATGTGTACTGGAAGACATAAAAATGGATGGAGAAATACTATATCATTTACAAGTCAATTTGGCAAAAGTGAAATTCAATTTGGAAATTCTTACAACTTGAGACGGTGAACACATTGATTAGGCCAGGTTAAATCAGTAATATAAAACAGGTAGTAATAAATTTGTTGGCAAAAACACTAATAAACAATATGATTACGCATTATCAATGCGTCTACCAGGTAAAGATGTAAGAATTACCAAATTGACCTTCACTTTTACTAAATTGATTTTCAATTTTGCCAAATTCACTTGTAAATGGTATAGTTTTGTTAGTAAACAAGCATAGTTACAGAGTGTACTCACGTAAGTGCATACACAACACAAATGAAACCCAATAATCAAACCAAAAAGAAATAAACAAAGTGGTTACTTTGTTCTAATGAATTCCAGCGTTATAAATTAGCTAAATATAATGTTTTTGAATCCTTACACATTTAGCCTAGACCTGTATCTACGGTCCACGTGGCAACTATAACCTAACCCAACCTAGCGAAGAAGTAGTGAAGCATGACACTCATCATGTGTAATGCATGCACTCACAAACTCTTTCTTGCCACACTGCAGCCGAGCACCACTCCCCCCTCTCTCTCTCAGCATAACTGGACGATTTCAGTGGGCGGAGCTTATACACCGTAAATCATGAAACATGGAATCATTTCGGACAATGCATATATATAGCGCAATAATAAAGCCACAAATATCTAACCACAGCACAACTATACCACAAGCCGATGTGTGATTAAGTCCCCCTCACGTACAAACACAAACACAAACACCCAGTCAGCCAAGGAGAAACACCACGACAAACACCACCAGAAACACACAAACACACTATCAACTTCCAGCTTTACTAGGGCGGCACGAAAGTGTGTGTGTGTGTGTGTGTGTGTGTGTGTGTGTGTGTGTGTGTGTGTGTGTGTGAGTGTGTGTGAGTGTGTGTGTATGTGTGTGTGTATGATCAGTACAAATTACAGTCAACAATTTGGTACGCGCCGAAAATGTAGAAATTTCCCCAGAGAACTGTCAATGAGTACATGCATTATTGCTTCCAATAATGACCCCTAGATGTGTGTGTGTGTGTGTGTATGTGTGTGTGTGTATAAGTTTCCTGAAACATAGAATATGAATTCAAATAATACGCAGCAGTACATACACACACACACACTTACACACAGTGAACTACCAGAACACACACACACACACACGCACACACATAACACACATACCAGTGCTGTGTTGCGTATAATTCTACAAGAAGGAGGAATGGATAGAATTCAACAACGAACTTATAACATTGTGGAGAATACAGCAACAATAAAAAAGTGTTATTTATTAACCAACAAAAACTAGATAAAAGTTCATTTACCGCTATATATGCATATATAGCGCTATTTTTGACACACATATATATCAATGGTCACATATATGCCATTTTGTACCTACCAAATACGTACTTACATGTATTAATATGGCTCGCACATAAACACACACACATACACACACAAGCTAACGAATGTTCTACGCAGAACACGTACTATATAACACACACACACACACACACAAGGCACCATTGCTAGTGTTGGTTAAATGCGCCATTGAGTCTTTCTACGTAGTAACCACATACATACACACAGACACACATACAAACAGAAAACATGCACACGTTACAGAGTACAGAAGAGCGGAAGACAATGAGAAAGAGAGAAAGAGAGAAAGAGAGAGAACGAAATAGTGAGATAACATACACGCAACACAAACACGCACACACACTCACGCAATGTATATACCCGTATAAATGTATATATGAACTCGCTGTCATATTTCGCGATAATTCAAAATAAATATACCGTAAAACCTCTTCTTTTTTTAAAGGCATACAGTTCTATTTTTCAAACCTTCCGTCTTAGTAGTGTCGTTCAATTTGAGGGTGTCGCTCTATTTTATCGACTAGCCGGTGAGAATTTTTCAGGAAGATACGGTAATTTTTTTGAATGAAAAAAGAACCAGGCAACATATGCACATTTATTTAACAAAAAACACAAATACAGAGAGATAACAGGGTAATTAATAACAAATTCACCAATAAAAATCATTTAGTCATAGCTATTGCCGAAAAAGAGAACAATTTAACAAAGTGACGTTTAATAAGATATTTTACGGTATATACAACGTATTTTACTGTGTATAATTAATATATAGATATCTACAGATGTGTAATAGATCTTGTGTTTAGAAGACCCCCGCCTATATTTAGGCAAAAATTCTGAAGAAACGTTTTTAGTAATAAAATTTGCCTGGAGGGTATATTGTTCCCCCCTGCTAACAAATGATTGGGGATGCATATTGCATATACCACCAAACCCCAAAACCCCGTACCAGATCAAAACCCGATGGGGATGATACAGGGGGTAATCGGGGGGGGGGGGGGCAGATAAACACAACTAGGACACAAACAGATGTGTGTGTGTGTGTGTGTGTGTGTGTGTGTGTGTGTGTGTGTGTGTGTGTGTGTGTGTGTATCAGTGGCTAGCAACAATAACAACAATATCAACGACAAATAAATCAATAATCCACCAGTACACACGATACACACACACACACACACACACACTCATGGATGCATGGCATAACTCCAAGCACAGTTGCAATGTTGCATCAATGTTGCAACTGCCGGAAATGTACCGTTAGTATTGCAAGAAGGCAGTGGTGGTGTAGTGTATAAGGGGATGGGCACAAGAGCTGCTGTGAAGACGTTTTATTATCAGTTATATATGGGTGGCATTTTAGAATATACTATTTCATATTTGCTGTTTTAATCACAAATAAGTGAATGAACGCAAAATCGATTGCAAATAATGATCTTGTCCGATTAGTTGACTGGAAGAAGGCACTGTTATAAGAGTTAGTTAGTTTTTTAGCTATATCGACATATTAACTTGTTAATTCCCTATTACAGTCGTGTTAAAACACACACACACACACACACACAATATCTTGCGGCTAAATGAGCCACAAACATTGTTCAGTTTACATTGTGAATGTGAGTGAATGTTGTCGCACACGAGAATGTCAATACGAAACAATACAATAGTCTTTCTATGGTACCATGCCCCTGATTGACTTGACTGTTCAAATAATTATTACCATATCCAGATCATGTCTTCCAGCTACACGAGTATTTCAATCGCTTGAATTTACTGTACACGCATTACTAGGAAATGACATAATCATTGATAATTGTATTATTCATAAACCGTTGATAATTTATAACAGAAGCCAGAAATATATTCCCATACCGGAGCGAAAACTCGTGTGAACAATCAAAGAAATTATGTTTATACCTATGATTCTCGTTTGTTTACTGGAAACAACCCTTTTCGCCTGGTCTATTTGAAGGAATCTTAAAAGATGTATGAATGCAAATTGAATCACAAAGTTTTCTTATTACGTCGTTTGATTTGTAATTTGTAACATTATTAACTAACTGATCTAGATACCTGAAAACATTATTAATTTAAGCAAACAAACAACAAAACAGCAACACATTTACAATGCGGACAGAGGCAAGCGAAAAGCACAGCTCAAAAACAAATA
>OU696582.1:7873769-7883769 GCA_916048095.2 Sacculina carcini | reverse complement strand
TTACACGAAAAGCGTGGTTACCTACTCACACTCAACATCGATCGTGACTGCTTGTCGACCCTGCGCCATTTTCGGCGTTTAGAAAATATTGTGAAACGATAAATTCTTATGCTGAATTTAATTTCCATTATATGATCTGATTCGGAAGTATTGTATTCGGAGTTGATTACTTGTACTTGCGGAAAAACGTATAAAATGATGAACTTCAGTAGCCATTGAGAGTAGTCAATTTGTGTTTGTTCGTTTTGTGGGCGTAAGTAAATGCTGTTGTGAAATTGTGTTGTTTTTTGCCCGAGGTGAGTTATTCTTGTGAAAAATGAGAATTTATGGCTGTATTTTATATATTAAACCAAATATTGGGTTATATTTGGTGACGTGATCCGTCGCTAGGATACCAACAACTATTGATTATTTCCTGCCAATTTCTTTGCACTGTTAAAATAGACAAAACCTCGTGAGCTGCTTTTTAGCGCACTGCTTTATTCATTAGTGTGGTGTTTGTGTGTGTGGTGTCGTGGTGTTTGTGAGCCAAGTCTCATTTCTTATCGACTGGCTGAGGTTCGCGCAGAATCCCTGCGTGGGTACCCTTCGACGCAGGTGCACACGCAGTCGTACATTGCCCAAATGTTTGGACCTGCGTCCTGCCTTGCACCGCTACTACGCATGTGGAGTTTTCTGTGCGTACTGGGCTCATAATGGAGCATTATCTGACAGCGCTAACACAATGCCAACATAATTTCCAGTCGCCTGCGCTTAATTTCTATGTTAATTGTTTGGTGTTTGTTGATAGTGAAGCTAACGAAATGCCTGGTTTTGCTTTATTTCAAGGTATTATTTTTTGGTTTTGCTTTTCATTTGTTTATTGAGCCTCAATGCCATTTTTAAACAGTTCCTTATTATAATAGTTCAGACTTACTTTATGAATTTACTTGGTTTCTGACTGCAGGCTGTATGAGCCGATATTTATATTGTATATACATTCGCGCTGGTCAATATAGGAGATAGGGTGCATGTAGAATTAGATATTATTGCTTGTTTTCTTTTAAATCGATATTTGTCCGTTCTCGATAAAACATGCTAGAAGCCTTGACTACAGGAACTGATTATTCCATGGCTAAATTATCGTATTTTTGGTGTTGCCTCTTGCTCTTAACTAGTTAATACTTATGTATTGTCTGTCGGAAATTCGATTGTAAATATGAAACTTGAAAATATTACTTGATTTCATTATTTAACTCTGGTTTTTTTGCTGCTGTCATTTTGCCATTGTACTCGTATTGCCGCGTTCGTTTTGCTAGCTATTTTTGCTCGATAATTTTCACACAACTACACTCACTGGAGAGTGACCCACCAAACTGTAATTTATACTAAACTGGTGCGCTATTTAGTGTCGACTCCAGTTATGCATACGTTAAGTACGTTCAAAAATATGTTCTCCGCAGTACTTATTTATGTATTTATATTTCTTCTTGTTTATTAATATTTATTGCTGATTGTTGTTATTTATTGAAGAGTGTGGGCGGAGTGGCCTTATGGAGTGATGAATGCCGATTAATTGTTATTTATTCATTATGTTGTTTTCGATTTTTTTCTCTAGAATTCTTTTCTTTTTGAACTCTATTTCTCTCTACATCTTTTGGTTGCTCCTGTACAAGGGGCCACCGCAGGGTGGTAATAGTTCTGGCACTCTTCCCCCATGCTACTGGTACTGCCTGTAATTAATAATATTAATAATTAGGGTGACCTTTTGTTGCAAATGCAACTTTTTCATCATAGACTCTGTTCATTCTGAGAAGCCCAAAAATCAATATTTTATTGATCTGAGGTAAGTATTAAACAAGTTATATATGCAACTTTTCGTGTTTAGCGCAACTTTTGCAACTTTTTGTTTTAGCGCAACTTTTTAATTTTTAAGAGCAACTATTTGGAATTAGGACACTTGTTAAACTTTTAGAACAATTACTTTACACTACAGGAAAAAAATTCAGTTGTAAAGTTGTACAATGCAGCATATGTTCGTGTATTATAAAAACAGACTCGATAAACATGTATCTGGAAGGCGTGTGGATATTGTGTTCGTGTGTGGTGCTATACATCCTGCGTGTACATAGCACCGCATACGGACACACATATAGACACAATACAGACATAGACAATATAATATAGACATAACTATCTGATATAGACGCGTGCATTTGTGCAATAGAATTAAACTTTAATGTTTATACTTCTTGGGCAACCTTAGAGCAACTAGTTAGATTAACAGTACTTGAATATAATTACCGCATAATCAGATGATTTTTTATCTGCAAAATCCATTTAGACCTTGGAATATTAAAACAATTAACAGCCAGTGAGTCGATCATATTATATTGTATATTTAAATGTCACTACCAGGCATCAATACCACAGATTCTACCAACTAGACGAGCATGTGAAACACACCATTTTAACGCAATCGCGAATGCTCAAAATGCATTAAGTAGAAACAAAAACGTATAACTCCCAAAATGTTATGTTAAGAAGTGATTTTAGTTTATATATTTTATTACCCAATTATTTAGAATTGACGATATTTAGCGAACCATTGAGCTCAACTTATTAGCGCACCTATTTGCGATTTTTAGCGCTTCCAAATCGCCAGTGAGGTGACAGTTGAAGCTCATGAATCATGTAATCTTAGCACAACCGCGAATACTCAAAACGTATGTTAGTAATAGTTCAGTAATGTAAAAAGTACAATTTTTTTCACACAAAGTATGTTTTTCATAATTAAGTGACATTCACTACTCTTTTACGGTTTTTAGTGAAGTTTGTGCCAAATTTTAAATGCAACTTTTTGGCGCAACTTTTAGGATTTTTTAGCGCAAATTTTCTTGATTTTCGGCTCAACAAAAGGTCACCCTATTAATAATAATACAAGATAAGCGAAAATGTTTTCTCTCCGCACACGGTGTCAGAGGAGTATAGTGAGCGGTCTTGTGGCCGCTTGACTCTGATGAATCACACGAATCAACATGAATTGTTTGTTGGACTCCGTGGTGTAGTGGTAGAACACCCGCCTCACAAGCGGGAGGTCCGTGGTTCAAAACTCGGCGGAGGAGAATTTCTCTGGGCGAATTCTATAATCCAACAGCCCCTGTCCACCCAGCAGTAAATGATGGTACCAGATATCAGTCATGTGTTGTGCCATGCATTCTGGGGAGGTGGCCCTCTCTAGTAGGTCTTCCGTCCTTGTGGCGTCATAGCGTGGAGAGGGTTGGTTCTGCGGTGGCAGCGAGCTGCACGGGACACACCTGTGTGTGTCCCGTGCAGCATAAGCTTCGGCTTCTTCCCGTGTAGCAGCTGTCACTTAGGCCTTTAACCTTTAAGTACAGCAATTGGGGTAACATCACAATTGTAAGTTCAGTTTCCGTCGAAATATTCTTTGAGTTTGCTCTAGAAATAAGCTTTTGTTTGTGGAACATTTTCTAAATGTTTCAGTTCCATCGGTTAGCTGTGTGTCAGTGTGTGTGTGTGTGTGTGTGTGTGTGTGTGTGTGTGTGTGTGTATGTGTGTGTGTGTGTGTGTGTGTGTGTTTGTCAGCTGATTAACATATATCTACCAAGTTTGCGTGTTCCAAGACTGAAACTACACCTCCCTCAACCAGAACACACAAAGCTGTGTGTGTATCGATTATCGCTTGTATGTGTTGTGGACGCGTTGGCTGTCTGGTCTATCTATGCGTGTGTGTGTGTGTGTGTGTGTGTGTGTGTGTGTGTGTGTGTGTGTGTGTCAGTGTGTGTGTGTGACTCGAGGGTCAGTTTCTGGCGATGTAGACTGTCGTATCTTCGCTTGAGCGCTGGCTCAATCAATACACACACACAAACACACACACACACACACACATGGTGGAGTGCATGTCTGTTTTCAAATGCAATCTCCCTTATATCAGTTATTTTGTATGTGTGTATTTGTTTTGTTTTCGCTTTCGTTTCGATCAGCTTGTGTGTGTGTTTGTGTGTGTGTGTTAAGTGTATATATTATACACACAAAACAGACACACACACACACACACTGTCTTTTGTGTTTTGCCATTATATCGCTGTATTTAGTTTACGTTGTATAGATTTGATGATTTTATGAAAATGCCAAAGAAATATATTGATATATTTATCACGATACGATATGTTTGTCAACAAACCACTGATGTTTCTTTCGTGTTTCTGCTGTGTCGGTTGGGTGCTATAATTGATTATAGACCGGAAGCGCTCAAAGGATGTAGACAGAAACTTTCAGAAATAATATTGTATGTGTGTGTGTGTTTGTTTTTATCTGGTAAATTTTTGTAGCTTATAAATAATCGTGCCTATTTTCAATGGCGAATATTGTGTGTGATTATGTCGCTATAGTATTACCTGTTAACACTTCAGCATTTGAAGAACAAAAACTATGATATTTCTGCTTTTTCAAGGCTTATTGTTGTTTCTGTTCCGGTTTTTTCTACTTTTCAAACTCTCTTTCTCTCTTTCTCTTCTCTACATCTTTTTGGCGGCTTCCAGTACACATGGGGTCACCGCAGGGTGGTAATAGTGCACTTGCACTCTTTCCCCATGCTACTGGACTTGCCTGTAATTTATATTAATAATATTCATTCTGTTTTCATTGTTTTTCTATTCCATTATCCATGCATCTTGATCATCAACAGATACATACAGACAGACAGACAGAGTAGGAACATTATATAAACTCAATACACACACCCACATACACACACATACACACACACAATGCTATCGGTCAATTAGCGAAATCGAGAGATATCGAGAGGAAATATAAGGAAAACATATAGAAGTATAAGAACTGGAAAAATAGTCGGGTATAACTAGAGTGTATGTATTTACATGTGTGTCTGTAGAAGGCATAAGACGTTGTGTGTGTGTGTGTGTGTGTGAATGTGTATGTGTGTGTGTTTGTGTTTGGGTGTATATATGTGTATGTGTTTGTGTGTATATGTGTTTGTGTGTGTATATATATGTATGCGTGTGTGTGTTTGTGTGTATATGTGTATGTGTGTGTTTGTGTGTATATATATATATATATATGCGTGTGTGTGTGTGTGTGTGTGAATGCGTATGTGTGTGTGTGTTTGTGTTTGGGTGTATATATGCGTATGTGTGTGTTTGTGTGTGTATATATGTGTGTGTGTATGTGTGTGTGTAGCAGCTGAATGGTGTGTTTGGCGCGCGTGTGCAAACACGTCGTTGTCATGGAGACCAGTGGCTCGCCAGTCTCCACACATCAGACACTGCATCATGACCCGCTCAACATCGCCACCGAGACCATCCATCAGGACTTACACCAACAACACCAACTCCACCATCACCACCATCATCACCTGGAGTCCGACGGAGACATGGATGATGATGACGAAGATGATGACATCCTGTCTTCCACAGGATCACCGTGCTACGACGACGATGACGGACTGATCACGTCCGGAATGACTCCGGATGAAGTGACGGCGCAGTTGGCTGCTGCAGGTGTTAATCTCAAACATCCTCGGGGGTATATTACCCCCCCCCCCCGAGAAATTGGCTGGGGTGATATGAATATACAATTATACCCCCTGCGATAATTCTGCTGTTCATTAGGTATATTATCATCGAAATCAGCATAGCAATACACGAAAGATGTAAAAATATAGATATGTGAAGAATTATGCTTTGCGCAATATACTTTTTCATTGAGGTATATGTGTGTGTTGTAATTGAATAGACATAAAATGGTTGAGGGTCTCATACAATTGACCAACTGAGTCAACTTTGAACACTAATGCATGATGGCTGTCATCCCCCCGAGCCTCGACACAAATACACTACGCCCTTGCCCAAATCAGTGGTTCTCAAACTATTTCATCTTTTTTTCTGCACAAATCAAACATCACCGCCCAAGTCTACATAGATATGTACGAATTATCTTCAAATGTGTAATTATTGTATGCTTTTATAATCACAATTTAATTTAATCATGGTCTGTTTAGAATCCTGTCTTTCTGCACCAAGTTTTTTCAGTTTAGTCTAATTGTGTATGTATCTATGTATGTATGTGTGTGTGTGTGTGTGTGTGTGTGTGTGTGTGTGTGTGTGTGTGTGTGTGTGTGTATGTGTGTGTGTGTGTAGGCCCTGTGGGCGTGGCTGCCGCTGCCGCCATTGCTTCGGCCAAGAAACGCAAGCGACCGCACTCGTTTGAGACGAATCCTTCGATACGCAAACGCCAACAAACACGACTCATGCGCAAAATAAAGGCACACACACACACACACAAACAGAGACACAGACAAAACACACGCATACACACACAGACACACACACACACACACACACACACACACATACATACACATAAAATGATGAGTATAATTAAACAAGAAAAACTAATGCCGCTTGTACAATGGATGATGTGTATAATTATTGTGTATAAGAGTTGTGTGTTTGTGTAATCAAATTACGCCATATCATTATTTATAGATATTAAAATTGTTAAACAAGCGTGTCTGGAAGAAACATCTGGCTTGAAAGAGATTAGGCAATGAGTCCATTGGAATCGTCTATGCAAAGTGTATTGAAAAAGCTGTTCACAAAAATATACGTCTTACGTCTTCTACACACACACACATACACACACACACACACACACACACACACATGTAAATACATACTCAGTGCTTTTATTTATTTATTCTTTCTAAAGCTGTTGCTTTTCCTTTTTTCCCTCTCGATATCTTTGGATTTCGCTAATTGACCAATCACATTGTGTGTATATATGTGTGTGTGTTTGTGTGTATGTTTGTGTAGATTTTAGATTTGTATTTAGATTGTCATTCACAAACAAACAATTCAATGATAACACAATTACATCAATAAAAATACGTGTGTGTGTTTGTGTGTTTGAGCGCTTTTGAGACCCTCGGGTGAAAAGCGCGATATAAATGTCGTAACGTAATGTAATGTATGTATGTGTGTGTGTGTGTGTGTGTGTGTGTGTGTGTGTGTGTGTGTGTGTGTGTGTGTGTGTGTGTGTGTGTGTGTGTGTGTGTGTGTGTGTGTGTGTGTGTGTGTGTGTGTGTGTGTGTGTGTGTGTGTGTGTGTGTGTGTGTGTGTGTGTGTGTGTGTGTGTGTGTGTGTGTGTGTGTGTGTGTGTGTGTGTGTGTGTGTGTGTGTGTGTGTGTGTGTGTGTGTGTGACACTGTAGCAAACAATAGACGAGTACACCACTCGGGTTGGACAGCAGGCGGTGGTGATGTTTGTGACGCCGGGAAAGCCTCAGAACTGCTACAAAGTGTTCGGCGCCAAACCGCTAGAAGATGTGGTCAGTGCCGCAGCCTATTTATACTTCTATCTCGTTCCTATCCTCTTCTTGCGCTGTTTTTTAACCATCTTTTGATCATCCTGTTTTGTTTTAGTCTTGTTTTTACCTTAGTTTAACCTTGTCATATCCTCTATTACCTTGTTTTTTTATTTTGTTCTCAAACTGTTTTTTACCTTCTTACCATCGTCTTACCGTCTTACGTTAATGTTTCCTAATTTTACCTTATTTTGACCTTTCTAACCTGTTTTACCTTATCTTACCTTGTCATATTCCTTATTTCCTTGTTTTTACTTTGTTCTCAACCTGTTTTCACCTTCTTATCGATTAACGCCTCATGTGCCACCTTTTCACCCTATTCTCGGCCATTTACCTTCTGTTGAACTTCTCAACCTGGTTTTATCCCATGTTTACCTTGTTATTATTACTGTGTTGGCTAGCTGGTATAAGGTGGCAAGTAGTTTTGAAAGCTTAGTTTTCACAGTGGTGTTGTGTATGTTGTGTGCAAACACACCCTGCTAATGTACTGTCATGCCAATACACACAAGATATATTCATGTAGATCTGCCTATTCACTGCATCGATTGGAATCTTCTGATACAATACAGCTCTTTACTTTTCACTTTGCTTAATGTGTGTGTATATATATATATATATATATATGTGTGTGTGTGTCCCATATTTATGTGTTTTACTCTGTGTGTGTGTATGTATATATGTTTGTGTTTGTGCCACATTTATGTGTATGTGTGTATGTATATATGTGTTAATTAATCTATGTCTGTGTATGTATGTCTCTGTGTGTATATGTGTAAGTGTATACGTGTGTATGTATGTGTGTGTATATATGTATGTGTGTGTGTATGTGCGTATATATGTATATACGCACCTTGAATCACTGATCTGTCTAATCTGTAACTGACGAAGGTCTCAATACCGAAACGTTCAACTAAAGTGGCAGTCATTTGTGTTTTCTTCTCTCTCTTCATATATGTATATATATATATGTAAAGTAAAGTAAAGTATATGGCATGTATTGCACTCCTTGTAAAAGGCTTTTCAGTACAAAAATAGAATAAATAAACCACATCACGTATACACACACACACACATACACACACACACACACACAAAATCGAACAAACACTAAATATACCACCGCACGCATACACACACTAACACACACACACACACACACATACATACACCACTCAAGCACACACATACATACATACAATCATTCAAACACATTGTAACACATTCATACATACATACAATCATTCAAACCCATTGTAACACATTCATGTCGCACAGAGTAATGAGGAAAACATTATAACATTGCGATCTTGTAATTAAAACGTTTCTTGCCGGCGTCAGTTTTCATTGCTGGTATTTCGAATGTGTATGTATGTGTGTGTGTGCGGGCAGATGCGCGCACTGCGACTACCAGTGATGCAGGAGCTGGAGACGGCATTGTCTCGCCACGCGCCGCCGCCCGTACAGGAGGATCCCAGCCGGCACGAACTGCCTCCGCTTGTTATCGACGGCATTCCCACGCCCGTCGAGAAAATGACGCAGGCCCAACTGCGCGCCTTCATTCCGCTCATGCTCAAGTTCTCCACGGGTATGTGCCAGTGTGTATCAGTGTGTGTGTGTGTTTGTTTGTTTGTTTGTTTGTCAATGTATCAGTGTGTGTGTGTGTGTGTGTTTGTTTGTTTGTTTGTGTGTGTTTTTCAATGTATCAGTGTGTGTGTGTGTGTGCCAATGTATGAGTGTGTGTGTGTGTCAGTATGTGTGTGTGTGTGTGTGTCAATGTATCAGTGTGTGTGTGTGTGTGCCAATGTATCAGTGTGTGTGTGTGTGTGTGTGTGTGTGTCAGTATGTGTGTGTGTGTGTGTGTGTGTGTGTGTGTGTGTGTGTGTGTGTGTGTGTGTCAGTGTATGTGTGTGTGTGTGTCAGTATGTATGTGTGTGTCAGTATGTGTGTGTTCGTCAGTATGTGTGTGTGTGTGTGTGTGTGTGTGTGTCAGTATGTGTGTGTCAGTATGTGTGTGTTTGTGTGTGTTTGTCAATGTATCAGTATGTGTGTGCCAATGTATCAGTGTGTGTGTGTGTGTGTGTCAGTATATGTGTGTATGTGTGTGTGTGTGTGTCAGTGATTATGTATGTGTGTATATTTTCAATCATTCGCCTACTCTCTCACACACACACACACACACACACACACTGACCATCTCTCTCACACAAACACACACAAACACACTGATATATTGACCATTTCTCTCGCACAAACACACACAAACACACGCCCGCGCGCTCACTGATATAATGCCACTGGCAGGCCGTGGCAAGCCTGGCTGGGGCAAGGAGGTGACACGACCCGCCTGGTGGCCCAAGGAGGTGCCCTGGGCCAACGTGCGCATGGACGCACGCTCTGAAGATCAAAAACAAAAGGTATTGGCTGGCGTGCGTGCGTGCGTGCGCGCGTGCGCGCGCGTGTGTGTGCGTGTTTGCTAGTGTGTATGCGTGCTTGTCTGCCAGCGCCCACTGCCACCATAGACGCGCATGTTTGTCGCACGTGTCGCACGGTTTGTATGCTGCTTATTTTGTGTGTTTATTTTGTGTGTTTGTTTGTTCTTTGCGTCAGGATCACAT
>OU696582.1:7868769-7871269 GCA_916048095.2 Sacculina carcini | reverse complement strand
GTGTTTGTGTATGATTCAATATATGGTGTGTGTATTTTTCTGTTTGTTTGTGTGTGTCTATGTGTGGCTGAACATATGAGTGTGTGTGTGTGTATGGCTGAATATGAGTGTGTGTGTGTGTGTGTTTGTGTATGATGCAATATATGGTGTGTGTATTTTTCTGTGTGTTTGTGTGTGTCTATGTGTGGCTGAACATATGAGTGTGTGTGTGTGTATGGCTGAATATATGAGTGTGTGTGTGCTTGTTTGTGTATGATTCAATATATGGTGTGTGTATTTTTTTGTGTGTTTGTGTGTGTCTATGAGTGACTGAATATGTCAGAGTGTGTGCGTGTGTGTATGTTTTCGTGTGTGTGTGTGTGTATCATTGTGGTGTATTTCTGTGTGTGTGTGTGTGTGTTTGTGATTATTTGTGTGTGTGTGTTTGTGTATGATTGTGTGTGTGTGTGTGTGTTTGTGTATGTGTGTTTGCATACTATATGTGACTTTCTGTACATGTGTGTGTTTGTGTGTGTGTGGATAGATGGGTGGTTGGTGGTTGTTTGTGCATTCTTGTGTGTGTGTGTGTGTGTTTGTGTGTGTGTGTTTGTAGACGGCGCCGTCGCAATACACTCAGGCGGTGGCGCATGCACTCAACGGACACGACAACACAGTCAGCATTATCCACGTGGACCCCAACAACCCGCTCATTACGCTGGCAGACGGCACGCAAGCTCAACTGCAAAACGTCTCCACGGTACTGACTATCTGTTTATCTATCTATCTGTCTATCTATCTGTCTATCTATCTGTCTATATATCTGTCTATCTATCTATCTATATATCTGTCTATTTATGTATCTATCTATCTATCTATCTGTCTGTCTGCCTATCTATCTGTCTATCTATCTGTCTATCTATCTGTCTGTCTATCTCTCTATCTATCTATCTATATATCTGTCTATCTATGTATCTGTCCGTCTGCCTATCTATCTGTCTGTCTATCTATCTGTATATCTATCTATCTGTCTATCTCTCTATCTATCTATCTATATATCTGTCTATCTATGTATCTATCTGTCTATCTATCTGTCTGTCTGCCTATCTATCTGTCTATCTATCTGTCTATCTATCTATCTATCTATCTATATATCTGTCTATCTATGTATCTATCTGTCTGCCTATCTATCTGTCTATCTATATATCTATCTGTCTATCTATCTGTCTATCTATCTATCTGTCTATCTATCTATCTATCTATCTATATATCTGTCTATCTATGTATCTATCTGTCTGTCTATCTATCTGTCTATATATCTATCTATCTATCTGTCTATCTATCAATTTCCCTCCGTCTATTGCTTTCTACATTTCTCTCTGTTTAGCTTTCTTTCTCCTTATGTGCCTTCATTTCATTCTACTAGGGCAGTGGCTCTCAAACTTTCTCAATGTTCGTACCAGCAGTTTCAAATAAGCAGTCAATACTCGCACCCCCTACTGATTCTTGATAGCTATATACGAAAATATCCAAATACAAACGACGTAATAGCAAAACTGTTGTATTCAATATTCATTGGTACAACGTATACCGTTTTAAATATACAGCAAATCTCGCACCTGCTAGGAACCTCCGGTTTAGAATCCTGCACTAGCTTTTAGTGCTGTATGCACAATTTCCTCTTTATGCTGTGTTATTGTTGTTGCTATACGCTAATACGTCTTCCGTTCTTGTGGCGTCATAGCGTGGAGAGGGTTGGTTCTGTGGTGGCAGCGAGCTGCACGGGACACACCTGTGTGTGTGTTCATAAGCTTCGACTTCTTGTCGTGTAGTAGCAGCTGTCACTTGAGGTATTCAACCTGCTGCTTTATTGTTGTTGACGTACAGACGGACGATGTGCAGTCTTCCACGCAGACCATGAATATTGACCTGAGCTCGGTAGCAGAGGCCTCGATCAACGCCGACGGACAACTGGTGCTCAGCGGCGTCGCAGAACACAGTAACTGTCTGTCCTGTCTGTCTGTCTGTCTGTCTGTGTGTTTGTCTTTCTAGCTGTCTGTCTGTCCATTTCTGTATGTCTGTCCTGTCTGTCTGTCTGTGTGTGTCTGTCTCGCTGTATGTCTATGTGTGTGTGTGTGTCTGTCTAGCTGTCTGTCCATTTCTGTATGTCTGTCTCTGTCTGTGTGTGTGTGTGTGTCTGTCTGTCCATTTCTGTATGTCTGTCTGTGTGTGTGTCTGTCTGTCTAGCTGTCTGTCTGTCCATTTCTGTCTGTCTGTCTGTGTGTGTGTGTGTACGTATTTTGCGGAGAGCTTTTGTCAATCTCTCTCTCTCTCTCTCTCTCTCTCTCTCTCTCTCTCTCTGAGTACACCACATCTCCATCCTGTGTTTGTGACTCACTGTGTGTGTGTGTGTGTGTGTGTGTGTGTGTGTGTGTGTGTGTGTGTGTGTGTGTTTGTGTGTTTAGCATTCGCCGGCGGCGGTATTGTTACAATCCCAATCAGCTCTTCCATGTATCAAACAGTG
>OU696582.1:7838769-7863769 GCA_916048095.2 Sacculina carcini | reverse complement strand
TGCTTGTGTGTACGCGTGTGTGTGACAGTGTACTTGTATGTGTGTGTGTGTGTGTGTGTCTGTGTCTGTGTATATCTTCATGTATGTGTTCGTGAATATGTGTGTGTCTCTGTGTGTATCTTTATGTATGTGTTCGTGAATGTGTGTGTGTCTGTGTGTGTATATCTTTATGTATGTATGTGTTCGTGTATGTATATGAGAGAGAGTATGTGTGTGTATGTGTGTGCCCAGTTACCTACAATGCCGGCCCAGAATTTCCACAGCCGTTCCCTGGCTAGTTGTATGTTCCGCCGTGTAGGTGACGTTTGCGATCACAAACTTAATCACAAATCCTCCTTTCTTGTGTGTCAGTGTGTGTGTGTGTGTGTGTGTCTTGTATCATATCCCTGGGGGGCTTTTTCTTCGTTAATATTTTATTTCGATTACAACATCCATAACGTTGGCCCATCTATAATTGGTACCGCATGGGAAACCCCCAATTCAAGTGGAATGTTTTTTTGTATCCAACTTTGAATCATGAATGTAGCTACTCGGTATTTTCGATGGGGGTTCCTATGTCACTGTCCGCCAATGTACCTGGAATTGGTGTGTAGCATGATGTGGTGGATTGTACTTAACTTATTCAAGTGCATACATAATACACGTGCGTTTAAACACACAAACACACACGCGCTTGCATACACATTCCTTAACAGTGTGTATCGTGTGTGTGTGGGTGTGTGTGTGTGTGTGTGTTTGCTGTTGTCTGTATGTTGCTAGTACAATTTCATAGATGATGTTGCGTGAAGCCACTCGCCGTTCTCAATCGCTTGTTTGTGCGTTTTAATCATGATTCGGTGGGCGCTTTTTTGGCGGAGGTTTTTGAAGGCAGCCAGAAGTGGTCGCTGGCTGCGTGGAAATTTTCGAACTGATCTCTGATGTTGTTCGAGGTTTGAGATGTTCTTTCAGAACAGTTTCAGTGTTTGTGTTTGATATTGTTTTGGTGTGTGTGCAATATTGCATTTATCACGAGCGTTCGCGTTTTATTTCGGTGTTCCGTTTGTCTGTCTGTCTGTGTGTGCGTTTTGCATTATCTATCTCTTGCAGTCTTCGTTGCAGGCTCAAATTTTCAACGCACTGCAAATGCGTTTCGCTGTGTTTTACGCTCTTGTCTGTGTTTGTGTTTAATTGTGGCGCTGGACTCAAATCGCTCGGATGCGCTCCCAGCAGCGTCGCGACACAGGTTCACATCTGACTGTTTCATTCATGTCAACACGCATATTGGTGTCATTCTGTGTCATTATATTTGTGTCAATGTCGCCGGTGTGTGTTTCTATGGGAAACAGCATGGAGGTGTTCGATGGTCCAAGCTGTAGCGCGAGTGGGAGTTAAAGTCTCCAATAAATGTACCGAACCCCCCCAGAAAAAGCCTGGCTATGAATATTTCAAATGTAGTTTTCCATCTTTCGTCAAGCCCCGTATATTTTTCCTTAGCCTATAGAACAGCTAAGAGTCCGGTGAAATGTTACGACTAAATTAGCGAACACATAACTGAGTATCTCTGGGGAAATATACGAACGAACGAAACGAAACGAAACCAACGAAACACTTGTATTGCACCAAACAAAGCAACGACTTTTGCGCCAACGAATCAAAGACAGACTAGAACAAACAACCTTAATCCATTCAGCACTGCACCCATTAAGCAGGTTAGTAACGGAATAATTCGCCTTAAAGCGGGTTAGTATCGAAACTGCTCAGCAATCTCACTTCCTAGCGTTGACAATTTTGACAAAGTCTGGCTTCAGAGAAGCACCGCCGACCAGCGAGCCGTCAATGTCGGCAGCTTTGGCGAGCTCGCGGCAATTATCGGCAGTCACAGAGCCTCCGTAGATAATTCGCATAGAAGATGCAACTTCCTTGCTCACTTTCTTCTCGAGAAAGTCGCGTATCTGCTTGTGCACCTCTTGTGCCTGCTCGGGAGAAGCCGTCTTCCCAGTGCCAATCGCCCACACGGGCTCATAAGCAATCACAACTTTCTGAAAGTCCTTTAAATCCTTGATGATTGCAGACAGTTGGTCCATAACGACTTGTTCAGTCTTGCCCGCCTCTCTCTCCTCCAACTTCTCGCCGACACAAGCGATCACCGTCAAACCACTCTCTACAGCAAGAACTACCTTCTCTCCGACCAATTCGTTCGACTCGCCAAACACATTTCTTCTTTCCGAGTGTCCCAATATGACATATTCGACACCAACATCCTTAATCATAGCCGGACTAATTTCGCCAGTGAAAGCACCCTTCTGTGCTTTGTAGCAATTCTGAGCAGCACATTTGACATTACCCGGCAGCTTAGAGCGCGCATACTCAAGATAAATTGCTGGCACGCCCACAACAACTTCAACCTCAGAATCCAACTGCCCGGCTTTGAGAAAATCAATAATACCATCGATAGAAGCCTTATCGCCATTCATTTTCCAATTGCCCCCAACGAAAAACTTACGTGAGCCCATTTTTACAATCGAAACAGCACAAAAACAAGTTAAAACTCAGAGAACACGAGCGACTCAACACACGAATTCACCCTTGAATTTGTTTGCAAGGTCGTGTTTTCAGGTGATGCCAAACATGATGATACAATTTCACCAGATATATTTATGTCAATGAAATAGTATATTATCAAATTGCACTTGAAAGAACATAAAATTTAATGTAGTATTTTTTTAAACATGGCCTGTTATTGAATTATGCAGTAATTGTATGCTGTTATTAAATACAACTGTGTTTATGTCTGTCTAAATTTGTGAAAAAATCATTATTTTAACCAAATTGACAGATAATATAAGTACATTTAATCGTATGTCTATAAATGGTATTATAATTTACATATATATTGAGTATATAATGATATTAATAAATTGTATAAATATTACTATTTTATTTTTACAGTGGTTCCCAACATGTATCCTCTACTAAAATTAAATTTCATTAAATATCAACACTAGCATTGAATCAGCATTCAAATTCAATAGACCCTCCAAATAGCGGATTACTCCCTTGATCCGCTTCAAAAACCTATCAAATACGTGTGACTTATTAGGGCAGGCAATATAGGCAATATGCTCAGGCCTATCATTAGATACAAGCAAACTAGATGACTGTCTCGGAACTCAGATTGGTAAGGATCTCGCACAGGAGTCATGCAGGAATTTAGACGTTCATGTATCATTGACAATTGCGATTACTATTACATCGGAGACTGTAGTGTAGGAGCGACGGCGAGCGAATCTGAGATGTGGCTTGACTCACACGTATATTAAAACACAGACAAGTTAACTCAGCCAGACCTACACCTAGACTGATTTGACTCTATAGCCTGACCCCGATTGTGCCTTGCTGTCATGCGTGCCTTCCTCTGATTGGTCCGTTTCACAATCGTACGATACACGTCACAACATCGCGATACACGTCGCGACATCTTTAGAATCGCAATACATCACTTAAGTAAACCGCGCATGATACATGACACTACAGAGACCAATAATGTGTTCAACATTGAAGAAACGGTTCTCTCCTGCAAACCGCAACCTACCAAAACCATGACATCCGGAAGAGAACGTCGCACAGCTGAATAATTTTCCCGGGGTAATTTCCTGAAGCATTTTGGTCGATTCATATGAGAACAAAATGCAAAGTGGTAAATAATAAGGGAATATTTTGTGAAAAAATGAATGATTCACAATGAAAAAAGGTTGATAGTAATTGCTGCAGAGTACACCTCCAAATAGCGGATTTTTTCTCGATCCCTTCGAGTCCGCTGTTTGGATGGCCGACTATAATAATTATGCCATTTTTCCGTTCACTAGTCCTTCAGTGTTTGGTCGAGTTGTTCAGAGTGATTTTTTATTCCACTCTATAATTTCTGCAACCATGCGAGATGGACTATATCAAAAACGCCATTTGTTCGTAATATATATTTATATTTGCCCGTTAAATGCTGAATTTTTAACATATATAATCATTTGAAGCAAAAGAATTAGTGCAATATATAGAACTACAGTAACTTGTATTACAAATGCAGATATCTAGTAGATATACACAAATTTTATCAAATATAGACGCCAATTGTTGTGGGCTAAAAATGACAGAGGCAAAAATCAATTGATAAAAATGAATAATTCAGTCTTTTCTCTGTAGCGCAAGATTGTCCTTTTGATGAACACTGAAGGAGGCGATACATTGGCGGGCCGATCGAACTTGTGCCTGAAAATTGTTCACTCGATCTTGTACTCCTGCCCAAGTACGAACGGCACGAAGCAGAGAAGTAATGAGGCGTTCTCTGGCGTCGATCAGGTCAGTGTGCAGACCAACAGGTAGCGTGTCCAGTTGCACAAGATTCATGAACTCATTGAAGCTGGTGCGAAGATCGTTGCCGTCGTCGGATAGAGATTCAAGCAGATCAAGTTGTCTATTAATTATTGTGTTGCTGCGAGCTACCGAGCTGGTGATTTGGGTGACATATTCCTGCGGCTCTGATGGAGGAGAAAGAAAGACGAGTCGATAGCGAATATCTTCCAGCTGCTGCACTGCACCTTCCATGATCTGACTGTATGTTTCCATGCCCTGAACGGCTGACAGTGTCCCCTGATCGATAAAGTTTACATTTATATTTATTCTCTCGATGAATTCCTTGATGATTGTGGTTTGGTTGTCAGCCTCTGCAAATGGACTAAATACTGAGGCTGCCTGGAAAAAAGTCAAGCACAAAAGCAGGTGCCAATCAACACAATGCACGTGCTAAGTTCATCAATGGAATGAGAGTTGATGGTGTGTGCTCTTGCGATTCGCTTCTTGTCCTCAAATAATAGCATATAGAGAAAATGTGTGAATATTCAACCATTATTTTTGCAAAAAATGGGTTCTATTTTGCCTACTAAATCATATATATGTTGAATGTCTCAAGTGGCAGCTGCTACACGGGAAGAAGTCGAAGCTTATGAACACACACAGGTGTGTCCCGTGCAGCTCGCTGCCACCGCAGAACCAGCCCTCTCCACGCTATGACGCCACAAGGACGGAAGACGTATTAGAGAGGGCCACCTCCCCAAAATGCATGACACAACACATGACTGATATCTGGTACCATCATTTACTGCTGGGTGGACAGGGACTGTGGATTGTACAATTCGCCTAAAAATATTATCCTCCGCCCATTATTTTATCCACTGTTATGCCAGAGTAAAAATTTATCATTTTTATCATACATATTATCAGTTTTGTTATAATTAATAAACAAGGTAGAATGGAAAGACAGACAGTGAACGATATATAAATTACACATGACTGCTATCTCCATGCATCTTGATCATCAACAAACACTCACACACACACACACACACACATACACACACACACACACATACACACACAGAAAAAAAGAAAGAGAACAGCACAGATCATAAAAGAAATGTAAAACAAATTGATTAAGATGAAACACAGGATTAGAGAGAGATAAAAATGCCCACAAACACATGCACCACAATAAACACACACAACTCCAGATGAATACACAACACCACACTTCTCTATATATGTTGGGTTGAGCTGTGGCGGCGCCAGAAATATTCCGATGGGGGGGCTGAAGACCCCCAAACCTTCCCTTGATGCCGACACTGGGGTTGAGGCTATTTTGTGAGCGTTATGAGCGTGTTTTTAAAGTAAAAAATATGTTGATAAATGAAACGTTTTCCCAATATATTTCATCTGTCATTTGTTAGATAATTGTTTGCTCCAATAGATAGTATGTTTGGTTTTTGATAATTCTATCATTTTTGCCTTAATTTTCAGGTGATTATATGACATGTCACGTGTAAAAAATTCACCATTCCCGACACAAGCTCTGTTTTTTACATTAAATCCACGTGTTGACGGATATATTATTATTGACAAAATTTGTTGCAATTTTGTTTGCAACAACGTTTGCTACTGCCTATATACACCTAAATATTACATGCAATAAAGTATCGCTCTTAATTGTGTACTATTCCTTACAATGATTGATTTTTAAATATATTTTTTATCTTCGTGTATCATGAACGCCCACGAATTATTACTCAAACTCATATATTCTACGTTATATTAAGTATATTGTTGTTCAAATTCTCGATACTGTACCAGAAAAATGAGGTGAATTGATTATCAATTGTCTTTTCTATTTTTCATTTACAAGCAAAATGGTAATTTCACTCACCGTAAATATCATCAAGATATTTGCATTTGACAAGCCCATTGTCATCGTGTCTCTGCAAAAACGCGTTAAAATAAATAATTAATCATAATAATTAAATAGTTTTTAATGGAATTTATAAATATTTCAATTACATTCAATTGTAAATGAATCATGCGCCTTGAGTATGCGTGTATATAGGTATATTTAAGTCTAGTACTTAGATTGTGCAAAATATTCGATAGTATTCATACCTTTTATCTTTAAGATTCAGACAATTGATAGAATTATCGAACTGCTGTTAGGCTCAATAGATTTACAGGTGGTTTGACCGCAGAATGCCAACACAACTGGCTCCAACTCCTGCATGTCATGCATGATGGAATGTTGCATGTTCTCGTGCAACACATCTTGTTGATTTGAAGCAGCAGTTGCAACAACAGGAGTCATTTTGTGTGGACGTCAAGAAATCAAGGTGAATGCTACCTGCTATTAATAGGTGCTACCTGAAAAAATAAAAAACTAAAAATAAACATAACAACAGCACAGAGTAAAGAACGCTTCAAGCTTTCAGAAAATAAATATATCTGATATATATATATATATATATATATAGCTGAGTTATTAATGTACACAATACTTGCAATTAAGTCCTGATATCTAGAATTAACTGAACAAGCCAAATATTATTTTTTTTACAAATATTTCAAGCCGGTATCATATTTAATATATGCTGGAAAAATAATTCAATGGAAAACACCGTTTTCAATATCTGTCCAAAAAAAATAATCATATGGAAGTATTTCCACGCAAATGAATATTTGAATAAAGAAGACAGCAAAACCAGGATTTATATATTCATTTAGCTTAGCTTAGCAGCCTAGAAAATATTACAAAACTCCACCATGGGCATTTTCTTTCCAAAAAAACGTGTTTCTGTTTGTGAGTATCCTCAAATTAGCAAATTCTGTTTTGTCGTTGACAACTAATTTTCAGCTCAGGTGGTCAAATATAGCAAGCACACCAGAGTGACTATACTTCCAAAATAGACCTATAAAATTCCTCTGTTCATCGAAAGCACGACTGGATATCAGAAATATCTCGCGCACACAACACTCACAGCTCGATTTTTTTCACCTGTGTGTCTGAGAACGGTGCTTATCTTGCAAGAACATCTTGTAGTGTCTGGTAGTGTCTGGATAAGTGTATGTGTGTGTATGTGTGTGTGTGTGTTTTTTCTAATAAGCGATTCAACAGAAGCTATTTTATATGCAGTCGTAGTTGATGTGTTGTCGCGTGAGCTTTACACACATACATACACACACAGAGATATATATATATATATATATATATAATTACAAAAAACCTTAAAAATGAAAGACTTGTTGAATAATTGGCATGTGCATGATGACTGAATGTGTCTTGCGAATAATGCAGGAAATGATCTACTGTCTTCTAGTACTTTTTCTGGTAAGAAAAACTCTATGCAAAATTATACTATTATGTATACGTAAATGAGAAAAGTTCAAATCCGCAGAAAATATATAAAAAATGTACTAGTTTTTTTACTTGTATCGCTGACTTTTTTCTCATGGATTTCTGTCATCTTGAGAAATATTTAGACCAAAATTTACTTATGTTTTTACTTACACATAATTTCACTTCATCTTCCGATATGAACCAATATTTATATTGATATATTTCCCATATATTCTTTATTCTCTAGTACTTTTGAAGACCCACTGGTGCATATTGTATTACAGTAGGCCCCTGTTTTACGTGGATTTTATGCGCGGTTCTGAATCTACGCGGATTTTCGTTTTTTTATAAAAAACGAAAAATATGTAAAAAATTGAAAAAAGCCGTATGATAAGAAATATTATGTGTAAATACTGCATTATTGAAGAAACAAATCACACATTAGCCGAGTACAATAGCCATCACAATGTGTTTACAGAAGCGTGGTAGCCCAACTAAATCTGATACAACAACAACAACAACACATGTATTTGGTATAGCGCTCTAATTACCATAGGCGCGAGGAACGGCTAGTTATAAAATGTATACAATGTGGAGTTAACAAAACAGTATCGCATAAACAAATATATAAGCAGCGATAGGCTATGAAAGAACAACTGAAAATAACTACGGATCAATAAATCAAACAGTTACTCACACAATATAATTACTCAACAGAAGAGACACCGAGAAGATATGTACAAAGAGAAGTGGAAAAAGACCTGTAAGATAGAGAAGATCGAGTTTTAAGAGGAAGTTCATTAACCAAACGAGGTCCAGAAAAAAAGAGATTTAGAAGACCAGGTGGAGCCGTTGAGAGCACGGGGGCAGTAGAGACTACGTGATAGTGAGCTGCCAGGACGATTGCAATCAGTAAGAAGAGAACGGAGATAAGGAGGAGCAGAGTCGGAGTGGATGATCTTGAAAATGATGCCGCAAACCTTGTGATGGATTCGCTGCCGTGCAGGAAGCCATCCAAGTTGGCGGATGAATTTCGAGGTGAGAGTTCTCGGTGGAAGAAGAAAAACAAAACGACAAGATTGGCTTATAATTTTCTGAAGCGATTTTTACAAGAAACATGGAGATAAAGAGAGTTACAATAGTCTAGCCTGGATAAAATTTAGGACTGTAAAAGTGTGATTGCTGTAGCATTATCAAGGAATCGACGGATAGGATAAAGTTGGCGGAGAATAAGACGACAGGAGCGAGTCACACGTGAGATGTTAATTGAGAAAGAGAGATTGTGATCAAAATGTACACCAAGATCACGAACACACTGAGATAGGGGTAATGAAATTATTGGAGGAGATAATTTGGGAGGATGAAACACAATATATTCTGACTTGGAATGGTTCAAAAGTAGGTGGCGTGATGAAGCCCAGGATGTAATATTATTCAAAACAGCAGAAATGTAATTTTCAGAAAATTTTGAGACAGGAATGTAAAGTGGTAGATCATCCGCATATATGTGGTAAGAAATAGGAAAACGATGAAGAATTGGACAGAGAGAAGACATATACAAATTGAACAATAACGGACCCAATATTGATCCCTGACGTACACCACTGGAAAGATTAACCTAACCTGATACCGAGTACGGCCAGACTACTACCCTAATCCATATATTTTCTAGTGTATTATTTTGTTCAATATGGCAATTCATTGTGGAAAGATCACCAGGGTCCAATGTACTTGTTTGTTAATACTTTCTTTCTTGCGTAATCATGATGTTTTTCTCATGAATCTGTTCCTCCTGTCATCATTGTAGTGCGGTGGAGGCGGTTGTCAGGCTCCATCCGGCACCAATCTGGCAGCTACAGTCCAAGAATACTTGGTGATCGGCAGTCATCACATTTCACTGCTGCAAAACCTGTCAGAACAGCTGACAGAAGACACACAGTTGTACGTCAACACCTTGAAGGACGCCGTGAATGACCTCGAGGCCATTTACTACCAGCGAACATTTATGGTGGCTTCAGCCTCCACTCAGGATCCTATAGCGACCATCATGTCCAGGGTGAACAGCAGCATTAGCTCAATGAACAGAGAGCTTGGAATACTCGATTATGCGTACACACGAGCTGATACGTTCTTTGTTGAATTCAACGACTTCCACAGGTCGTCCCTGAACACCTTAACTCAAAGACAACGCTCTGAGCTGTCAGATCGGCGTCAACAGCTGGAAGATGAGTTGGATGCCGTGTTAGATACACAACACTATGTTCGTTCACAAATGGACAATTGGAACAGGCAAGTCAGGTCGGCACGCGCTTGTATTGTGGATATAAATGTGACCGCTCTCGATCACGCTGGTAGCATACGAAAGTCTTGACATTTCCTCCTTACAATTCCAGCTGCTGTATCAGACAATATACAAACAAAATGCTGTTGAGACACACACAAAAACACACACACACACACACACACACAAATTTCTTTGATTGTGTGGTTTTGTATTGAGGCGGGTTGGTATATAATTGGTTATTTGTTGATAAGGGATCACTGATTGGGCATATGAAGCTTTGATTTCATTGTTGTCAAGTTTGCTTGTGTTTGTGTATGTGTATATTTGAATATGTATGTATGTGAATGAGTGTATGTTGTGTGCAATGTTTATATCAGCGCAATGGAGACTATATGTGTCAATTGCGCTTTATCAATGAATTAAGAAATGAAAAATAAAATGAAAAATGTGTATGTATGTATGTGTGGGTGAGTGTATGTGTATGTATGTCGGTGTGTCATGTCCGAATAAACACAGAATTGATAGTGTAAAGATAGAGCGCCTCTGGTGGATGCAAACGTAACCTGTGCAGCGTGCATGTGCAACGTGCATGCACTTGCTGTCGTTCGGTGACTAGCACCCTCAATGTGTGTGTGGATTGTATTGTGTCTGTAAGCAAGGTGGGTATAGACCAGTGGTTCTCAACCTTTATTCTCACTGATTCCCCACTTCTTAATACGAGCCATCTCTTCATTCTCCACACAACACAGCTCTGGTAAATTAAATAAATTCAGTTGTTACATCAAAGTAAATGTCAAGAGGTCATTAGAAATAAAATTATACGAACTTGAATTGATAAAAACACACATATTTGTCCTGTTCTGTCCGACCTTTAGCTTCCCACTTGGCAACTCTTCCATTCCCCACCAGTGGGGAAATCCCCACACACAGGTTGAGAACCACTGGTCTAGCACTTAGTTTTGCATTTTGCATTGTTGTCTCTTGATAAGTAAGACTAATTTACCACGCGTCATTCAAATGTAACTTGTTTGCTTCAATTCTTCTTCCCGCTTCAGTGACAGCTTACAGTCGACGTTTCTTACAAATGTTTCATGATATGCACCGAATCGTGGTGCTATTGTTATTGTTGTTGTTGTTGTTGTTGTCGATGTTGATGTTGTTATTATTGTGTTTATTGGTGTAAATGATGTATGAGAGTTTTCTATTAGATATCTCCTACTTAAATGGGATGTGTAGGGTTTGAGATGTATCTGTATATATGTTTTTTCATTTTTTTCATTTATTTTATTTGTTCTTGCTTTTTTGGAGGGTTATAAGCCTTTATGGCTTCCCCCGACACATTAAAATATGTTGTTTGGTGCAGAGCCGTAGCAGCCGCTCCCCGTACCCCCCGGCCGGGGGAGCCCCCGAGTGTTGAGGGGCCCCGTTGCTTCACGTATGACATTAAAATTTATCATATTATGTATAGCCTTTACCTTTTTGCTCAGATGTTTTCACCTGAGCTTGTATTATGTGATTATGTATAATAAATATATTCATTATTTGATGGTTTATTTATAATGGGGCCCCAAGTGTTGCCTTCGGGGGGGGCCCCAAGTGTTGCCTTCGGGGGGGGGGGGGGGCTCATAAGTCCTCGCAACGGCTCTGGTTTGGTGTTATTATATGTTTACCTTGTCGTTTCTAAATACAAATACATGTTGCTGGCAGATTCGTTCGAGTTAAAATGATCAACATTGTCGTTGGCCTGATGATGTTATTGGTGAGTTCTTCAATAAGCCTCAGTGATACACCAGAACAAAAAAGCAATGGCATATACCACAAGGGTGACTCCCGGTAGATTTTTCCCAGATGACAGACAGTAAAGACTTTGTGGTCTCTATATTACCTACCTGACCTATGTTCTTAACTCGAACAGGAATCATGATAATAGTTATTATTACATCTGATTCACTTGGTAATCCAACTCTTCCAGGACTCCACTTTTCATCGACCTTTTAATTGGCAATTTCGTGGCAGAATTTGTCTGGCACATTGCTTGGTATGTTCATGGCCTTCAATCACCTCGTTTTCTCCAAATTGAGTACATTTTTGGAGAGTTAATTGGGACGGGGTTGATTGATGTAATCATGTCCATAAGATAAAATAACAAATTCAGAAATTTTCACAGTCCAATTATGTGCTTATATTAAACATCATAGATTCTATCTTAATTGGATTTTATCTTAATTCGATACAGCCCTGGAATTCAGAGGAATTGTCGCATCTTCCTTATCCGTCAATTCTTGTTCTTGTGTGCAGATAGGAGTCAGCATTAGTCAGTTTCTACAACAGACCCCACTGGAGCAGCAAATCACAGAAATGATTACAAAGGCCGACTACTTTCGACATCAACTTGATAACTCGACAGAGACGGTCCAGCGATCGTTCTATTGGTGCGGCGACGTGATGGATCGAGCCATTCAGGACCTGGAGGACTTGTGCTACCTCAGGGCACTACCCTCGCTACAACCTGCGGAGCGGCAGCAGAGAATATCACAAAAGATGGCCGTTGTCAACGAATCCACAGAGGCGATCAACTTTCAAGTTCATCTGCTCAACGAGCTCTGCAACAGCGTGCAACAGAAACACACTCAATTCGTCCAGTTCTACAACACAGTTCTCGCCGAGCAAGCGATGTCCGCAGGTCAGAATGCACAAATGAAGGATCATGGAGACAAGCTGTATATTGCAATTTACAGTGCCAGACTGGCAGTGACCTCCATTCGTCTGCAGGTCGCTGAGCTGCTGTCAAGAGCGGTCTCCGCACGAAATTGTATCGCAGAGTCGCATGTAGGCAGCCTCGACAAGCCGGGGCAAGATAAACAACAGTAAATCCGTGGTCAATTGGCCTAGCCAACTGTTGGCTTGCAGCGGACAATCGTTGGCTAGGCCAACAATTGGTTTGCGAGTGGTCACACGAGGCCAGTACTTGTGCAAGCCAATAGATGTGGTGCAAAGTACGTCGGTATGGTTTATTTCGCTCTCCTGACTATCCAATTTGAATTTTTATTTAATAAAGGTGTGTTCTTGAATGTACAGATCATGAATATATTCTGATCGCATAATATATATATATTAAAATATTCTACAGCTTTTATATATGTTTACCTATATATCTAATTATCTAAAGTTAATCTATTAATGTATTAAATACAAACATAAATTATAAAAATATTATATTACAGATTCCACCTCATCATGATAAAATTATCACAATAAAACGAACACAAAAACACAACACATCACAGGCTCTCAAACTGAGCTGAATTCGCTTCACGCGTTGCTTCAGCGCCATGTGTTGAAAAAACGGAGGATCTAATATTGGCCTTGCACGAGAAGTCTATCATTTTCAGCGTGACATTGCCTGTTCATTGCACGGCAACGTAGCGCCCTCTTGAGGCAAGCGGCTGAAATGCAGGTAAATTGGCTTGGAAAGTTGAATATATTCAACTTCGGTTTTCGGGACAATCGTTGGCCAAGCCAACTATTGGCTTGGTCAACTGTTAGCTCAGCCAGAGCCGCAGCAACCGCCCCCCGAATGTTGAGGGGCCCCGTTGCCTCACGTATATTTAAACTTATCATAATCATTATGTATAGCCTTTACCCTTTTGCTCAGATGTTTTCACCTGAGCTTATATTATGTGATTATGTATAATAAATATGTAATGTATAATACATTCATTATTCGGTGATATATTTATAATGGGGGCCCCAAGTGCTGCCTTCGGGGGGATGCCCATAATTCCTCGAAACGGTTCTGGGCTCAGCCAACAATTGGCCTCGTGTGACCACGGCTTTATGATAGCAATTGAATATACATACTTATAACGCTCGAATGAAGTGTTTTCCGCTCCGAACCAAAACAATGCCACGAATGTGTTTGCTGCGCCGTGTTTGTCACCTGAATACTTCTCTAGCGATAACATCTTGCATATTTCTTTAACGATGGGACCTGTTTGATCGCTAGGTCAGTATGATAGATATAGCAGTGTATTGTGGTTATCGTATTGAGTGAAATACACTGAATGAAAATATTTAAAGTAGTATAAATATATATCCTGCACGTTATTTATTGGTTTTTAATTTATGAATTTATGTATTGAAAGTGTGACATATATATTTTTGTGCTTTCCTGTTCTTGAAATCTGCCCTAATATCCTGGCGTACTGATGTTGTTTGACTGGGTACTTATAACTTGTACCCTAAAATAATTCAATACACTCCTAACTGAAATTGTGTACACACAAATAAACTTAGATAGCCAGTCAATTGTCTCGTGTGAGAAAGCGTGTAGCATGGGCGGATTAAGCCACAGCTTCACCACAGCGCAGCCCAAGAGAAAACACACCCGTGCACACACACACACACACATACATACACCTGCCGAGAAATATCTGCTGTTGTTTTTTCTCAATTTATAATCAATTTGTCACAATATTCGTTGGTGAAATTTACCGGCGGTTGTGTGTGGGAGTCACAGCAGCCATGGTACACACACGCACACACACCGACACACGCACACGCACACATACACACATACACACACACATACACACACACATACACACACATACGTACACCCACGTGCATATAGAAAGACAGATTTTGCGCTCAATCTCACTGATAATTCTTGTGACCCACATACACGCGCACGCGCTATCAAACCGCACACACACACGCACACACGCACACACATACATACAGACACACACAGACAGGGACAGACTGGAGATGATATGCTTCACTGATATGCCACAATCAAGTGTCCACACAAACAGCACAAGAAACTAACACAATAAAAAATGAAAGTAAACACACACATCTATATATATAAAAGAGGTCCTCTGTCTGTGTGTCTGTCTGACTGTCCGTATGTCCCACCCTCCTTGGTCCATTTTCTGGCAGCTACTTTCCGGTAACCATTCAACGTACCCGCTAACCATTTATACCATCACGTTGAAAATTATCTTGTCTAAACAATAGGTTAAATTTTAGATTTGAAAAATTAAATCCAAAAAGTTATAGCGGTGTAAACAAAATTGGCCCTGAAAAAAAACGAAAATTTTAGTCAATATTCTGTCATCTACTCTATATAAGCCAACAATGGCACAGCTATACGAATTATATCACTGCGTTGAACATTTTATTATCTACAAGATAGGTTATAATTTATACCCTAAAATTGCAATCAAAAGGTGTAAAATTGGTAAAACTCTAATCTACGTCCAAAATTTTACCTGAACACCGGGCGACTAAGATCTATTCATTTTTCTACCTATTTCTCAATAACTATTTGTTACACATCAAAATAAATTCTACCATCGTGCTAGAAATTTTGTTTTCTACAATACGGTATACTGTTTAATTCTGCAAAGTGTACCTAAAGGAGGTTACGGCGGTGTAAAGTCAAAATGTCATGCTGCCAATTTGACAGCTATTATGCGCACTTGCGAGTACACATGAATATACACTGATTTAATTTCACTGAAATACAATCACTTTTAAGAATGCATCATATTTGCTCCAAACATGGATGATGTGGTTTTATTGCGTACAGTTTAATTAATGCTACACTGTACTGAATAGAAAGGCTTTAATGTCCTCAATATTTACACATTAATTGCTCCCCACGACGCACGGATAAAATACTACTGGTAACAAAGTAAAGTACTGAATTTAACTGTGTAATTTAATTGGTTTAATTTCAAGCTGCATAAGCATATGGGTTGCAATACCATGTATTGCCAACTATATCCATATACTGCTTTAGAGGAAACATTAACCTGGAAATGAAAGAGATGACAGAAAGCTTCATTGTTTTGATAGTGTTACACTTCTGAATTACTACACACGAAGGACGGGTATAAATTTGAGGAGTGTTGAGGGAAAAACTTCGTCAATAATTATAACAAGAATTTACAAATTTAGATTTGTCTATTGGATAAGCTTTTTGCCTTTTTATTCATGTTATTTTATTAATCTAGGGAAAGTATTTTGCCAAATCTAAAATAAAAACATTCATATTTATACTTTTGGTTAATACTTTTTATGGGTTTACATTTTATTTATCAAATTGTATTCGTTTTCTTTTATTAATTCGTTTTTTATTATTTTATTAATTGTTCCGCACAAAGGGCGGGCTTCAATGCTAGATGGTGATGTTAAGTTATAAATATATTTTGGAAACATTATGAAGAAAAAGTGTACTCATTTTTCATTGTTTCGTGTCTGAATTTTGAATTATTCCGCACGACGGGAAGGTTTATATATGAGGCGGTTTGAGGGATCATATTTTGTCAAAATAAATATAATGCAAAATAAATAATGACATTTATACCGCATTATGCAATAAATATGAATTGAACTGTCTTGCACTTTGGTTTCTATACTATATTGGCGGGTTGTGAGAAAAGTATTGGTGAGCCGCGTGTTTGAGACTCCTGGGGTAGATAATCTCAGGCTTCTGATTACAAATTATGATCGAATCAGTTTATTTTTTTATTACAAGCTAATAAGTTAAATCGCCTTAGACTAGACTGGGTGCGGTCAAGATTGGATGGTTGGGTTGGGTTGAGTAGATTTGACTCAGGTTATATTGGGTTTTAATGATAGCGGAATATATATTAATTTTAGCAGTAAATATCATAGCGGTAAAAGTAACATAGTACTTGAGAAAATGATGTTGGGGAATGATGTTAAGTTATAAATATAGCTTAAAACATTCTGATGAAAATGTTTCATCATTTTTCATTGGTTGTTTCGTGTTTGTGTTCTGAATTATTCCGCACGACGGGCAGATTTATATATCAGGCGGGTTGAGGAATAATATTTGTCAAAATAAGAACAAAAATATTCACATTTAGACTTTTCTATTGGTTAAGATATTTATAGGTAAATTTTTTTGCTTTTCAATTTGTATTCATTTCATTTTATAGATTGAATATGAATTTTTCCGCACGACGGGCGGGTTTTTAAGAAGAAATGGGTTTTAAATTTTTTGGTTCATTTTTTCATATGGTTCAATTGAAAAAAGTTGATTTTTGTTAAATAAAAATGTTCGCAGGCAGCAACTATATACAATAGAACGTTCAATTTAACCTGTAGAATTTATCCACACACAAAACCAATGGTTTGGACAAAACCAATGGACTTCAAGATCCAGAACGGATCGTGTTCGAGCTCTGAATTATTCCGCACGACGGACGGCTTTAAATATTACTAAGGCGGACTGAGGGGAAATATTTGGTCAAAATATAACTAATTAAACTTGGAATTTTCAATTCATTAATATTTAATGAGCGTTACTTCTATCGTTGTCCTATTTCTTTATTGTTGTGGCTTTTTTAAATATTGTTGTGGCTGAATTGTGTCATTGGACGACATAGCTACACAGCTCAAATGTCGTCTGTAGCGAGAAAAAAATACAGATATTTTCAAACCAGCAATTAGCACAGAACATGAAATAAAATAGACTCGATCAAAACGTCAATGCAGCCACAATAATTCACTCTCAATACATCCATGCATCCACAACAGTGTGCGTCACTAAACACTAAACAAAACTAACGTCACTAAACTAAACACTAAACGTCACTAAGCTAAACACTAAACGTCACTAAACTAAACACTAAACGTCACTAAACTAAACACTAAACGTCACTAAACTAAACACTAAACGTCACTAAACTAAACACTAAGCGTCACTAAACTAAACACTAAACGTCACTAAACTAAACACTAAACGTCACTAAACTAAACACTAAACGTCACTAAACTAAACACTAAACGTCACTAAACTAAACACTAAGCGTCACTAAACTAAACACTAAACGTCACTAAACTAAACACTAAATGTGTCACTATACTAAACACTAAACGTCACTATACTAAACACTAAACGTCACTAAACTAAACACTAAACGTCACTAAACTAAACACTAAACGTCACTAAACTAAACACTAAACGTCACTAAACTAAACACTAAGCGTCACTAAACTAAACACTAAACGTCACTAAACTAAACACTAAATGTCACTACACTAAACACTAAACGTCACTAAACTAAACACTAAACGTCACTATACTAAACACTAAATGTGTCACTATACTAAACACTAAACGTCACTATACTAAACACTAAACGTCACTATACTAAACACTAAATGTGTCACTATACTAAACACTAAACGTCACTATACTAAACACTAAACGTCACTAAGCTAAACACTAAACGTCACTAAACTAAACACTAAATGTCACTACACTAAACACTAAACGTCACTAAACTAAGCACTAAACATCACTGAACTGAGCACTAAAAGTCACTAAGCTAAACACTAAACGTCACTATACTAAACACTAAACGTCACTATACTAAACACTAAACGTCACTAAACTAAACACTAAACGTCACTAAACTAAGCACTAAACATCACTAAACTGAGCACTAAAAGTCACTAATCTAAACACTAAACGTCACTAAGCTAAACACTAAACGTCACTAAACTAAACACTAAACGTCAATACACTAAACACTGAACGTCACTAAACTAAACATTAAACGTCACTAAGCTAAACACTAAGCGTCACTAAACTAAACACTAAGCGTCACTAAACTAAACACTAAACGTCACTAAACTAAACGTCCTGTTTTCCCCGTTTTCAGTGCAATTTCTGCTCCGTTTTAAACTACTACGTCATCATCGCAACAGCCAATCAAAGCCCAGCAAGGCGAAACACACAAGCACACCAACAACAAAAATAAACTAACATTGATCGTCAAGCCAAAACATTACATTATAAATTGTCAATTCACATTACAATTGTATATACAGGCTCCACTACTCTATGCAACAAAAAACTGTTTTTGTGTGCGTTTTGCAATGGGGCGTTTCCGTGCTAGCTCGCTGTGGCTTGTACAGCGCAGTGTGTGCTGACAGGACCACTGTCTTCATGGTTGTTGACTGTAGCCTTTGAAACTTGTGTGTGTGTGCATGTGTGTGTGTGTGTGTGTGTGTGTGTGTGTGTGTGTGTGTGTGTGCTTCGTGTATGCACACACACTACACAGCAGACAATATGTGTCATAACTTACTCTTTCTTATAATGTTTTATCACACCTTGTCAATTTCATCCGGCATTTAAATCTTACTCTTTTAAATCGGCTATTAAATCCGTCACAGACTTACCTCGAATGTGGGCTCACCAATAATGCTACTGAGAAATCTCTCACAAGCTAGAATTTAAACTCGGCCATCGTGCGGAACACTTCATAAAATAATATTCATATTCAATTCATAAGATAAAAAGGAATACAAATAAAACAGAATATGAGAACCCATAAAAAGTCTAGCCCATAAACCAATATGAAAAGTCTAAATGTTAATATTTTTGTTTTTATTTTGACAAATATTATCCCTCAAACCGCCTGATATATAAATCTGCCCGTCGTGCGGAATAATTCAGAACACAAACACGAAACAAACAATGAAAAATGATGAAATCTTTTCATCAGAATGTTTCCAAACTATATTTATAACTTAACATCATTCCCCAGCATCATTTGCTTAAGTACTATTTTACTTTTACTGCTATAATATTTACTGCTAAAATTAATATCTGTTCTGCTATCATTAAAACCCAATATAACCTGAGTCAAACCTACCCAACCCAACCCAACCATCCAATCTTGACCGCACCCATCCTAGTCTGAGGCGATCTAACTTATTTGCTTGTAATCAAAAAATAAACTGATTCGATCATAATTTGTGATCAGAAGCCTGAGATTATCTACCCCAGGTGTCTCAAACACGCGGCCCACCAACAATTTTCTCACAACCCGCCAATATAGTATAGAAACCAAAGTGTAAAGCAGTTCAATTCATATATATTGCATAATGCGGTATAATTGTCATTATTTATTTCACATTATATTTATTTTGACAAAATATGATCCCTCAAGCCGCCTCATATATAAACCTTCCCGTCGTGCGGAATCATTCAAAATTCAGACACGAAACAATAAAAATGACTACACTTTTTCATCATGTTTCCAAACTATATTTGTAACTTAACGTCACCATCGAGCATTGAAGCCCGTCCGTTGTGCGGATCAATTAATAAAGGAATAAATATTCAATTAATAAAAGAAAACGAATACAATTTTATAAAGAAAAAGTAACCCATAAAGAGTCTTAACCAAAAGTATAAATATGAATGTTTTTATTTTAGATGTGGCAAATTACTTTCCCTCGAACAGGGTCATATTTGCACCCGCCCGTCGTGCGGAATGATTAATAAAACAAAATGAATAAAAAAGCAAAAGGCTTATCCAATAGACAAATCTAAATTTTTAAATTCTTGTTTTAAGTATTCACGAAGTTTTTCCCTCAACACTGCTCAAATTCACACCCGTCCTTCGTGTGCAGTAATTCAGAAGTGTAGCACTATCAAAACAATGAAGCTTTCTGTCATCTCTATATTTCCAGGTTAATGTTTCCGCTAAAGCAGTATATGGATATAGTTGGCATTACATGGTATTTTAGTCCATATGCTTATGCAACTTGAAATTCAACCAATTAAATTACACAGTTAAATTCAGTAGCTTACTTTGTTACCAGTAGCATTTTACCCGCCCGTCGTGGGGAACAATCCATGTGTAAATATTGAGGACAATAAAGCCTTTCTCTTGAGTATAGTGTAGCAATAATTATACTGTACGCAATAAAACCGCACCATCCATGTTTGAATCAAATATGATGCATTCTTGAACGTGATTGTACTTCAGTGAAATTAAATCAGTGTATATTCATGTGTAATCGCAAGCACGCATAATAGCTGTCAAATTGGCAACATGACATTTTGATTTTACATTGCCGTAACTTCCTTTAGGTACATTTTGGAGAATTAAAAATTATACCGTATTGTAGAAAACAAAATTTCTAGCACGATGATATAAGTTATTTTGATGTGTAACAAATAGGTATTGAGAAATAGGTAGAAAAATAAATAGATCTTAGTCGCCCAGTGTTCAAGTAAAGTTTTGGACGTACATTAGATTTTTACCAATTTTACACATTTTAAAAGAACTTTTAGGATAATCTATCTTGTAGAACATAAACTTTTCTACGCAGTGATAAAGTTTGCATAGCTGTGCCATGACAGGTTTATGAGGAGTGGATGGCAGAATATTGAACAAAATATTCACGTTTTTCAGTGCAAATTTGGTCTTTTTGAATTCGTCATTTTGACTTTACACCACGTTAAATTGCTTACAATGTACTCTAGAAAATCAGATATTATACCGTGTTGTAGAAACCAAAGTTTCCAGTATGTTGATATAATTGGTTTAGATGTGTGATACTTGGTTGTTGAGAAATATAGAAAAAAATACAGAAATTCGGACGCCCGGATTATAAATAAAATTTGGAATTTAGATTGAAATTTTGTCGTGTTTACATATTTATATCTTATTTTTGGATATATATCATACCTTATCTTGTAGAACACACACATTCCCACAGTGGTATAACCTGTATGGCTGTACCATTTCTGGTTTATGAGGAGTAGATGGCAGAATATTGACAAAAAAAATCGTCTTTTCACTCATTTTGTCTTTACACCGCTATAACTTTTTTGATTTTATTTCTTAAATTAAAAATTTAATCTATCGTGTATACAACAAAATTTCCAACGTGATGGTATCAATTTTTAGCAAGTACACCAAATGGTTACCGAGGAGTAATTGGCAGAAGATGGACCAAGGAGGCTGGGACAGACAGACAGACACACAGACACACAGACAGAGGATCTGTTTTAAATATATAGATAAATTTGGTTTTCAATTAGAATACCGCTTCAATTGAATTAACTTCACTCTTAAATTACTATTTCAAATTAAGCAAAGCACAAATGTATTCATTCTTGATTTGAGCAGAATTTTCAGCGTTTCTGTTGACCAATTTTTTCTGCTCAGTTTGAATGTCAAGGTGTTGTTTACTGAAAGCGAGCTTGAAAGTGGAATCGGTTAAGTTAAGTTGATTAGTCACATTAACACAACATGCATTTTTATTCAAACTATTTTTCTAAGGAACTTTCATTCGGAGCCATTCGAGAGAAATCAAATTGAATTTCAATAACTAAGCTTGTGATTTTTTGCGATTGCACGACTCAATTGGCCCTCATCTCGCCCAGTTCATGTTGCCAGTCAAATTGCAACATTGCATTGCTTCAGCACGCAAGGATACAAGCTGCAGTGCTATAGTGTAACACTGCAGGGTGTTAAGGATACAGGTTTTAGTGTATTTGCATATGACAGTGGTTCTCAATCTTTTTTTCCTCTCTGATTCCTCACTTCTTAATACGAGCCATCTCTTCATTTTCTACACAACACAGCGCTGATAGATTCAATAAATTCAGTTGTTACTTCAAAGTAAATGTCAAGATGTCATTAGAAACAAAAATAAACGAATTTGAATTGATAAAAACACACATAGTTGTCCTGTTCTTACCGACCTTTAGCAACTCTTCCATTCCCCACCAGACAGGGCAATTTCCCACACAGGTTAAGTTTGTTTGCAGACAAGTTTCATAGATTCAATATGTGGAATGCATATCCTCAAATTTACATAATTTCATATATAATTATTACTGCGCATGAGGGCTAAAGTGTCGTATCGTAGAAATAATTAAATTCACAAACGTAAAAAGATTGACAATGACGTAATTCAATGGACGTTGTATTTTGTATGTCTGTCTGCATCCATTTGTATTTTGTATGTCTGTGTGTCGCCACAGCCTTTTCCTGACTGTATGTGTGTGTGTGTGTGTGTGTGTATGAGTGTATGAGTGTGTGTGTGTGTGTGTGTGTGCGTAACCGAAAGAGAAACTATTGGACCACGAAAGTATGGACACACACACACACACGCATACGGCTGTCACATACTCATTCAAAGACGTGTCTTTGAGGCGCGCGCACATGACACTGTTGAGTGCGTGTTACAGTGTGTTACAGTGTGTTACAGTGTGTTACAGTGTGTTACAGTGTGTTACAGTGTGTTACAGTGTGTTACAGTGTGTTACAGTGTGTTACAGTGTGTTACAGTGTGTTACAGTGTGTTACAGTGTGTTACAGTGTGTTACAGTGTGATACAGTGCTACTGTGAACGATGCTGTCTTGAGAAGTGCGTGTGTGTGTGTGTGTGTAAGTGTGTGAGTGTGTGTTTGATTTGGTGTAGCAGCTGGGAGTTGGTTTTTTACTCGTCCAAACACAAATTGCCTTTGCGTGAGTTTTTTATACAAAAAAATACCCTCAGTTGCCTATTATATGTAGCGTGTCAAGTAATATCATGTGATTATTATTAAAAATAATTTATTCAATAGTGTAATATGAAAATTGACGAGTGTCTTATAAATTTATTTTAATAGCAGAATTGGTCTTTTAAGATTTATTTGGATAATATTTTGATTGTAAATCTTGTGTAAAAAATGTCTTGTATAATGTTAAATTGTATATCTTGTGTATCACATTTTATTATCATTTGTGACGTGTGTATTGAAATATTTATAAAATAGATTAATTAATTGTTCAACGCATCAAACGCATTCACCTACCTAGCCTACAACCTAACCTAAACAGCAATATGAAATACAAATTAAAGACTTGAGTAATTAGCTTGAGGAATTTTAATTTTAATATATGTATGTGTGTGTGTGTGTACGTGTGTGTGTGTGTTTGTTCTTTTCTCCTCTGCTAAGTATGTCCACGTTTAAAATTGACTACATTCTTAAAATTACCCGCGAAATTAATAGTTTCCTTTATTACCAACACAGTTTACCGATAGATTTCTCTTAAACTAGTCAATATTGTTAGATCATCATTGCATACTCATGCATATCTCTTCCGGCATTTTCATTAAAACACCACTCACACTCACACACACACACACACACACACACAACACACACAACATACACAACACACACACACACTGAGAATAACGGGGCACATATGGTCACGCGTGACTGATAGCGACCAAAATCGACAGACTTGACTGCATCCAGACGATGAACAAACGAACGAGCTAGAAATATGAACAAAGTGTGGTTAATGTGGCCACCGCTTATGCGCATGTGTGTGTGAGTGTTTGTGTGTGTGTGTGTGTGTGTGTGTTTGTGTGTGTGTGTGTGTGTTTCTTGTGTGTATGTTTACGTGTGTGTTTGTGTGTATGTTTACGTGTGTTTGTGTGTATGTTTATGTGTGTTTGTGTGTGTGTATGTGTTTGTGTGTGTGAGTGTGTGCGTATGTGTGTGTACGTGTGTGTGTGTGTATGTATTGATGTTTAAGATGCATGGAGATTGCAGTCATGTGTAATTTATATAACGCAAACACTATCTTCCTGATTTCACGTTACTCATTGATATTACTAATAATAGTATTAATAATATTTATACTGACTTGCTTAAAATCCACATTTGTGCGGAAGTAAAAATGTCGACGTTTTCAACAACAAAAAAACAAACTCAATTCTTGTCAGCGAACAATTTGCCTCATTCTATGTCAGCTCAAAGTGAAAAGAGATTTATCTGTTCGGCGCCCAATTCTCACATAGTTGTCCTGTTAGCCTCATAGCCGTCTCCTGTCAGCTGTCCTCTCATCGGAAATACAATAGAAAAAAGCCACAAGGTGTGAGAAATATTTGCACTTTTCATTGCTACATTAGCTTCCAACCGCAGCACCAGCATATTTCGCTGTGTGCTTAATGACGTACCCTTTAATCCATGCGTGTGTGCGTGTGTTTGTTAAGTGAAAGTACATGTGTGTGTGTGTGTGTGTGTGTGTGTTGCGACAACCAGCGGAGATTTATGATTGCATTGGTAATTGCAGCTGACAGACACACACACACACACACACAAACATACACACACATTCAGCAGCTTGGATCATCTAAACTTCGTCTGTCAGCCAATCAGTGTTGAACTAGCACACACACAAACA
>OU696582.1:7828769-7831269 GCA_916048095.2 Sacculina carcini | reverse complement strand
CCTGCCACCGGCCGTATCCCAGTACATCCGAGCCACGGCGCAGATGCAGGGCTACGACGTTGTGCTGCGCGACGCTGTGCTTCCTCCGGCCGCCGACGCTGATCTTCAACTGCTTCCCATCTACGAGACGTTGAATCGTCGCCGACACAACAGCTGGACTTCGCTAGCGACGGTGACGCTCGATGACGATGATCGATGGACTGTCTACGAGAACGACACCACTGACGATGAGCTGGATGTGACCACGAGCGCGCGAGATCGACGGCGCCTTCCACAACCTCTGTACGTCAATCAGTCGCAGGTAGGCTGCCACGACTCAGACACCGATGTCGAGTCTCCAATTTATGAGAATCTGGACGTCGAGAGAGAAGACGAGACAGTGATAGCAAACGAAACTTCTCTGCAGAAATCAGGAGCGGCTAGTGATGAAGTTGATCAGCAGCTAATGAATCTGAGGATCACAGTGGCATCTTCGGATCACGGATATGAGTCAAATAATTCTCCATCCGGCAGTGATTCAGAGATCAGTTCCAAACGACACCGACCAACTAATCAGGAACACCTTAACGACGGTGAAGAAACAGCTTCCCCAGTTGCTCATATGCTTTCCAGCATACTCACCCCAGAAGTTCTCCTCGAGGTAAAGGCAAAGCTCAACAAAATATCGCTCATTGATGATTGCCAGTCATCAAACGATTTTTGCAAGAGTTTTTCGTCAAATGACAAAACCGATACCGGAGATTGTAGAACATTGACACTAAGAGCAACCACAAATGGCAATTCCACGTCATGTAGAAAGAATATCCAGCGATCTAATAAAATACTTTCCAACAATCTTGAGAGATATCGCTTAAAGTCTCGCGGAAACCTCCACATGCCGTGTGAAGTGCAATGCAAAGATGACACGGGCAATCTTTCCAGTAAGTGTTCACTTGCGGAAAACAAAAACAACAAGTCAAACCGCCAAAATGTGAATTCTACTGGAGCTCCCGAAACCTCTCACACAGGTATAATTTGCACAAGTATTGTTGATCTAAAAAAAGTGCCGATGGGTGAAGATAATGATGACAAACACGTAGAAAGGTCCACATTCGATCGATTAGAGTTGTCACGTGAGAATCAATGTGTTGTTGAAGAGCGCAAAAGCTTGATTCATTGTCCTACAACAGGAAACGAAACTAGGCTGGGTGAGAGCAGTTTGGGCCGCGACAATGCCAACATCACCGCACACACCACGCCCAACAAAACATCGAGTAGCAATATGGAGGTCAGCATTGTTGTGCCGACCACGCCCTGCAGTCATGATGACGATGCGGCGAGCAGCGGTGCACATCAGCCGGATGTGGATGCATCGGTGACGGCTGTCATTAGGCAATGCGCATCGTCGGTCACGTCCAGCGTCAGTTCAGTTCTTCACACAGCTCCATCAAGCCATGTTGTAGTGCTGTCTCATGCTCCAGCATCTGACAAGACACGGGCCGATCGGCGGCGATTGCAAGACAACAGCATGAAGGAGCGGATCATCGAGGAAGTGGACGGTGTCGTCAAATTCACCAGAGTTCACCTGGAGTACAATGAAGATATTGCCGCAGTCGCGTGCCAGGAGGGTTCTTCATCAGTGCAAACTCCTCTCTCTGCTGGATCTTGCTGTGCCACTGGCGAGAATTGTGAGGCTGCTTCCAGGACAACACTTGTAATCGCCAGCAAGGACTCAGCCCGAAATCAAGAAGTCAGTCCAAACGGCAGCTCCAACATCAAGCAAGAAGATACGTCGACATCACAAGATGTGTGCAATAATGCACCCGAAATGGCCGATAATATTGTGCAATCACTTCCTACTGACCAGATCTCGAGTGAAATCGCTTTGAAAAAACACAACGTTCCATCTACTCCAGCATCTGGTTCCGGTTCTCAAAGTGAAGTCTGCTTTAAGAGCTGCTTGTCCGTGGAACGCTCCACAGACCCTGAAACTGAGTGCTCGGAAGCGGGGTCGTCACACAACATTAGGCAAAAGCCCGAACAAGTCTTCAATGTGACAGTTACTGAACTCAACAAAGCCGAAACAATATCAAGCCATACTGCTGATGCAACTTGTGAATCGTGTCCAGTCTTCGATCCTCATCATCATGGTGATGATGCTGAAGACTGCACGGTGGTCTCCAGTGATTCCTCAATTGATGAATGTCTCCTGCGGCCAGATGAACATTTTGACAGCCGCGACAAACATGGCGCAGTGACGCAGCTCCACAGTGAACCATCTTCCTCATCAGGTAATTTTCACTTGAATCACATGTATTTACGGAAATATATATACGAGAATATACGCTATTTACAAAATATATCATACTTTATTTTTAATATGTGTAAGATATTTCTTATTTTTCTATAATATTTCTGATGTTGAAAAATTTTCTGACCTTGAAATACTTGCGGCGTTACTATGTGAAATATGTTTAATATTACACTAATATCAATCAACTATTAATTACACGAAAACGTA
>OU696582.1:7661269-7818769 GCA_916048095.2 Sacculina carcini | reverse complement strand
GACACTCAGCCACGAAGACCCGTCGTGCCCACCGAGAGGTCGTACATGTTTGGCGGTCTGGAGACCCATCGCGATCACAGTGCTCACGCGTTGACGGCACCTATGAGCGAGTTGTCTGTCGGGGACATGTCTGAAGATGAAGAATCTCCACCAGACTCGAGCGCGCGCGTCTCGCGATTGTCGTGGACCTCTGAGAGTTCGTTGGCTCAGGACCGACCCGCCACCGAACCACCTCGCTCCGCGGCGGCACAGTTCCCTGGTGCTGTGTCGGGCTCGACGGAATCTCGCATCGCCCGGGAAATTCGCGAGCTGAAGCAGCGTGAACGGGAGCTGCAGAGATTACGCGACAAGACCGGCGTGTCCGTCGATGATTACCTTTCTGGCTACGGTAGCGATGAGAAGGAAAGTGTCAATGGAGAAACGGACAGGTGAGTTCAAGTGTAGGCTCGCAGAAAATCACTTACCGTAGTTCCCGGCCACTAAGCTCACCTGGCCATCAAGCCTATGTCACTTTTCAGGCCTGAAATACTAGGTTTTTAGTAGAACGGTCCTCCAATAAGCCCACCTAAAATTTGAACTTTTCTCCGGTAGTATTTTTCAAATGCTTACTTTATTAGTATCGATATAACACATACTAAAATGAGGCTTGTTCTTTTGGATAAATAAAAATTTGGCAGACTGAATTTTTTACCCTGAAATATCTGTGGCCATTAGGCCCACCATAATAAACATGGAGTAGAATTTTGGATTTAAATATTACAGACATATGGTTAGATAGCATTTTCCGAAACTTACAACTGATGGTGTGTTTTTTTGTTGAAAACATATGTTCGGGCTAAATCGCAATTTTATTCAATGATACATCACTTGTATGATGTACGAGGGGTGTAAGTGGTCTGTGAGGTCATATGGTGCCCTTGTTGTGTGCATTTCAACTTATTAATTGGGTGTTTTGTTTTGTTATTTTGTGATCGAGCTCTTATTATCGTATTATCCCATGCTCGCATTGCCAGTATATATTTCATGTTTTTCTGCATAAGTACTCGTCTGCGCGCCTATGATGATGGGCGCTATACCAAATACACACTGTTGTTGTGTTTGCACCCCCCAAGACAACCCTTTCATCTGCTACTAACGTATCTATGTAATGTTGGGTGCGGTAATATGGAGGTAATAGTCTGTTACCCTGTTTGGGGTTAATGTAACGACGACAAATAACTGATGAAATGTTGTTTATTTTTCCCTCATGGAATTTATAGTTTTTTCATGAAATTGTTTTATCTCATTGTCTTTCGTTTAATATCTTGTTAATATTTTGTCTTGTATTTCCTTGTCTATTCTCCTTGTTCAACATTAATTTGTTAATTATTTTCTTATTTTATAATTTCTTCGTTTATTTTATTGCCTACCTTTTTCAGTTCAAGAATTTTTTTCTACCGCTCTTTGTGTATTTTTTATTGTTGTCTGTAATTTCTCCGATTACCACGAGACATATTTTTCTTTGTAGAGCAGGAATGTACAACTCGTGTCTGTGTGTGTGTGTGTATGTGTGTGTGTTTGTGATCAGTGGTAATGGGGGCCACTTATCTCCTGATTCTCTGCCGAGCCTCGCCGAAACTGGACGTTCTCGCTCCCAGGAGAGTGTCAGTTCTGGGCACAGCAGTGCTGGGGCTGGTGGAGGAGGTCGAGGAGCGAATGACAAGCTGCTGTATCGCTGGACTTCCAGCGAACAACGAGGCTCGCCAAGTAATGTCACCATGTCACCATCCTCCTCCTCCGGGTCAGTGAGATTTTACTGCAATTTCTACTCAGACAAATGTGTCTAGAAATTGTACTTGCTCAGACATTTTTGGATAAGAATAAGAAATAACAATAAAAAGACACAATAGCAACATAAAATTTGTCGCTTTATAATTGCAAATGAAAAAAATATTACATTTTAATAAAAATAGATATATTGTAATTTATATTTTTTAATGAATTTCATTTTTATAATGAAAATTTTATACTCATGCTATAATTGAATTTATTCATTTATACCGAATGTTTTTTTCCGATTTTTGACTGATTTGTTATTGATTTACTTCATTTCTATTGTTATTAAATTGATTCACTAAATTGTATTGTTTATTAATGAATTAATTTGATATTTTGGTAGTTTGAGCGGTGCCGAGACTCCAATTCAGCGGGATATTCGTTTGGCCAGCGAGAGAGAGGATGAGAGACGAAGAGAGAGGGAGATGCTGACGGCCACCTCTGCTCTCGCGCTCACCAGCAGCAGATCGGCAGTTCTGGTGAGTACACGACTAACATAGTACTCCGTGGTGTAGTGGCAGCACACCCGCCTCACAAGCGGCACAGGTCCGTGGCTCGAATCCCGGCGGAGGAGAATTTCTCTGGGCGATTTATATAATCCCAAAGTCCCAGTCCACCCAGCAGTAAATGGTACCAGATATCAGTCATGTGTTGTGTCATGCATTCTGGGGAGGTGGTCCTCTCTAATACGTCTTCCGTCCTTGTGGCGTCATAGCGTGGAGAGGGTTGGTTCTGCGGTAGCAGCGAGCTGCACGGGACACACCTGTGTGTGTTCATAAGCAGAGCTGTAGCAACCGCCCCCCGTACCCCCCGGCCGGGGGGCCCCCGAGTGTTGAGGGGCCCCGTTGCCTCACGTATGACATTAAAATGTATCATATTATGTATAGCCCTTACCTTTTTGCTCAGATGTTTTTACCTGAGCTTGTATTATGTGATCATGTCTAATAAATAAATTCATTATTTGATGGTTTATTTATAATGGAGGCCCCAAGTATTGCCTTCGGGGGGCCCCAAGTGCTACCTTCGGGAGGGGCCCCAAGTGTTGCCTTCGGGGGGGGGGGCCTCATAAGTCCTCGCAACGGCTCTGTTCATAAGCTTCGGCTTCTTCCCGTGTAGCAGCTGTCACTTGAGCTTGCCTTTAACCTTTAATAGGTTATCTTCATCTGTATGACAGTGGTGTGCAGCCTTTTTCACTTTGTCTGATTCCCAACTTCTTTTTATCAGAAAACTTGTCATTTTTTCACAACAGCGCCGAGAAACACAAATAAAATTCCATTACGATTGCGATTCAGATTACGCTGTATGTGTGCGTACACACGTGTGTGTGTGCGTGTGTTTGTATGTTTGTGCGTGTGGCACATGCAGCCTTCATCTCGCCAGATCATATGCCAGCCTGAAATTAGCACCACTTCGCGTCCCAAAATCGCCAGTCCTAGCACAGGCAGTTCTTCTTCGACGAGTGGCGGCGGTGCTCTTAACAATTGTGCACGCGCTTCATCTTCAACGGCCCTTCCTCGTGTTTCATCCTTGCCTACCGCGGTGGATCCCCAGCGAGGAATTATGAGGAGGTTTATCGCCTCGCGAGGTCGTCTGCGACCCCCGGCCCTCATCAACAGGTCGCCGGGTCAACGACCTGTGACCCAGGTCACCGGCCTGACGCCCGGTGGTCACGTGACACGACAGAAGCCGGCAATTGGCTCGTGTGCGCCACAATTGCACTCAGTGGCGCGCAAACAACAGGTGATATTGCGTTCTAGTATTGTACGGCTCAGGTAAATATATTATTTCATGCTGACATGATTTAACGTGTATTTTACTATTAACTTATATTATATTAAATTTTATGTTACTTAATTATTAACTACAGTAAATTTGCATGTGCAAGTATTTTTAATTTTACTGTGCCGAGATGGGTGGGCTAACTTCAGGTGTCTGATATATAAATATAAATAAAGCATCCAGCACTATTTTTAAGCAGTTATAATTTCTGATTTCTAACGCTATATTAAATTTCCAATTTCGTAATTTTAAAGTATTAATTTTCGAGACTATTGCACAGTTTGACGGTTCAGGTTCCACGGAGAAATTGTAACACCAATCTTCGAGTGACCATATTCCGAATGTCTAAAGAAAGGATACTTTTGTGTGCGTGCGCAAAATATTGCACTTTTTATTTAAAAAATGACATGTTTAGTGGCAAATTGACATTTTTTCCAGACACGTGTCAAACCACATAAACTTTTGCTGGGGGAAACGAATCGAATTCAACCACTCAAACTACATCAAACTCGGGATATTTGAGGTGTTTTACAAAGGTGTGTGTGTGTGTGTGTGTGAAGGCGAGGCTGTCTTTGCCTCGTCAAAACACCTGCTTAATTGAGGAACAACCCGTCAAGGAGACCCCGACGGCTAGTATGAGTATTGAAGACAGAATCAAACAGGAACTGGTGACTATGCAACGTCGCGAAGAAGAACTCAGGTCAGTCACGTGACACAGTGACATCTTACTTGACCTCAGGTCAACCATGTGACACAGTGACATCTTACATGACCTCAGGTCAACCATGTGACACAGTGACATCCTACATGACCTCAAGTCAACCACGTGACACAGTGACATCTTACTTGACCTCAGGTCAACCACGTGACACAGTGACATCTTACTTGACCTCAGGTCAACCATGTGACACAGTGACATCTTAAATGACCTCAGGTCAACCATGTGACACAGTGACATCTTACATGACCTCAGGTCAACCATGTGACACAGTGACATCTCATATGACCTCAGGTCAACCATGTGACACAGTGACATCTTACATGACCTCAGGTCAACCATGTGACACAGTGACATCTTACATGACCTCAGGTCAACCATGTGACACAGTGACATCTCATATGACCTCAGGTCAACCATGTGACACAGTGACATCCTACATGACCTCAGGTCAGTCACGTGACACAGTGACATCTTAAATGACCTCAGGTCAACCATGTGACACAGTGACATCTCATATGACCTCAGGTCAACCACGTGGTCATGTACATTGAGTTCGTGTCTGTGTGTATGAATGTGTGTATTTCTGTGTGTGTGTGTGTGTGTGTGTGTGTGTGTGTGTGTGTGTGTGTTTTCATATGTGTACACGTGTGTGCATTTGAATGATGCGTATTTACGTAGTCTGTAAAGTAAAGTAAATTGCATATATGCATATTGTACAAACGTCAAAATTTACACTGACATTGTCCACTACAGAACAGACTCACTCATTCAAACATAAAACACACACACACACACACACACACACACACACACACACACACACACACACACACACACACACACACACACACACACAAACACACACACACACACTAAAGCAACTGATGTGTGATTATGTATGTATGTGTGTGTATATCTATGTGTGTATGTATCTTTGTGTTTATGTGTACATGTGTATATATATATATATATATATATGTGTGTATGTCTATGTGTGTATGTATGTATATGTATGTATGTGTGTATGTATATGTGAGTATGTATGTTTGTGTTTATGTGTACATGTGTATATATGTATGTGTGTATATCTATGTATGTATATATGTACATGTGTATATATGTATGCATGTTTGTTTGTGTGCAGAAGGCACCAGTTGCGCGTGTTTGCACTGTCGCAGCCGGATTTACTCGCGGCTGTTGAACAACAGCAAGAAGAACAATCGATGACGTCACACGACGAGTGCCAGCTGATGATGACGTCACACTCCCCGGCCGGCTCGTTGACCTCCGACAGTGACGTCACAAGTGTAGGCGGCCAGCTGTACAGAACGCAGTCCAATCCCAACTTGCTAAACGCACTCATGCAGGTGGCAAAAGCAATGTGCAATGTATAGAGCAGTGGCGACGCCAAGCGAAGTTTGGAGGGGGCTTCAGAAACCCCCCCCATCTTGAACCCCAAAAAATCATCAACATGTACATTTCTAGTGTAGTTTCGCTTCATGTTTCCCCTTAGCCCCCATCGGAGAAATACTGGCACCGCCACCGGTACAGAGCAAATAAAAAACTACAAGTTTACAATAACGAATAACAAACAATATAAGACTAACCTACAAGCTATGATGCCTAATGGAGCGAATTGTGTCTGTGTGCGCGTGTGTATGTGTTTGTGTGTATGTTTCACTATGTATGTCTGTCTGTCTGTGTGCGTGTACTCAGCTATTTGTTTAGCACAGGAGATGAGCTATGCTCGTACTGTCCTGTCTCTAACCAACCCTCTAGTAACCTATCTTCCTTGAAATTCCCAGTATTTCACACACACACAATATCCAGTCTTTCTTTAAATGCTCCTACGCTTTTAGCTCCTACAATATCCTCCCCAATAACTGATTCCAGACATCAACACACACCTGTATATGGGAAACTATACTTCTTAACATCTCTCAAACATCTAGTCTTTTCCAAAGAAAAATTCCATGACCCCTCTTGCCTGAATTATCCCAAAATATACAATTATCCCTATCTAACTTTTGCATATCCATTCTATGTTTAAAAATATTAATCAAGTCGTCCCTTAGCCTACGTTGTTCTAAAGTGTGTATGTGTGTGTTTGTGTGTAGGGAGGAATGCTAGGCGGAGGTCGACGTCGACGTAGTGAGTTAATTGACCAATGGGAGTGCCGAATACAAAACACTGATCCTTGACACACACGCACATACACACCGACACAAAAACACACATACTAACACACATATGTAATGTCATGTTGGATAATGTATCTGATCAGCTTATAGATAACTTTCGATGTGTGTGTGTGTGTGTGTGGATATTGCGCGAAAAATAAAACATTCCACAGCAAATTGGCTAGAAAACGATGTGTGACTTTGTAAATTTATAAAAAAAACAAAACACAAAAACACAAACTATTTATAACAATAACAACGATGAAAACACAGCGAATAACAACACAATAATAATCACACACACACACACACACACACACACACACACACACACACACACACACACACACACACACACACACACACACACACACACACACACACACACACACACACATTGTGTAGGACAGCTTAGCTCCGTTGGTCGCTGGAAGAGTGAAGAGTAGAGGCAGAGTGTGAGAGGACGGTGGGCACGTGCCTGCTCCCACCCTCTACCGACTGGTGATACACCGAGAAGCAGGTGTGACAATATAGCTGGCGTTCTGCGCAAGAAGTGCATTGCACATGAGCCACGGCGCCACAAATACAACACCATGCAACATGCTATAACACACACACACACACACACACACACATAAACAGACAATGATATATTAAATACACACATATATACACACACACACAGACATACTCTCTCACACACACACACACGCGCACAGACAGAAATATATACACAATAGCACACATAGAAAACGGGATATACATAAACAAAACATACAAAAACACACACATACAGACATACAGACAAACACACACAGATACTCACAAATTCTTGCAGGGAGCATGTGAAATCACAGCCAGATTGTTGATCCAAAATCATACGTTCCTGCATCTAATCACGCCAAACACACACACAAGCACACAAGCACAAACACAAGCACACAAACACATACACAAACACACACACACACAAGCATATGAACGCAATTAAAACCCATACAGTGTGTTGTGAAGATGTAGAAATGTGAGTCTTTTAAGAACGGACTTGTATAATTGCCTCAACAACGGCGCATTGGTGACGATTTGTGCAAATAAAAATAACAATGTAATAAAACCGTAAACCATAAAATCGTAGACTACAATGAAGAATTGATGAACGCACGAACCTAATAGATTATGCGAAAATAAAATGAAATACAGGCCAAATCCGAAACGGTAAGATAGAAATATAAGACAAATTGAAAAAAAAAACTATAAAAACACAACCGGAATGTATAAAACATGAATAAATCCTGGCTTATACCATGAAATATAATTGTACATACATGCATACACATACCTGTTGCATGATGAGCATCACCTCGTCTTGCTCAGACGGAGGTGCACATCCAGCCGTCGTCACATCCGACCTCACCTCACTGACACACACACATACATACACACACACACATACATACAAAGTTGCCGTTGAAAGGTGCTGGATTTGAACAGGTAAATTACAATCAAGCTGGGTTGGTGATATTTTTGATATTTTTTTTAAAATAAAAAAATCGGATTTATTTGATTTAAATCAGATTTTTTTTAAATCGATTTTTTTACTTTTTCGTATATTAAACTTCATTATGACTAGGGCTGTCAAAAAAGTAACCTAAAAACCAGAAAAAAGTAACTTTATTTTCGAGAAAAAGTAACCTAAAAAAGTAACCTAAAATAACCTATGAGTTGTAATGTTATTATTACTTTTGCATCGCTTTATCACATGTTTATCACGCCTTTGCTGATTAGTGCGCTATATCAAATACACGGTTTGTTTGTTGTTTGTTTGTGAACATAAAAAGTAACCTAATAACCTATAAAAAGTAAGCTAAAATAACCTAACCTTCGTAAAAATAACCTTCAAAAAAGGTCAACTTCTGTTTGCAGTTCTGAAGGAAGAAAATACACCAGTCCTTCTTTTCTATCCTCTTTCCGAGTTGGTACTATTTTTCTATCCTCTCTCCGATCTGGTACCATTTTTACAACAAACCGCCAAAATTCTCTTAATATTATTCGGCTAACATCGCAAAAAGGAGCATAACCATCAAAATGCAATTTAAAGTGGAAAGCTAATACAAATGCGAAATACACTACTTGCTAATGTAATTATTTTTAGTAATGGTCGCAATAATGTTCTTTATATTCTTTCAATGAAACTTGTTATCAAATAGAACGTACTACAGCTTGCATTTTAGTGTGAGCCTAAACACTACAAGCATATGTAGCAGCCTGTGCTCACTGTCTTATAAATGTCAAACGTGGGAAAATGGCGCTATATCACGCCCTGAAAATCACGTGTTAATTCCTGTTCAAGTAAATGCGTACTGTCAAGTGCTACAGTGCAGTATCTGGTATAGAGAGCTCACACATCGTACTATACCACGCTCCATACATCTCACGACACCCTTCGGTTCGTGGACATTTCCTAAAATGGAATGACGCTATCCTGTGTACCGAAAAACGTATAAATATCGAGTAGCACAGATATTAAGGTGCATATCAATTGCTAAATCCTAACAGCAGCAACTTTGACATTTCTTGATCTTCAGACCTTATATTCCATCTCTTTTCCTATTTTATCCTCATATATACAGTTTTTGTGCCTCTTATCTGCAAAAAGTCACCAAACTTCGTGGTAAACTTACCTAATAACCAGAAAAGTAACAAAAGGTAACCTGACGATAAAAAAGTAACCTAAAAGCAAAAAAAGTAACCTAACGATGAAAAAGTAACTTTTGGTAACCTAATAACTTTTTAAATAATTATCGTACACAACTTTTTCATGCAGTTTTAGGTAGCTTATGAAAAAGTGACCTTTAGGTGAAAAAGTAACTTTATTAACTTTTGGCAGCCCTAATTATGACTATTTGTAAAATGAATTTTTGTAAAATGTAATTATGTATATATTTGTATTTATATTTGTAAAATGAATTAAATATTTGTAAAATGAATTATTTGTAAGATATTTGTAAAATGAATTAAATAACTGAATTTGATTTAAATCAATTGATTTTTTTAAAAATCATCAATCATTTGATTTAAATCATTGATTTAAATCAATTTGATTTAAATCAGCCAACCCTACAATCAAGTCACGTTGTCGCTATAGCATGGAGAAAAGAAAAAAATTCAGCAACGGGGTTTGAACCCGGGACCGATGCGTCAATCAAGTGACTCTAATGCAGTAGCGCAAACAGCCAAAATAACCAATTCACAAATGAAAAATTTGCAAAGAAATATTGAACGCTAAACGCAAAAGCCGCGGGGGAAAACGTTTTCGCTAATAAGGAATAAATAAAATGTATTAGAGAATAAGACCAACCTGGGTTGAATGTTATTGGGCGCGTGCGGGACTCCGCTTGTCTTCTGCAATTGCACACGACATGCCCGCACGTGCACACACACACAGACATACAAACAAACAAACAGACACGCAGAGAGCCGGATAAATAAAAAAAACAAAAAAAAAACAAATCAGCATACATAGCGAGAGAGAAGCAACTGTACAAGAAACAGAAACAAGAACAAAAAAAAGCCGGTAAAAGAAAAAAAGAAGGTAATTTATAAAAGACGCGTAACCGACGTAAAAATATATCAAAACGAGAAAACAGGAGAAATAAAGATAAAGAGAGGAAGAGAGCAGCTTACATCAGAGGTGGTGACGTCACAGGCAGAATGTCGCTGTTTTAATCTTTCCAATCTCAGTTGTAACTCTTCCACCGTCGGAATATCACTGCATACACACACACACACACACACACACACACAATTTGTGACTATGTCTCTAATTATTGTTGTTAATGGATTATGTCTTGTTGTTGTTAATGGTTGTATGTCTTGTTGTTGTATTGTTGTCATATTGTATTTGTTTATATTTGTTAAGTTCTCAAGTTTAATTAGTCTGAAGGTTTTTTGCTATGTTTTATTGCATAGCGTTTTTTTAATTGTCTGTTGAGAAGCCAATAATCGGCGTGACAGACTATGCTATTGTACTTTATAAATATTGCTTTTCTTGTGCTTGTTGTGGCAATACATTACTGTTACTATTACACACACACACACACACACACACATACACACACACATAAACACACACACACACACACACACACACACACACACACACACACACACACACACACACACACACACACACACACATGACATTTACAGAGAGCTAGCACGCAAAATGAAAGCCATATATGTTGAACGAATTTCACTGTCCATAGAGAACCAAATGTGAAATGATTGATTAATTATTGACGTCTTAAATCTTGAAAGGCAGCTTGTTTGAGACTATAAGATATGCCTCATCTACAGAGGAGACTTCCACTCGTAAACTGGCAAGCTGTTACGTGTTGATATGAACGAGCCCGGGTCAGGTTAAATGCCGCAAGTAAAAGCTGATACACGGGAAGAAGCCGAAGCTTATGAACACACACAGGTGTGTCCCGTGCAGCTCGCTGCCACCGCAGAACCGACCTTCTCCACGCTATGGCGCAACAAGGACGGAAGACGTATTAGAGAGGACCACCTCCCCAGAATGCATGACACAACTCATGACTGATATCTGGTACCATCATTTACTGCTGGGTGGACAGGGGCTGTTGTATTACAGAATTCACCCAAAGAAAAATTCCCAAGAGAAATTCTCCTCTGTTGGGTTTCGAACCACGGACCTCCCGCTTGTGAGGCGAATGTGCTACCACTACACCACGCAGTCCAAGAAGACACTCTCATAAACTTCTTGTGACATTTCTTATCACATCCTCAAGACCACGAGAGCAGACCTTGATGACACGCGATCCTGCTGCAGAGCCTCCAGTCTTTCTCGCAACCGGCGATCCTCGTGCGTCAAGCCAGTGTTGTCCACTGGCATGCCGACGTTGTTGGAGCCGCGACCGAGCGACGAGCCAGTGATGCCAGATGCGTCGACTACGGAGCCACACTCAGCCGAGGCTGCCAATCGCCTCGAGACATTTACACACACACACACACACACACACACACACACACACACAAACACACACACACAAATAGTCTTTTTTTGTCATAAACTAAGCGATAGGCGCGTTCCGACTTGGATGTTCAATTAAGCAGATTTCTCGACTCCTGCAACTTGCCTCCCTGTGTTATATTGATTGATAAAATATCACACCATCGTAGCAATAAAATATATTACATACATTCATCTCCGCTTACACAGAATTTGATTTTGCAAACTGGGATTTCACACATACTCAAGTATAATGCTGCTGCCCCAACTTTTGATGTTGAAATTTGGCACGAAAATGGCAGCATGATTATACCTGGGTGATTACGGTACATATACACATACACACCCACAAACGGTGCATACCATGGTTCCTAGCCCTTTCTGGCAGAGACCCAACATTCTGCACAAATAAAACATCGCGACCCGATACGACATCGTTTTACAAATTGTCTTTATACTTAATGACTATGCTTTTAATCATAATGATCAGGTTCAATCCAATCATGATTATAACTCAATCATAATATGCTTAAAGTCTTAACACTGAACATAATGGATTCTAATGATTACAGTATCTAATCATGATACATTTTAGTGGCAAAGTTATTCTTTTCTACGAACTCTTGGCGGCCCAATATAGTGGCTTGGCGACACAACAATTCTGCTCACTTGAGCAGAATATCTGGCGGAGGCGGCGGTGCAACGCCACCGGTGCTGGACGACCTGAAACAACGGAGACACACTCTCACATTGCTGGCGTCCGTGGAGGTGCCTGCGGGAAGACGCTCGCTCAAGCAACGTGCACAGTGAGACAGTGAGCATACAGGACATGCCTTCTGCACGCGCACACAGAAGCAGAAACGAACATACACACACACGCGCAAACAAACGTAAACGTCTGTTCATACAACACTAGAAAATCATTCACATAGGCAAAAACATATCAGTGTGGACATAACTATGATGATCCATAGACAAATTCGAAATGACGGAGCAATGAAAGCAGCCGAAAAGAATTTATTGCTGAATGAAACAGATAAACTAATACATATAACCAAAGATTATACACAAACTTATACAAGTAACAATAAAATGAGTTATGCGCCAAGATTGGTAAATTTACCTACCTCCTTGAGGAACAATCCAAACTTGCGAAAGCACACACTGCACGCCATTTCAATGAGAAAACATCTATATCAACATTAAATCACATGCTGTTGTTGTTGTTGTTGTTATTGGTTACTGCATATAGCACAGGTTAGGCTCAGATGCAGGGAATCACATGCAAGTCCAAGCAGACTACATATGTGCTCAACGCGTTGCAAATGAAATATATATATGAATTATCATTCACGATTTAAAGATTTTGTCGACTCAAATTATCAACTCTAAAAGTTTTGTTTGTGATAATTTTGTTCGATCCATAGACTTCATCTATGACGATTATTTTTACAGTGTTTTTTTTCCGCAATAAACCGCACAATTGTCGAGTTTTAGTCAGCCTTCAGTGTTGCCTGGTTTTGTTTGTTTGCCGGTCGGTTTTCTTTTCGTTGTGGTGACAATGGCTTTGTTGTGCCTTTAGTGTTTATTTTATTGGTTCATCACATAGGAAGAACTTCCTCGGCGAATTATCACCGTTTTAAATTGGTGAGTCTTCGTTATTTTGTTGTTAATCTGCTCAGAGACAAATGCGTTTTTCACATGGTTGTTAAAATTTACTAATCTACTATAAGCAAATGCTCGTGTAATTAGCCCTGTTTTTAATCAGATAGTCCTAATTCTAATTGAATTTTGTTTTTAGATATACTTGAACGAGTTTCAACCTTTTCAAACGTATTATATTGGTGTTCAAAGCTTGCTTCATGTCTATTTGTAATTTTATGTGTTCTGTTTAGCTTGCTTAATCTGTCATCTACTTGGTGAATCTATTTATGCTCATTGCGCATTTAAGTCTATATGATCTTGGTTTTTCCATCATTTTTTCCATTGATTTATCAATGTTTTTTCCTGTTTTTGTTTTTTCATTTTTTGTCTTTTTTGTAGTCAATTTCTGACACTTTGTACACTTTTCAACCACACTTATGTTTTTGTCTGTATGTGTGTGTGTGGGGGTATAAATAGCTATACATATCTATACCTAATATAATGCAATTTATAGGTGTGTGTGTGTATGTGTGCGGTCGCTTCACTGTACTTGGTGCATGCTGACAGTTTTGTGTTGCGGTTTGTGCAGAGGCTATGTCGTTTCGCGTGCGTAGCAGCAAGTTTCGGCACGTGTACGGCCAAACTTTGAAGAAGGAACAATGCTACGATAATGTGCGCGTGTCCAAATCGTCTTGGGACTCGACGTTTTGCGCGGTTAATCCGAAATTTTTGGCCGTCATAGTCGAGTGTGGCGGCGGCGGCGGTTTCATTGTGATTCCGCTCAAACAGGTGGGTACACCACACTGTCTGTCTGTCTGTCTGTCTGTCTGTGTGTGTGTGTGTGTCTGCAGTACACCCCAGATATAAGAGAACCACGGATATTAGAGACTTTTTATCCACTCGACTCAACTTTCTTGTATCTGGGGAACAATTTATATTTCATTGCCGTCATACAAACACACACGCACACGCACACACACACACACACACGCACACACACACACGCATGTAAACCAAGTGTGAAGTTATCATAAGTAGCAAATGATATGATATGTATATGGTGACATTTATACATGTATGATTATATGTGTATGAATATGATGCTATGTGTATGTTTTACTTGAATTATGTACTATTTGAATTAGTCATATTACATTCACTGTTGATCTGAACGTTTGACTATAGTGTTAATTATTTGTGTTTTATCTTAAGTCATGGATGTCGTGGTGTAGTGGTAGCACAGCCGCCTCACAAGCGGGAGGTCCGTGGTTCGAATCCCAGCGGAGCAGAATTTATTGGGTGAATTCTATAATCCAACAGCCCCTGTCCACCCAGTAGTAAATGATGGTACCAGATATCAGTCATGTGTTGTGACATGCATTCTGGGAAGGTGGCTCTCTCTAATACGTCTTACGTTCTTGTGGCGTCATAGCGTGGAGAGGGTTGGTTCTGCGGTGACAGCGAGCTGCACGGGACACAGCTGTGTGTGTTCATAAGCTTCGGCTTCTTCCCGTGTAGCAGCTGTCACTTGAAGCCTTTAACCTTTAACCTGCGACTCTATATGCAAGGTTGTGTGTGCGCGTGTGGGATGGAGGCATTTTCACCAGGCTGGCATGAATTCATGAGTTCTGTTGAGTTTCATTTCAGTTTCTTGCTGATCTGTGGCTCGGGCAGTTGTAGCTGTAAGCTTAGTTGTTGCTAGTGTAGAGTGTATGGATAATATCCGGCTCTTACGGTCAATATCCGGATCTTACGGATAACATCCGGATATTACGGATATTATCCGGATCTTATGGATAATTCCCGGGTCTTACGGATAATATCCGGGTCTTACGGATAATATCCGGATATTACGGATAATATCCGGATCTTATGGATAATTCCCGGGTCTTACGGATAATAACCGGATCTTACGGATAATATCCGGATCTTACGGATAATATCCGGATCTTACGGATAATATCCGGATCTTACGGATAATATCCGTATTGAATCTTCCTCGGCTGAGCTAGCAATCTTATATGATTAATGGTATTATACGAGTTTAATAATTACATCACTTATCTTATTAGATCATACAAGATCAGTGATCTTAAATCGTTGCCCGTGTATGATCATTGATCTCATTGATGTTATTTCTCAAAACACCACTGTCATATGGGCTATTTCTTCAAGACATTATCTAGACATTATTAACGTTGATTATGTGGATGTCTTATTCGCCCTGGCATTTTTCGAGGGATAATAGGACCAAATTTATAAAAATGGAGAGCCGCCACAATGTTTTCTCACAGGTCACCAGCGATATATGTTGAAATATATTTACCGTTTGTGTTTGTATTAGCGATAATATCGGTGCGTGTATGTCTGTCTGCTCGCTCCCACCTGTACGTTGTTTTTGGTGGTCGATGTAAATAGTCACCGGCGTACATGAGCTAATAATCCTCTGGAGAAATCCTTGCGTCGCCACGACAATGCATGTGTGTGTATGGGGCGAGAAAGATTTCCAGGGGAGAAGACAAGCACTGTTTCTATATAATAAAATAAATTTACGCATTTGAATACAGCAATGGAAAGGCTAATTTTCGCGTGAATTTATGCATGGGCAAAGCATGCCACGACCCCGGCTGGCACACCGCAGGTCCGACCGCCACACACACGTTTTGCAGTCACGGCCAGCACAGAAACTGCACGACTGCGCGCACACGAAACCCGCCTTGCGACAATTGGGCTATCACTTTGAGAAACAAACCCAATCGTTTCACCTCGCCAGGGAATCGAACCCTGGGCAAAGCGTGCGTCTTAGCCACTCGGCTTCGAGGCGGATGCGGACTGTTTCTGGGTGCCATAAGGACTCGTGTGGTGTCTGCATGTGTGTGTGTGTGTGTGTGTAGACGGGTAGACAGGCTCCAGATGCGCCCATCGTGGGAGGTCATAAGGGTGCCGTGTTGGATATCGCCTGGGATCCGTTCAACGACAATGTAATCGCGTCCGCCTCTGAAGACTGCCTAGTGAAAGGTTTGTGTGTGCGTGTGTGTGTGTGTGTGTGTGTGTGTGTGTAACATTGATCGTAATAAGTGTGACATGACCTTGTGATGGCTATGCGTCGCTTCAGCTAGAAGTTGTCACTTTGCGTCACTGAATATTCGTATTAATAAATGCAGCAGAAAGTATTGGGTATTTATTTGTTTAGTCTTTAAACGTGTTTCTAGCTCCACTCCTACAAATGAGCTCGCTGAACTAAAACATAAGTATGATTCATAGCAGGATACGTCATATTTTCTAGATATTATATCGATTCATGCACACTCACAACTCAACACTGAATATACACACATAAATCCAAAAACACACACACATACATGTTCGTAGAAGTATTGTACAGCAAGCACGTAATTTTAAGCTTGTATTTTTTTGTATGGTGTTATTGTAGAGTATTTTTACAAAGCCATATTGTGGTGTCTTTGTGGGGCAGTATTTTTCCACATCGAATTCATCAGAAAATAACTGATTCTCGTTCATTTTTCACTGGTGATTTTCTATTTTGTGCCGATGAAAACCTTGATCTTCAAACTCCAAGAATAACACAAAATCAACCACCGACGCAATTGCATAATCATAGCACGACAAAAAACTTTAAAAATATGTCTGCATCATAAAAATAGCACAAATATATGAGGTTTAAAATTATCATTCAAATAAATGTCCTATTTTTTCTTGTCCGCTAATTCTTCCATGATGTCTCTGTTTTTTATTCAATCATTTTTTACAACCGGCATTGCACACAACTACATAATATTCGGCAATCAATCATATTTTGATGTGTCTGTGTGTTTTTCAAAACACGACTTTTTCAATATATTTTGACACGTGCCTAATGGGTTATTGACCTGTCGTTTTTTCGTGTGTGTGTGTGTGTGTGGCTGTATGTTTGTGTGTATGTAGAATACATGTAGAGTGTGTGTTTCACCTTAACTAGCTGTACAGGTGACGGTTAGGTCAAGGGTGGCTTGCCAAAGTGTGCTTGTTTGTGTGTGTTTGTTGAGAACACAAGCGATGCTAATATTATAGCGTTCTGGAACGATTGCGTTGGTTTTGCGTGTTCAATGTGTGTGTATGTGTGTACGTTAGTGTGTGTGTGTGTGTGTGTGTGTGTGTGTGTATGCGTGTGTGTGTTTGTATGTGTGTACGTTAGTGTGTGTGTGCGTGTGTGTACTGGCAGTTAAGGTTCCATACCCACACTCACGTACAAACACACCCTGAAGTATCCAAACACACACGCACACGGACACACACACACACACACCCAGTTACGTCATCGCGTATCGCCAGCCAAATATGGTTAGGGAGTGCGATGAATTACGACGACATCTGGTGATCTTTTTGCTAACTAACTATCTTGTGGTTCTGGAGCGCACACATGATATATATGTATGTATGTGTATCTGTTAGGATATGTGTATATTATTTTAAACAAACACAAATATTAAACATTCTATATGTGCGCTTTAATGCTGCCTGTACGAGTTTGTTTTTATAATTCGCATGCTCAGTGTACGGTGAAATAAAACAACAGAAATAAACTAATAAATACGTGATTATGTACTTATATATATATATATATATATATATATATATATATATATATATATATATATATATATATATATTATATTATAATATATTGTAATATAGTTCCTCTGAGAGAACTTGCAAATAGCATATGTTGTGTGCTTGTTTTCTTGTATCTGTTAATTGCGTGTAAATTTGTGGAACAGACGGAGAAATTGATGGAAAAATTGAATAAAAGTGGTTATATGTGTGTGTTTGTGTGTCTGTGTGTTCCTGCATAGCAGCTTAACACATCGTGTCCTGTAAATAAGGGGCAGTCTTTCAACCATTTACGTGTGTCATGTATGCTTTGTATGTATATATGTGTGTGTGCATATATGTATATTTATATATCCAAATATTTATTAATCCCTCTTATATTCGCGCATTTGAGACAATTTATAACAATTGCGCGTTACAAGCGTTTGAATCAATTCAATGAAAGGCCACGTATATGTGTGTGTGTCTGTATGTGTGTGTGTGTGTGTGTGTGTGTGTGTGGTTCAGTATGGCATATCCCCGATTACGGCCTAACTCGCACACTGCAGGAGCCCATTGTCGAGTTGGAATATCACCAGAGACGCGTGGGTCTTATAGTCTGGCATCCCTCGGCCGCCAACGTTCTGTTAACCGCCGGCGGCGATAATTTGCTGCTCATCTGGGATGTTTCTTGCGCAAACTCGGCCGCAGCGCCTCTGGTTGTTATCGACTCGATCACCGAGCCCGTCTGGTCGGCCAGCTGGTCGTGGAACGGATCCCAACTCTTGCTAGCGTGTCGCGACAAGAAGATCCGCCTGATGGATCCGCGAACCGGCGAGGTAACCGAGGAGGCGACGGCGCACGAGGGCGCCAAGTGTGTGCGAGGTATCTTTCTCAAGAACGGACTGGTTCTGACTACGGGATTCAGTCGCCGTTCGGAGAGGCAGTATTCACTGCGAGCGCCAGGACATCTGGCCGATCCGATAGTGATGGTTGATTTGGACCGCACCAATGGCGTACTGTTTCCGCTCTACGACGCCGACACCAACATGGTCTACCTGTGCGGCAAGGTATTTTGTGTGTGTGTGTGTGTGTGTGTGTGTGTGTGAGTTTGTTTGAGTGTGTGTGTGAGTGTGTGTTTGTGTGTGAGTGTGTGGTGTACCTCAAGGCTCTGTCTTAGGTCCTCTCCTCTTCAATATGTATCTTACCTCTGTAGGGAAAGTTCTTCGTCGTCACGATGTGTCGTTTCAAATATTCGCTGACGACATTCAAATCCTTCTCTCGACTGAGTCTATTTCTCACTCTTCAGTCAGTAACATCCTATCTGATATAGAAAGATGGGCGTTCACTCGTCATCTCAAACTTAATCCTGATAAGACTAAGTATATTCTCTTTCCATCTTCTAATAGTACTACTTCTCTTAGTATACCTCTATCCTGCTCTGTACGTAGTCTTGGTATCATTCTCGATAGCTGTCTTTCTTTGGATCCTCACATCTCTGACATTATCAGGTGCTGTAACTATCAACTTAGGCGTATCTATTCCATTCGTAGATATATAACTATTTCTGCTGCTTTCAAGTTAGCTAACTCATTCATCTTTAGTAAAACTCAGTACTGCTGTTCTCTTCTACTATCTCTCAACCACCGCCAGATTAGGAAACTTCAATCTATTATTAATAAAGCTTGTCGTATGATATTTAATCTTCCTCCGGGCTCTCATGTTTCTTCTTCTTTACAAAAACTTAGGTTACTTCCCATTAAGGCTCTTGTTGAGTATCGTATTTGTTTAATTATTCATTCAGCTCTTCATCTTCGTAAGCCTGCGTATCTGTTTGACCTCCTCTCTTATAAATCCTCATCTCTTTCTCTTAGGTCTTCTAACGATCCTTTTCTACTAGTTGAACCTTCCTTTCCTTCTAGGCATTCTCACTACAATCGTTGTTTCTCTATCTTAGGACCTCGTATCTACAATAGGCTTTCTCCCTCAATACGCTCAATCAAATCTCTATCTCTTTTCAAAATACATAGTAAACATTTCTTTCTCACTAAGTCTTATTACTGTCTTAATAATGTATATATTAGTACTGAATATAAGGTCTGATTGTTTCCTAATTCTGTCTTCTATGTGTATGTGCTTCATGCGTGTGTTTTCCGTTCTTGTGTCTGTATGTTTCTCCATTGTATGCTGTATGTGTGTTGTTGTGTTGAGCTCTGTTATCTGTGTTTGTGTGTCTGTTGTGTTGTGTTCTCTGTCTATTTGTTTGAGTGTATGTCTTTGTATGTCTGATATGTTGTTTTCTGGTTTGTATTTGAGTGTCCATTGTGTTGTGATTTGTCAATCTGAGTGTATGTCGTTGTATGCCTGTTGTGTTGTCTTAATGTGTTGTATGTTGTGTTGTCTTCTGTGCTGTATGTCTGCTGTGCTATCTTATTCAATATGTATGTGTGTGTGTGTGTGCGTGTGTATTTTTGTGTTTTTGAGTATGTAAACGTGAGAGTATGTTTGTGTTTGTGCGTATAAGTACTTGTCTGTTTTGTGTGTGTGTATGTAGGTGATTGTGTGTGTTCGTGATTGTGTATGTTATGACTCTTGTGCTTGAGTGTGTGTGTGTGTGTGTGTGTGTGAGCGCTTTTGAGACCCTCGGGTGAAAAGCTCGATATAAATCTCTTAATGTAATGTGATGCAATGTAATGTGTGTGTATGTGTGTGTGTGTGACGACAAGACTAAATTTATCCTTTTTCAATCTTCTAGAAGTTTAACTTGTCTATCTGTTCCTCTCTCTAAATCTGTTCGTAGCTTAGGTGTCTTGCTAGATGATTCTCTTTCTTTTGATCCATACATCTCTGATATCATTAGGGTATGTAACTTTCACATTAGGCGAATCTATTCTATCCGAAGATACTTAACTGTCTCTGCTGCCTTTAAACTAGCTAATTCTTTCATTTTCAGTAGGGTACAATATTGTTGCTCGCTCTTTCTTTCTCTGAACCACCGCCAGCTTCGCAAACTTCAATCTGCTATTAGTAAAGCTTGTCGTCTAATCTACAATCTCCCTGCTGGCTCTCATGTCTCTCCCTTTCTACAAAAGTTAGGACTTCTCCCTATTAAGGCGCTTATTGACTACCGCATCTGTTTGATCATCCATTCCACTCTTATTCTCCGTAAGCCCTCGTACTTATTTGAACTTCTATCCTTTAAGAAATCTACTCGTACACTTAGGTCAACTGATGATTCTCGTCTCTTACTGGAACCTGCTTTTCCTTCTAGACATACTCACTATAATCGTTGTCTATCTATCTTAGGACCCCGTATTTACAATAAGCTCTCCCCAACACTACGTTCTATCACTTCTATCCCTGTTTCAAAAAAACACCAAGAAATTTTTCGTGGTGAAATCGTACTATACTCTAGAGAACATTGTCTATATTAGTGATGATTTTAAGGTGTAAATTATCTCTCTTCTTTCTTTACCTTTCACTTTCTGTGTGTGCGTTTGTGTGTGTGTGTGTGTGCGCGTGTGTGCGCGTGTGCAGCGCCCTAGAGACCCTCTAGGTGTAGGGCGCTATATAAATATCTACCTAATGTAATGTAAATGTGTGTGTGTGTGTGTGTGTTTACAGGGAGACAGTGTAATTCGCTATTTTGAAATCACGCCCGAACCTCCGTTTGTTCACTACATCAACACATTTATGGCGCACGATCCACAACGAGCCATCGGTATGTATGTGCGTGTGTATGTATCTATGTGTGTGTGTGTGTGTGTGTGTATGTCATTTTCAATAGATATCTAGGCCAATATAACTTAACATTTTAAGATGTACAAAGCGTATTATGATTTGTGTCCGATGAGGTAGCTCTTTTGAATTTTTCGAACATATCTTTGTGTCTATCTGTGTGTATGTGTGTATTTGTATTTGTATTTAACCATGTATTGCCTCAATCAAGTATACAATGTTCAAATAATAAATATCACAATTGGCAAAAGACCCGTCGAGCCATATGCTCATAGACAGGCTTACATTTCACTTGTACATAATGCTATCAAACCAGGTTATATATACACAAGTACATACATGCACATGCGCCCGCGATCACATATAAACACCATTCATATACAATGATATGAATATGATAATGGTATGATCTGTGTGTGTGTGTTTGTGTGTGTGTGTGTGTGTGTGTGTGTGTGTGTGTGTGTGTGTGTGTGTGTGAAGGTATGTTGCCGAAGCGAGGTTGTGATGTGCAGGCTTGTGAAATAGCTCGTCTTTATCGTGTCAACAATAACGGCCTGGTATCCGTTCATCCTTTTGTTGTGCCCAGAAAGGTAGCTCTCTTTCCGTCTCTCTCTCTCTCTCTCTCTCTCTCTCTGACACACTCTCAAACTCTCACACACATACTCAAACACATACACACACACGCTGAGCAATTTCAACAGAAACATTATTCTGTTGATTATTTACCATAGTGGAAATCTTTTATAATCTTAATATTTAATCTTAATATGTTTATGTATATTTTTATAATCCTAATATTTAATCTTTTTCTATCTTATCCAGTGGGAGTGTTGTGAGAGTGTTGTGTTTAAAAACCGTTCGTGTGTGTGTGTGTGTGTGTGTGTGTGGAATATTGTCACGTGACTTATGTTTTGTGAGACTTTTGGTGAGCCATCAAGCTAATATTTCAAAACCGATAACAAAAGACTGTGTGTGTGTGTGTGTTTGTTTGTATTTGTATGTGTTTGTATTAGTATATGTGTGTGTATTTGTGTTTGAATATGTATGTGTGTGTTTATACATGTGTGTGTGTATGCTTATGTTTATGTGTATGTTTATATGTGTATGTTTGTGTATTTATTTGCATGTGTATGTTTGTATGTTTGTATGTATTAGTATGTGTGTGTGTGTATGTGTATTTGTGCTTGTATATGTATATATGTTTATGTGTATGTGTGTGTGTCAGTCTGAGTTATTTCAGGAGGATTTGTACCCGGACACTGTGAGTGATGTGGCCGCCATCACAGCTGATGACTGGGTGTCTGGCACCAACGCCGATCCTGTGCTCATCTCCATGAAATGTACCCTCACACACACACACACACACTCTCTCTCACACACACACATACACTCAAACACATTCTCTCTCTCTCTCTCACACACAATCATACACACATGCACTTTCTCTCACACACACACACACACACACACACACACACACACACACACACACACACACACACACACACAAGCATACACACATACACTTACTATCTCTCACATAGACACACACACATGCGCACATACATACACTCTCGTAGACACACACACTCTCACACACACACACATACACGGAAGTGTGTATGAATGTTTGTGTGTGTGTATGTCGATGTGCTCACAAATTGTTTTGCTCAAAATGTTTGTTATTTGTATGGAACGCGCGCGTGTGTGTGTGTGTGTATATGAAATATATGTGTGTGTGTATGAAGTATGTGTGTGTGTGTGTGTGTTTGTGTGTGTATGAAACGTGTGTGTGTGTATGAAATATATGTGTGTGTGTATGAAACGTGTTTGTGTGTGTATGAAACGTGTGTGTGTGTGTGTTTGTGTGTATGAAACGTGTGTGTGTGTGTGTATGAAATATATGTTTGTGTGTGTATGAAATATATGTGTGTGTGTGTGTGTATGAAACGTTTGTGTGTGTGTGTGTATGAAACGTGTGTGTGTGTGTGTGTGTGTATGAAATATATGTTTGTGTGTATGAAATATATGTTTGTGTGTATGAAATATATGTTTGTGTGTGTATGAAATATATGTGTGTGTGTGTGTGTTTCAGCCGTGCACGCGGGCAAGACCAGTAAGAAGGAGGCGAAAAAGCCGGCGGTGCGCAAGCCGTCGTCGTCGTCGTCGTCTGAAAAACGTGCCAACACAACAACAACATCACAACACAACAACAACAACAACAATGGAGGTGCCGGCGACGACCAGGCAGATGCGCTAGCTGCTGGCGAGAATGTCACCTCAGATGCCGTCAAACAAATGGTGGCAGATGCCGTCCAGGTGGCGCTCAAATCGCAGGTCATTTATCTTTATTTGTACATGTGTGTGTTTGTGTGTGTGTGTGTGTGAAATGTGCGTCTGTATTTTTTTAAACAAACAAATATATTTACAAACGTGTACACATATTAACAACACTATAATACAATGGAGGCGGCGTTGCCACGAATGACGGCCAGGCTTATTCGCTGCCCAAGCTTCTCTATGTATGCGTGTTTGTTTGAGTCTGTGTGTTTGTTTATGTGTCTGTCTGTGTGTGTGTGTGCTTGTGTGTTTAATTGATTATAATGAATGGTATTTATTGCAATCACATATGTGCTTTTCATTGCATTTGCCAAATTCATTGTGTTTGTGTGCATGCATGTTGTGTGTGTGTGTGTGTGTGTGTGTGTGTCTATGTATATTTTTGTTTGAGTATGTATGTGTGTGTCTTATGCTTGTGTGTGTGTGTCTGTGTGTCTGTTTACATGTTTATTTGCATGTGTGTGTGTGTGTTTATATCTGTGTCTCTATATGTTTGTGTGTTTGTGTGTGTGTGTGTTTGTGTATTAATTAGGAGAAGCGGTTTGACGAGTTACACATGGAGATTCGCAAGATGAAGGCGGTAATTGTTCGTCACGACGATCGTATTCAAAAACTCGAGGCTCAGTTGAAACAAGCCGATGTTGAAGAAGCCGAAACTGCTGCCGCTCTCTCCAACCCCTCTTCCTTGCCGACCGCCGCCGTGTCGGATAGCAACGGCGTGACAGACTCGCGCAGAAAGAGTGTTGATAATGAGCAGGAAATGGGTGATGACGCAGATCATGTCGCCTAGTACCGCTACTGTGCTAACAAGTGTGTTTGTCTGTGTGTGTGTGTGTGTGTGTGTTCCTATCTCTCTGTATGTCTTTGTGTGTGTGTTCCTATCTCTCTGTATGTCTGTGTCTGTGTGTGTGTTTGTGTGTTTGTGTGTTCCTATCTCTCTGTATGTCTGTGCCTGTGTCTGTGTGTGTGTGTGTGTTCCTATCTCTCTGTATGTCTGTGTCTGTGTGTGTGCATGTATGTGAGAGGTAGTATAGACACACACACACACACCGACACACACATACATATATATATATACACAGATAGACACACACACACATAGACACATACACACAGACAAACACACACACACACAGTCTTAATATTTAGTTCTGCTTTTATGCTTCATCCCTAAATTTGCGTGTTGTATGTGTGTGTGTGTGTGTGTGTGTGTGTGTGTTCTGCTTGTGCTTGGGTGTGTGTGTTCTGGGGCATATTGGAGGTGTTGAGTTAGCTTTTTTGTGAGCTGTGTTGTGATTTGAGCAATAACATTTCTTTTGCGCCTGCTTGGTGTGTGCATTTGTGTGTGTGTGTGTGTGTGTGTGCGTGTATATTTGTGTGTGTCTGTGTCTTCCCTGTTCTAGAACTTTCTGGCATTCAGGTGTGAGACGGTTTCGGTCAATGAGTGTGTGTGTGTGTGTGTGTGTGTGTATGTGTCCGTGTGTGTGTTTGTTGTGCTTACATTTGTATGTATGTGTGTGTGTTTTATGAATAATTAATCGAAATGTGCCCAAGTGTGAACAAATTCTTTTGGAAAAAACGATGACTAATTGAGTGTTAACTTTGTCGTTCGATGTTTATAAAGCAGTGTTTTAAGCTCATGTATGTCTATGTGCGTTTGTCTGTGTGTGTGTGTGTGTATGTCTGTGTGTTTGTGTGTGTGTGTGTGTGTGTGTGTGGCTACAATGTCGTACATTTTTCGTAGGCTGTAGATGTATGTTTGTGCTTGTTTTAATGATGTTCTTGACGCATGCAAATACATGTGTGTGTGTGTGTATTTTGTTTTCCTGTATAATATTTCAAAGTATCAGAAAACAATTTATTATTTCACGGAGCAACAGTCTAAAACAGGGGTTCTTAATCGGGCGCGCGAGCTTGGTTATTAACGGGGACGAGGAGTTATGTGGAAAATCAAATAAAATGTATGCTTTACCTATGCGTTATATTTTTCATGGATCAACTATTTTCTTAATCCTCTTAAAGGAACTGTAAGCTGTATGAATAAATATTTAATACAAAATCTGCTATTACATTGTTTGTATTGTTATCTTCTTCATAAAGCTGACAAAAATCTAGGGGGTGCGAGAAATGACTTCTGATTTCAGAAGTCAGTTTGTCCAACCAGAACCACTGGTCTAGAATGTACTTGATTTGATCAAAATAGTTAATTTTAACAAAAAAAATTATCTACGCGATAAACAACCGTTATTAATTGAAACATCAAAAATATGTAGACAGTATTTAAAACCCAAGTTGTTCCCTTCAGTGTGTGCTATTTGAAATTCCATACGTGACATTTACAACAATGTTGACTCAATTGTGGCGCGGGGGCCAACATGTATTCGATGTGATACATTCAAATATATCGGCGCGTGTTGTTAAACATGGTGGGCGGTATTCTGCTGATTTAATAATTCTAATTTTTGTGGCATCACATGTTAATCCAGTAAATTTTTTACTTTTGTTTTCGGTTAACTTCTGCTTTTTATTTCTTTTTGGTCAAGTTTTTGTTGGTGTCGTAGAAAAAAATAAAATGAAATAAAGACAGGCGCGCATGGGCATCACCGCCCACGCGCGCCCACAAGACGTCAAAACCCTACCACACTTCGAACAAGACTCTTTAAATACGATCCTACGCTCACACCGTGACACACACACACACATACACACGCACAGTCCACACCCACCGCAACAACTAATCAGCGAGCTGGTCACTTGCTCGCCGCCGCGGGCATGCACACTTGACAAATACACACACGCACACACACACACGCACACACACACACACACGCACGCACACACACACACCGACACATCTATACACACTCGCACGCAATAAATATTTCAAGCATACTCGATCACAGACACACTAGCACGTCACGCACTCAGACACAATCTCTCTCTCACACACTCTCTCACTGCACACGATCACACCGCAGTCGTCTTCAGAACGTAACATGTGGTGGAATTAATACTGAAATTTGAATCAACTCCAAATGGGTTCGTAATGAATCAGGGATCATTTGTAGTGTGTCAAAAGTATGAATTATGTGCTTGTTTATTCTAAAATGATATTACTTGCGCTTGTCATACTGAAGTTTCGTGTCTATTATGCTGGGATCATTTTGATGGGTTTAATCTGTCGTTTGTTATACAGTATTCGCTGTTGTACAAACAAGAAAATGCGCATGACGACAGCATATGGAGTTGTGCGTGGGGCTGCATCAAATCCGACAAGCCTCCGTCGTCTGAAAACGAAGAGTTAGTGTTCTTTTTTTTCTATTCAAAATTTTTCTAGTGTCAACTTATTTCATCGTTCTGCCGCTATTTTTTGGGCCATTTTGTACTTGTTCTTGTCTATTTTTCCAGCGTCGCCGAGGACGCGGACAAATCACGTGCCGCCGCTGATTGTCGCCTGCTCGTCACAGGCTCGCTGGACGACAACGTGCGAGTGTGGCGCTGCACTGACGGGCAACTGCATCTGGCGCACGTGCTGGATGGCCACGCGCTCGGCGTCATCTCGGTCGACGTGACCAACTGCGGCACCGGTACTGCGTCGCTTTCGTCTCTCTCTTCATTTCTCTGTTTTTTTCTCTCTTTTTTTATCTCTGTTTTTTCTCTTTGTCTATCTGTTTTTTCTCTTTGTTTATCTCTGTTTTTTTCTTTGTTTATCTCTGTTTTTCTCTCTTTGTTCATCTCTGTTTCTTCTCTCTTTGTTTATCTCTGTTTTTTTCACTTTGTTCATCTGTTTTTTCTCTTTGTTTATCTCTGTTTTTTCTCTTTGTTTATCTCAGTTTTTTCTTTTTGTTTATCTCTGTTTTTCTCTCTTTGTTTATCTCTGTTTTGTCTCTTTGTTTATCTCTGTTTTTTCTTTTTGTTTATCTGTTTTTTCTCTTTGTTTATCTGTTTTTTCTCTTTGTTTATCTCTGTTTTTTTCTCCTTGTTTATCTCTTTATTTCTCTGTTTTTCTCTCTGTTTTTTCTCTTTGTTTATCTGTTTTTTTCATTGTTTCTCTTTCTTTCGCATATTTTCCTGTTTCTCACTTGCTTTCTCGCACTATATGTTTGTATGTTGTTGTGTATATGTCTACGCTTAATGTTGGTGTATGCATGCATTTTTGTATGTGTATGCCTGTCTGTATGTGTGTTTGTTTGCGTGCTCGCGCAGTTGCGGCATCTGCTTCGCTCGACTCGACCATTCGCGTGTGGAATCTGTCCAACGGCAGTTTGATGCGTGTTATTGAGCCGGGCGCGGCGCAGTCGTGGGGCGTGCAATTCTCGCCTGATGGCCAACAAGTCGCTAGCGGCTCGCATCTCGGCAAAATTCTCACCTACGACGTGCAGACGGGCGAACAGAGACAGAGCTTCGATACGCGCGGCAAATTCACCTACAGTATTGCGTTTGTCAGTAGAACCGCGCTTAACTTAACCTCCTAACCTACTTGGAATTTTGACATTGTTGTTTTTGTGAGGCTCATTTTAGGCGGCGACACACAAGAGCTGCTAAAAACGTTGAATTATCGGTGTTGTCTGATTTCATTTTTGCTGTTTTAATCTGAATGAAGATCTGAAAAATCTGAATAACTGAATGAATGCAAGATCGATTGCAAATAATGATCTTCTCCGACCAATTTTAACGTTTTCTTGATGTTTGTTGAAGCCTAGGTGTGTAGTAGCCTACCTAAGTTTTATCTACAGTATGTCGTTTGTCAGTAGCCATATGCAGTGGACATAAAATTGTGTTGAGGCGTTCTCAATTTGTTTTCTGTCTCAATTGTTATTATATATATATATAGTTTTGTTGAAGTCAATGAATAATGTGTATATATGTGTGTGTATTTATGTGTATGTATGTGTGTGTCAATATGTGCATGTATTTATGTATATGTATGTATGAATGTATATGTGTGTATGTGTTTATCTATGTATGTGTGTGTATGTTTGTGGGTGTGTGTGTGTGTATGTATGCATGTTTTGTGTGTGACGTCAGAGTCCTGATGGCAAGTGTTTGGCTAGCGGTGCAATTGACGGCATCATAAACATATTCGACATTGCCACTGAAAGACGCATGCACACGCTAGAGGGGCACGCTATGCCTATCAGGTAGAATACAACCTCATTCTCCTCTCTCTCTGCTTCCTCTCTCGCTCTGCCTTCATGTTCGTGATATTCAACCGCGTAGACGCATTGGTCTCATCGAGTTGTTCCTTTCTTCCAGAGATATCATACTTCTGGTTAAACATTTATGTTGTGGTTTGGTTGATAATTTCCTTCTGTGATTTATTCTGTAGTGTCTGTCTATGCTTTTATTAATTAATCTTTTAATCGTTTTTATTCCTCATTCAATATTTAAATACTATTATAATTTTTGTATTTTGCTTTATATTTGCTTGTTTAATTTTCAGTTAATGACAAATGAATGTCGTTCAAATCAAGACGTTTAGATTTGTTACTTGTTTCGTCAAGGCATTCACTATTTTCGGTATATTTCTATTTTGATTACATTTTATATCATGCTCATTAATTTCATTGTAAACTTACTGTATAATTTCTTATATGTTATATAGATATATATTACATGTTTATATATATTTGCATCAATAGACGCTATCGCTGATTGGTACGCCAGAGCAGAAATTACTAGAATCTTCCCAGACGTCAGGTAGAAAAAGTGTGTGAATAAGAATACTCTCTCTTGTGCGTCCAAACCTTGTGTTATATATTTCATGTTATGTTGTGTGTGGTAAGATTGATTCAAGTGTTTGTGTGTGTGTGTTTGTGTTTGTGTAAGTCAGGTCGCTGGCTTTTTCCGCTGATTCACAGCTATTGCTGACTGCATCCGATGATGGTCACATCAAAATGTACGACGTGTGAGTACATACACACAGACATACAAACTCACCGCCAATATATTTTCTCAATTCGTTTTTGTCTTTCATTTTATGCTTGTGTGTGTGTGTGTGTGCGTTTTGTCTGTTTATGTGTGTGTAGACATGTGTGTGTTTGTATATATATGTCCTAATGTAATGCGTGCGTGTGTGTGTGTGTGTATATATATGTGAAATTGGTGTGTTTGTGTGTGTGTGTGTGTGTGTGCTGTGCAGCGCCCTAGAAACCCTCCAGGTATAGGACGGTATAGAAATATCTGCCTAATGTAATGTAAGATAATATATGTGTGTGTATAAACAGTGAGCATGCGAACTTGGTGGGCGCTGTTTCGGGCCATTCGTCGTGGGTTTTGTCTGTGCATTTCTCGCCCGACCAGCGCCAGTTTGTGTCTAGCGGTGCTGATCATGCCGTCAAAGTGTGGGATTCCGGCTCGCGACAATGTCTGCACTCGTTCAACGAACACAACAACCAAGTGAGTTTATCGCTCTCCTTCTGCGATATTCCGAACCTATCACATCTCCATCTTTCCATCATCCATCCATCATGGGCCTTTTCGATTCACATACACTTCAGAAGTAAGCAATTCGGCATTCAATATTGTTTATCACTCAATTACGGTGTGTTGTTTGTTCCGCTTTTGATATTTCAAAATTCAACTCAGCAATTCTGAAATAATTACGCTCGAAATGAACACTTGGCACACACAATATGTTTCTAATATGTGTATGTGTGTGTGTGTGTAGGTGTGGTGTGTGCGTTACAGTCACGAGCCGGGCGAACGCAGTATCGTTTCTGTCTCTGATGACCGCTCCATCAATGTGTATGGTTGTCCGTCGTGATGTTCCGTCCATTCATCATGTCCATCATTGCTCCGTCTAACTCATTGTATGTTCGCAATGTAATGTAATGTCTATTTGTAATCTTAGTGTAAGATACATGTGCTTCATCGCGATATTTTCGTCAACTTTATTAACGCGCATCAAGCAAGAACTAATGAATACGATTTAGCCAGGTGGATTTGTTATTGTGAAGAACCTAGGAAACACACACACACACATACACACACACACACAATCATACAGCAACAAAGCAAGGATATGAAGGGGGGAAGACGAGGGGGATGGGGGCCTGCCCCACCCTCACACATCCCCTCCCCCCACTTCCTCAACAACACAACACACTCGCGTAATTTGGCGGTTAAATAATCGAAATTGGTCCAAATGGCAGCGCTGGCAAACACACACACACACACACACATACACACCGATATGTTGTCTCAACTAATGAACCAAACCAAAATAAAGCCAACAAAACACACACACACACACATACGTCAGCTATTGTTGAATACATAAACACACGCACCCACACACACACACACATATATATATGCACACCCACAAACGCGCGCGGGCTGTGTGATTTGTCGACTGTAGGAATGCTTGACTAGTACACATTGACAGACACTCCACTCAAAACCACTACGCAAACAAATCCATCAACACACACACACACACCGATACAAACACACAAACACAAACAAACAGAGGTCGACCTGCGAACAAACTTCCAGAGAGAGAATGAGAGATGTATATGTATGTATGTGTGTGTGTAGGGACAAGTTGTAACCATGATCGTAGGTTGCGTAATTGCGTAATTCAACTGTGACATTCTACCGCGCTTCGGCAATATTCACGCCGGGTCCGAATATTTTCTGCAATTCCTCTTCGTAGTTTTCCACTTTGCGTTTCATGATGTCCATGCAGTTGCCGAGCAGTCGCTCGAACGCCTGCCGGTCGAGGAAGGCCAGGCGCACGTCGCCAACAGCGTAGGCCGACGCGGCGCGCGGGTTCTTGGTGATCAACGCCAGCTCGCCAATGTAGCCGCCCTTCGACACCACGCTTATCTAATACACAAACACACAAACATACACAAACATTCAGATACACAAACACACACACACAAACATAAACAGTCAGATACACACACACACACACACACACACACACAAACGAATAGTCAGATACACACATACACATACACATACACACACACACACACATACACACACACACAATCACACAATCACCAACAGTCAGATACACACACATATAAATAAATAGTCAGGTACACACACACCCACAAACGAATTAACACACACACACAAACATGAATAAACACAGTCGCACACACACACATAAACGTACATTCACACACACAACACATACGTACACATACTCACACATACACCCACACACACAACACACACACATACACACATATACACACACACACATACACCCACACCCACAACACACACACAATACACCCACACAATACATACACAATACACACACACACAACACACACACACACACGAGTAGGCACCTGTTTTTCCGGTTGTGCATGTTCGGCGCGCATGACACGCACTTGACCGTCCTCGACAAAGTACATGCCGTCGCCCTGATCTCCCTGCTGAATGATGCGCGCCCCGTCGTCAAACACTTTGGGAACCAGCGCATCGCACACGTTCATACGCTCGTATCGCTACACACACACACATTTAAATTACATTAGGTAGATATTTATATAGCGCCCTATACCTAGAGGGTCTCTAGGGCGCTACACACACAAACGCACACACAGAAACACACACATATAGCCAAACATACACAGAAAGTGAAAGGTAAAGAAAGAAGAGCGATAATTTACACCTTATAATCATCACTAGTATAGACAATGTTCACACACACACACACACACACACACACGCACAATGCAAAAATGCCACCAGATTGGTAGCGAAATGGGAAGGCGTCAGTTATATAGGTACATAACAGAAATGGCACCTCGAAGGGAATTAGATTGATTAGGAGCTGTTAAAATCCCGGTGCAAAAAAGACATTAAAAACTATAGTTTTCCCTTGAGGAGAATGGACACTTGGAAGTGCTTCCGAAGTGAGTTAGAAGTTGTCGGGCGGGGGTTTATTTTGTGCGTGTGTTTGTTTTGCGCGGCTTCTAATTCGAGTGTAATTCATTCAGAATTACAACAATACTGATGTACACGTTGAAATAACATGGTAAAAGAGAAAATATAAGTCAGAAATATTAACACACATGAGCGGAACAAACTAATTTCGCACTTCTGAAGTCAATTAGTCAATTCACTGACCTCCAGCGACTTCAACATGGGCACAGTCTCGATGAGTTCTTCATAGAGTTTGCGCTTCTTGAAGGCGCTCTTGAGCACAATACGCCTGAATGTCTGTCGATCCATGGCCCACAATGAACCCGCAGTATCGGCCTACACATACACACACATACACACACTATCTGGACGCATGTTTCCTGGCGGGAGATCATTAGCGAAGATTGTATGTTCTCGTGTTCAACAGATAGCAATACAGTACAGGCCGACCAGCCGATAACAGACGTGTATTTGTGACAACAGTCAATGTTCGTGACTGTACTTCCTGTCAACCTACACGCAACACATTAACACGCAAAAACTACCAACCCCCACATTCTAGGCATGTGTGCCTGTGTGTGTGTGTGTATGTGTGTGTGATTGACAGTTTGATGAGCATATATACGTTTCCAACTTTTATCAATTTCCAATAACCAAGATGTTCACCTGTATGTTATGGAAAACTGGACACACAAAAAATTGAGCATAACAAAATTCATATTTTTATCCGTGATGGACACACCTGTGTGTGTTGGTGTGTGTGTGTGTGTGTGTGTGTGTGTGACCTGAATGGTGGCAGCTCGAGGCATGTTGTACATGAGGGCCAGCTCACCGAAGCTGCCCACATTATCATAACTGCCCACCTTCTTATCTTGCCCGTCGACCGACACGTATATGCTGTACATACCGCTGCAAGACACACACACACACACACACACATATGATCTATAATTATAGTCCCTTACAATGACTATAACGACTTCAACTTACGAACCAAGGATCCGCTCGCTTTTTGGATCACAAAACGGATACCGTTTACCGTTGTGTCGATCGTAACGAAACTAAACTAAACTAAACAAGCAAGAGAGATTACTTTGATATCCCTAGCTCGTATAAATGATAACTTTTTGACGCTAGGCACACACGCTGCCTCGCATTGGCATCCGTCATCAAAGTTGCATCGCCTCGGTTTCTAACGCCAAATTTCACACGCTGATTGAACTGCAACAGAAGCTGTGTGTGTACACGACCCTGTCTATCTGCGCTAAAAGCATTCCGATGTTGACAGTTGGCGGCTGTCGCATGTCGGCAAATAATTAGTTTAGGCTGGAGATGAGATGGAGATGAGATGGAAGTTAAGCACGAGCTCCGAATGCGAAAAATGATATATGCCGGCAGCGACAACACGAAACTCGTCTACAATTCTGCCATTAACAAGACCTCTATATGACGAACACGTTGCCAAGTGGTAAACTAAATGTCGGATAGGACAACTATGTGTGTTTTCATCAATTCAAATTCGTTTATTTTTGTTTCTAATGACCTCTAATGACATTTACTTTGACGTAACAACTGAATTTATTGAATTTATCAGCGCTGTTGTGTGGAAAATGAAGAGATGATATTATGGACATACAAACCCGGTTCGCCTCTACCGCTTTATTTATAACCTAGCACAAGCTATTAAATTAATTGTCATAGTGTCTGTCTGCCTACATCGAGCCACACTGTCATGCTGACCCGGAATAATTCATAATATTATCCAGTGAACGTTGTCGATCCAATAACCTAGGCTATTTTCGGCACCAACACACACACATACACACACACAGACATACAATCTGAACAGTAGCAAGAACAGACAGCCCCAATATGTCGTAATGACGTCACTATCAGTCTGCTATAGACAAGTGACAAGAAGCCAATGGAATAGAAGAAGAGAAATCGGAGAAGGAAGTTGATTGGAGGAGGAGGATGAATAAGAAACACACGTGTATGGATCTGTGACGAGTGTAGGTAGGGAACTGGTCGCCAGTTAAATCAATACACATCCCTAGCTCATACTGGCACGCAAACACCACAGGAACACAAACACACACGCGCAAGCCGCTTGGAGCATAATAGAAGGGAGGTGTATGGAGGAATACAATATGGAGGAATGGAGCTGGCGCATTATGGAGGAATACACCCGCTATCCCACCGTTGACGCCTTGTGCAATGAAATCACCGTATAGCAACAATACACGCAGATGAACATCAATAAGCCCATCAACTATTTCAAGGTGAAAAATTCAGTCTGTCAAAGTTTTATTTATATAAAAGAACAAGCCTCATTTTTGTATAAATAATATCAATGTTGATAAAGTGCGTATATACGCAATAGTTTGACGAAAACGTAAACTAACACGTCAATGATAGGAAAGAACGGATTTCTCCCAACATACTGTATATGTAGAACAAACAGAACATGTGTGTGTGTGTGTGTGTGTGTGTGTGTGTGTGTGTGTGTGTGTGTGAATGTGTGTGTGTGTGTGTGTCAAAGTGTGTGAATGCGTGTGCGTTTCCAATGATACTTGCTACAAGAAAAATAATCGAAAGTTTAATCGTGTGGATTAAATAACGGTCTGTGATTGAATTGTCGATAAACGAAACGAAAAAATAAACACTGCAAATTCAACGTGACACATTGCACAAAAAGCCCGGGGTATAAATGTAATTGCGTGTTTTGCACACAAAAAGTAGACGCTAATGAGAAGAGCTATGTGATGTCAGATGATGCTACTGAAGACATGTTGCCAGACGAACAAAAGACGTTGATTAATTGCACACGTCTTTGAAGCGTGACATATCACGTACATAAGGGCACACACACACACACGCACACACACACACACACACACACAAGCACACACGCACGCGCAGTACGACAACTAAATCAATGTTCGGTGCGCAGAAGCCGCAAAACGAACGTCACACACACACACACACACACACACTATACTAGCACACACATGAATTAGTATGCACATATTGAAAACGTCTCAAATAAAATTTCAAGAACATGTGGTATATTACACAAAGTTAAACGTTCACTTACACAGGAATGCATGCGTAGTAAATACTTCACTCTCATTTACCCCCACCTCATATATTGTGTACCAATCTGGTCATGCACGTGGTCATCTTATTTAAAACGAATAAAAGTAGCACAAAACAAAATTATTAGATGTATCATGAAGCTAAAAAAGTTTGATTCAACAACAAATTCTTACTCAGCAATGAAATTACTACGTTTCGGCTCTATGCGCGAATACTTCATAATCCTTTTTGTCTATCGGCTACTATACGAACATAAGGAGATCAATAAAATTTTCTATCGCTTGGACAACCGTTATCACAATATCAGACACAATAATGACCTTGCGGTTCCAAAGTTCAGAACAAACTTCTTTAAAACAGCCTATTATATCAAGGAGCAGACATTTGGAATAATTTATCTTCGGAAATAGATTTCTTACAAACATCTACCTCACTAAAACAGCTCAAAAATAAACTGGAAAATCACTTCCTGAATAAAACTGACGCCGACCATTAAAATTTTCCTGCAATGATAACGGATTCATTTTCATATTTTCCCGCGTATTCATTGTTTATCTTGTTTCTGCGTTTACTGCGATCTGTGCATATGTATGCATGTATGTACGTGTGTATGTGTGTATATATGTGTATGCATGAGTACATATTCTATCTCGTGATAATTGATTGTTAATTGAATCCGTTTCATTCATTATTACATGTTCGTCTAAGAGCAGTTGCTCGACCAACATAGCCGTATGTCTGTTTTTTCTGATGATTTTCGTGTGAACTCTTTTTGTTTCCTGGCAATAAATTTACAATTTACAAAAACTTACACACTAACCTACCCACACACATACACACACCAGCCTACCCACACACACACACACACAGACAGACAGACACAAAGGTGTGTCGCCACCCGCCGATAAGATCAAAGCCAGAGGAAAAACATTCAACTGATTCCGTCTCACCCTGATTAATTTCTAGAATGCGTCTCTCTCTCTGTGTGTGTGCGTGTCTTTGTTTGTTGATGATCAAGATGCTTGGAGATTGCAGTCATGTGTAATTTATATAGCGTTCTCTGTCTGTCTTCCAGATTTCACCACTTGTCAATTGATATTCAAAGTGCTATGTAGAATGAGTTGATCGCACAAAGTTCACTGCAAAACCCTCTTGAAATAAACCCATGTGAACAAAAAACTACAGTAAGAATTGTCCGTCGATTTTGCATGGACTCCCAGACAACTATACCATTTACAAATTGAATTGATCCAAATGAAATCTGATTTGATCCAAATGAAATCTGATTTGATCCAAATGAAATCTGATTTGATCCAAATGAAATCTGATTTGATCCAAATGAAATCTGATTTGATCCAAATGAAATCTGATTTGATCCAAACGAAATCTGATTTGATCCAAGCTCAACATAAGTGAAAAAATTAAACTTTAATCAGAAAAATGATTTTTTTGGGTATAAAACATCGAAAACAAGCGTATTTATATTAAAAATAAGAAGATTTGGCAACTTTATGTCGATTGAGCAGAAATTTGCTCAGGCACGCCATGTTATATTTGACAATAGTACTTAATACAACTTATCAGTTCGCTAGTGTTAATAGTGCAAAAGTAATAATGAAGTATAATAAAATCAGTGAAAATGATAGAAAAAGAATTATGGAAGCATACCACAATGAGATTGATTGGAAAAATGTTGCTAATACTTTAGGAGTGAAAATCAAGACTGTGTATCATTGGTTGAGGAAGAATCAGGACTTACCGAAACGTCGGAGAGGTAACTACGCAAAAAAACTCCTGAAATGATACACACTCTCATCACCGAAGTGGAAAAATCGCCTTCAATCACATTGGCAGACTTACAAATTAAGATCAATTATGCGCACGGATGTCAGGTGTGCATAAACCCCATCGAAAATTGGCTCGATGGAGAAATGTTTTCTCTGAAAACAGTACGGCCTGTCGTCAGCGCAATGAACAGCGAAGTTAACAAAAGGAAGAGGGCGACATATATAGAAGAACTTTTTCGCATCCGGTCCGAAGGTCGCACTCCCGTATGGGTCGATGAGACCAACTTCAGCCTGTATTGTAGGCGGAACCAAGGAAGATCAAAAGTGGGAACAAGGGCGTCTGTAGTGCAGCCATCTAGCAAAGGAGCAAACTTGCACATAATCGGTGCAATGACGAGATCCAGACTCGTATTGATATCCACGCAATGAGGCTCATTCAAGAAACCAAACTGTGCGGAATGGTTTCGAGGTCTCATAGACGAATGTCGCCAAGCCGAAATTCACCAGCCCACCATCATCATAGACAATGCTCCAGCAAACAGCAACATTGAGGAGATATTTAGACAGCAGGATGATGTGCAGCTTCTCAGAATGCCTCCATATTCATACCTGTTGAATCCAATTGAGCTGCTGTGGAGCCGTCTGAAGAGTCACATCAAAAGAAGGCTGAGAGAAGAAATACCTCGATTGTCGAGCCTCACTGCTAGAGAAAACGCTACCCTCTCACTGGCCGAGCAGAGGATGCAGCTGCTGGAAAATATAGCGCTGGATTGCATCAGCCAAATTGACCAGACGCAGCTGCACGGTTTCACCAACAGGGTGGAGCGGTATTTCTCAGCAGCAATAAAACAAGAGGATTTCGTGGAGATATCTTGAAAAATTTACTGTCTTGTGTTCATTGCTGTGATTTGTCTCTTGTCTTGACCGTTTGTTGTATAAAATGGCATCAAAATTGATTCAAAATTGATTATTTCGCAAAATAGAATGTGCCAAACCAAACTAGGCCACGATATCATCATCATCATGTATTATACTAAATTTCCCATCATTATATTTCGTTATATTCAATATTTTCACCTACTTTTAATTAATCGATCCAGTACTCCCTTCATTACTTGGGATGTTTGAAATTAGTAATACAAAATGTAAGATGTAAATGGGAAATATAAAAAGTTATGAAAATATATATCATTATATACAAATACAAATTATTTCTTGCATAATTAACAGCCAATCATTACATTTAGATACAATTTGTTTTCATTTTTCAATTAAGGTTTAATTTTATCAATCAGATTTCATTTGGATCAAATCAGATTTCATTTGGATCAAATCAGATTTCGTTTGGATCAAATCAGATTTCATTTGGATCAAATCAGATTTCATTTGGATCAAATCAGATTTCATTTGGATCAAATCAGATTTCACTTGGATCAATTCAATTTGTAAATGGTATAGATGCATTCTCAACCAGAAACCGCAAACAGAAAGCCAAAGGAAAACACAAAACATTCACGAAAATAAAACCAAACCAAATTGATATATATCATATTGTGGCTGTTAACTCATTACCTCCAAAAATTATATTGAGTACAACAACTTTGATATGTTTAAGCTTGCATATGCCAATCAATTTCAATCACAATGTTCTAACTGCATTGACATCAAAGAAACGATCCTATTAATATAGCCCGATGATGTTTAAATACGTGTTAATATAGTTGGAAGAAAAATGACAAATTATAGTGATTTTTGAGATGGCTGGGAGCGAACCTCTCTATCACGTAGAAGTTATCTCCGTCATCGTCTTGCACAATCACCTTGTCTCCGGCGGCAACCTTCTTCTCGAACATGGCATCCAGCACCTCCTGCATTTGCGACTGTATAGTCAAACATCGTAAGCAACCAGTCAATACTCGCAGCTTTGTGATCAAGTGAATGTATATCTACTTCAACTTATCATCAACTTAATGTAAGTTGTTGTCATTTTAAAATACTCGTTATAGTGTTGGACTCGACATAGTGCTGCGAGTGTATAGACGATACCTACTCAACAGATACATATACAGGTGTATAAGAGACCCGTTTTGGTCTAAAATGTTTCAATTCTGAAATGAGTGGTCTCTTATAAATGAGAGACTTAGACTCAGACTTAGACTCAAGACTTTCAGCACGACTATGCAATGATATTTGATGAAACATTAAATATAAGCATACATAAAATTCAAAATAAATTTATAGCTGACGAAGACATAATATGAAGAAAAAATCTTCCATAATTTTGCCTTAAAACTAGAGGAATCTGTCATACGCAAGGTGAAAATAAGGTAAAGTAAATATATGATATCTTAATTAATCCGTGATTAAGACACACCAGTCTTCACAATACTTTTTACTTCATTGTTAGTTGAGCCACTGAATCCATACATGGCTCTACATGCGATAAGCTACCATTTATTCCGTATATGGTGCCACGCGCGTATTGGCAAAAATGCGGCCCATGTAACACTTATGACAGCATTGAGAGAAAACTCCGATTGCCTTCACGTCTATGAGAAAGAGGCTGCAGTTGAAGAAAAGATCGACGGGTTTACTTATAGACAAATAGTCAGACACTACAACACGTACCAGCTCCGCCTCTGAGCCACCACCGTTACGCATCGACAATTCACCGTAATACACACACCCAGACACACCTGTATATAGCTCATGATCACCAACACACACACACACACACACGCACGCAAAAGCACCTGTACACATACACACCCACACACACCTGTGGCCGATACTGCAACGGTACAAGCGATGGACGTGACATGCATAATATTTCATGAACATTAAAAGCCCGGCTAACACAAGCACATGCACGCACGTGTTCAACAATGATCGTCAATAAAAACTCAGCCATTCACACCTGCATTTCTCATACCAAACAAGGTTATGACGAAACACCAGATATGTATGTATGTGTGTATGTGCTTTTGAGACCCTCGGGTGAAAAGCGCGATATAAATGTCTTAATGTAATGTAATGTAATGTGTGTGTATATGAATGTGTGCATATGTGTGCGTATGTATGTTTGTACGCTAGTTAGTTAAACTAACATACACACATACCTAACTCTCTCATACATTTATATTATTGTGTGTACGTGTGTGTATGTGTGTGAAAATATCACCAAAAAAATTCCATAACCAACCGGGCAAGAAACAAAACCACACACACACACACACACACACACACACACACACACAGAGAAGACATGACGATTGAAAACCCCAATTACCCTCAGCTTACACACACACACATATACACACACATACATACACACACAAGCGCACAATGAAAAACAATAGAGGTTGAATGAAGTGTCACACACGCAATAAGATCCAATCAACAATGCCTAAATACAGTGCCATCTGCGACAAACACAGGCTAACAACACACAAGACAACACACATACACACTGACACACACACGATAACACAATTGACTGACAAGAGAAAACATCACAGTTCAACAAGTGAAAGGGACAATTCTGAAAACTCACCAACGACAGTATAAAACCACTGCACCACTGGCGGATTCAGAGAAGGGGGCCAAGGGGGCTGAATCCCCCCAAAAGGTTTCTATCAACTCCTCATAACCAAGAGGTTCGCTAAAAGAAGTCAAGAAAAATACGAGAATATTTCTGTAGAATTTGTTTGTTAATAAGCATTATCGCAAAGATGTTGCATAATGATGCATGTACATGACTGATGGCCTCATAAATTCAGCCCCTACAGAACAAATTAATTCAGCCACTCCCAAAATTGCAATCTGGATACGCCACTGACAAGCACATGTCAGTGAACGCAATACATCATAGTATCTGGCCGTGGAGAATATGCCAGTGTCAGTGGTCATGTTAAATCTGCTCATTCCTCTGGCTAAATAAATCAAAGTACAAGCGCTACACAAACCCGCTGCTATGATGAGAAAACACACGAGTATGTGTGCGCGTGTGTGTGTGTGTGTGTCGTCACCGAGTTGAATTTACGGGAGATGAGCATGGCTCGAGCTGTCCCGTCTCAATTGCCACATTTGTCCAACAACGACTTAAAGGAACTTATGGCTGAGGCCACCACAACATCATTGCTTAAATAATTCCACTTGGTAATGCAGCTAAATGGAAAGCCATGTTTCCTCAAGTCGCTGCGGCATCTCGTTGTCTTTAGTTTTCTGTTGTGTCCTCGTCTTCCTTCTTTTCGTTTGTATTCCGAAATGTCCAATTCCTTTGTCATACTCATTTAAGTACTTGAAAACCGCTATTAAATCTTCTCTCTCCCTCCGTTCTTGCAGTGTCCTCAAGCCAAGTCTCTTTGGCATGGGCGTAAATCCTGGGGGGTATGGGGGATATATATACCCCCGACAAATTGACTGGGGGGTATGAATACGCTATTATACTCCCCGAGAATTCTGCTGAGTTCAGTTCATTGGGTATATCATCATCAAAATCAGCATAGAAGGTAAATGACCAACAACGTAAGAATTTATAAATATATGAAGAATTATATTACGCAATACACTTTTCATTGAGATATGTGTGTTGTAATTGAATAGGATGAAAATAGTTGAGGGTACCACGCATTTGACAAACTGGGCGAGCTTTGAACACTAATGCATGATGACTTTCATCCCCCCCGAGCCTCGACACAAATCTACGCCGATGCTCTTTGATCTGTTCTCATATGGTAATTATTTCTGGGATCAGTTTGGAGAATATTCCTTGAATTTCCTCTAATCTTGTTATATCTTTCATTTTGTATGGCGTCCACACAGGTCCAGACAGCACTCCAACTTGGGTCTTATTATAGCAACCATAATTGTTTGCAGTGTTTCGCAATCTAAATAATTAAATAGAGTTCTAATTTTGGCTATTGTGTGTGTGTGTGTGTTGAGATGGGGTGTGTGTGTTGAGATGGGGTGTGTGTGTTGAGATGGTGTGTGTGTGTGCAGAACTGACCGGGTCCAGAGAGCGGAAGAGCAGGATGTTGCGAACTGTATCGCCGAGACGAGCTCTTTGCTCATCTGATTTCGGGTACACTGCCTGTGTGCAAGCAAACACAACACAACAATACGATCACACACATACCAACGTGTGTGCGACTTTACACAAAAGAGGTAAACTAGCTCGAACACACTGTACTCCACTACAGCAAGATATAAAACGCCCAGATGTTGCGATGTTGAAGCAGAACTTTCAACTTTGCTTTGCACAGTATTCGTTAGGCCAATCCACACCTTGTTTCGTTGTTTCTTATCGGCCAGGGGGTAAATTACCCCCTGGCCGGGGACCGATGAGCTACATCATTGCCAATCGGTTTGTCATCCATCTATCTATATATATAAATTCGAGGGACAAGCTAGCGCATGTATATGTAGACAGATAGCATTATCAGGTTGCCTCAAACCAGTGTGTGCATGAAACACCATACATGACTTCATACACACAAACACATGCAAACACACACACACACACACAAGGACAGCGAGTGATTAGTCATCAGTTATTCGTGATGTCATCAGGACAGCAGTCATGACAAACTTCAATGTCACCGGGGAGAGAGCACGCATGAATCACTAATTAGCCGAATAACGTGTGAGAACAACGCGCCTCGATCGATCAAGGATATTCACACACACGCACATACACGCACACGCACACGCATACACACACACACACAACAAATTCAGTCCAAGGCTAAACAAACGAATCGAACACACACACACACACGCTAGCATTGACCTGAACGCACAGAAAGCGTGTGTTCGTGTGTGTGTGTGTGTGTGTGTTGAGAAGTGGACAGGTGTGTGATTAATGAGGGTCAACAGGTCGACCTGTCAGCAGGTCGCAACACCGGTCATTGACCTCAGCCAACAACAACACACCTGCTGCTGTTGTCTGCAATCGTAGCATTGCAAAGTTGATCGACAAAGTGGCAATGCACCGCCCGCCCACACACACACAAAAGTCCATGACCTAGATTGATGTACTGCCAATCACACACACACATACACACGAGAACTCCCACTTGGTAAACCTAGGTTGTGCCACACACACACACACACACACACATACACACCGGTTGTGGAGCAGCAGACACGCACAACCATGTGTGTGTGTCGGCAGATGAGAGATTGAACAGCATATACTTGGCACGCGGTAGAGAGGCCAAGGCTCGCTTATAACCACACATGAATACGACAACACACCACACGTCACGAACCACACGACACCTGCCTATCGTATATTACATCCATCAGGGGGACATGCAAATAACCCTGGCTGGAGAACACACACACACACACACACACACACACACACACACACACACACACACACACACACACACACAACCATGTAGTCAGGTGTAGTCAAGGATACGTGAGACATGACACCTTATCAACGGCGACACACGCACATACAGACATGGGCTTGTGTTTCCTGAGCACCCCGAGTCTTAACCGGATGTTTTCAATGTAGCGCAGGACAGATAGATAGATAAATAGCAGTGCCCTCCTGTATTGCTACTTGAAGTTTGTCGACAAGAGATAGTAAGTAGCGACATGATTAAAGTCTAAACATCTCAAGTAAAAGCAGCTACACGAGAAGAAGTCGAAGCTTATGAACACACACAGGTGTGTCCCGTGCAGCTCGCTGCCACTGCCGAACCAACCCTCTCCACGCTATGACGCCACAAGAACGGAAGACGTATTAGAGAGGGCCACCTCCCCAGAATGCATGACACAACACATGACTGATATCTGGTACCATCATTTACTGCTGGGTGGACAGGGACTGTTGGATTATAGAATTCGCCCAAAGAAATTCTCCTCCGCTGAGTTTTTAACCACAAGTTCCCGTTTGTGAGGCGGGTGCGTTGCCACTACACCACGGAGTCCAACTAATTCGTGGATTCGTGTCATTGTGCGAATAATCCGCTGGAGTCAGAGGATTCTTGACACTTGCTGAATCTCCAGGGACATGGTGTGAAAGACGAACCAACATCGAAAAGATCCATCCTTGAATGTGATCGTCGAGCGCTGAAGGCCTGATATTTAAGAACTGAGTTAGGTCCAAAAACCTATCCTAACGTAACTGGGAATCTCAACATCAGACACCGTGTTTATTCGAGTATAACGCGCGCAAAATTTTGTACCTGAACAATAACTAAAAAACTTAGGGGACGCGTTATAAACGAGGTCTGGTCATATCCAATAACAAATATATCGTTTCTTCACCGTGTTGACTGGTGCGTGGAAGTAACACACTGCGTCCTTCTATACGCCTTTATAAATACTTTTAATCATGACCACACGTGCTCAACAATGTTTGTCACTTACCATCACTGGTCTCAGCTGATAATAGTCGAAAACAATTTATATACCAATTTCTAATCGAAATGCGAGGTGAAAGGTGCGAAATGCGAAATGAGAGGTGCGCACTATAGCCGAATAAATACGGAAGTTCTACTCATAAATAACACCTCAACAAACAATACAACAGATATTAACGAAACGTAAAACAGATGGACAACTAATATAACGATAGATGAAACGTAAATAATAGTAGAAGAGCAAAACATTACTAGATATAATTATTCTTATTTATTACAGGCAAATCCAGTAGCATGGGGGAAGAGTGTGCAAGCACTATTACCACCCTGCGGTGACCCCTTGTACCGGAAGCGCCCAAAAGATGTAGAGAGAAAGAGAGTTCAAAAAGTGAATACTAAATAAATATAGTGATAAACAATTCATCCGATAACACTCAATAATGTCATAATAAATCCATCCGTCAGGTAGCACGTAGCTGATCTGCCCTTGGTTGGACAAGTCTTGTTTTTAGTCCTGTAGAGTGCCTGGTTAACCGGTTACCCACTGTACACTGTAGTTAGGGGAGCCGGTTTAGTCGCCGAAAGCTCGACAATGCTGTACTGGATGCACTGGATTGCCTAGCTACCAGTAACAGGGCCACAAACACTGACTTGAACTGGGCAGGGCACAATGGACAGTGGAGAGGCGAAGACTAAAGTAACAGCTAGCCACTCCTTCGTTCAACGTCAAAGAACATGCCTATGCAAAGTGCCAATGATAAAAGTCAACATACGTAGTTGTTCGCAGTTACAACACGAAACATTGACACACACACACACACACACACACACACACACACACACACACACACACACACACACACACACACACACACACAACGCCTATAACCACGACACAAAATCAATGCATGAAGCGAGCGGGCAACGGGCATACGCACACACACACACACACACACACACATACATACTCATAACATACAGTGCCCTCGCAAGTGGGCTGAAGGAAAAGACCACACACACACACACTTTAGCATGCAGTCAATTTGCATCGACTTTCCGTTCTATTCAACGACACATACATGACACGAATTTCCACGTCCGAGGTGTTGTGTGAATGTGTATGTGTGTGTGTATGTGTGTGTGTGTGTGAAAGTTGCAGGGGTGTGTAGGAATTCTTCATTGAGTTGGCATGCTAACGACAAGTTTCTTGCAGTCCAATCATTCTTGCAGCATTGCAAAGTAACGTGGACGACAGAAAAACAGAAAATTTCCACGAATCGCAACTGGAAACACGCAACCAAATATAGTACATTGGCAATATACTCGTGCATTATTGAAAATTAAAATAAAAAACAAATGAACAACAAGTATGATTGGCATTGAACATCAGTAATTAAAAAAGTTCTTGGTTCGGCGAGGCACAAATTCCACTATAATAAACATATTTGAGCTGCAATGCAGGCATGGTGAATTGCGCGTATTACACCGAATAAATGTAAAATAAAAAACTGATTAATGCCGCTTGCCTACTGTCACGTAATGGATATTGAAAAGCGGTTTCAACTTTGTACTTTTGCTAAGTAACAAAATTGCTATTGAGAGAATATACATCGTACACATCGTATTATAAGAGGCACAACACAATGAGACAAGACTGCCACAAAAACATATATTTCCTTCATCATTTTCGCAGGAATATTCGCACCCCTTCGCAGAACTGAGTTGAATAAGCATGTGTCTCGAGTTTAATTGACAAATACCTGGTGTAGGCCGCACCCTGGCTTTTGTCAACAAAAATTGTCAACAGGTGCGGCATTAGAGGAAGAAGCCATGGACAATAAATAAACATTGGTTGTATAAGGACGCCGACAAATTCTCTCACACACACACGCACACACACGCACACATACACACACACACACACACACACACTACGACACTCCTCGATCCTACATCCATCCACCAGACCAGCAAACCGGACACACAAACACACACACACACAAACGAGGAGCAATGGACGGAAGACAGGAGAATAAAAAATCCTGCACAAAAACAACTTGTTTGGTTCGAGTGTGTGCCGCCAGGTGGCAGTGTCACAATGACGACCCATCATGGCCTGGTCGCACGCACGCTAGACGATTCCAAGCCTCCTTTCATGAGCTTGTATCATGCCGACTAAAACGTCCACATTTCGAAATCCCTCTCTAAATCTTTTGGTTAGCTCCTGGTACATGGGGCCACCGCAGGTTTTGCCTGTAATTAATAATAACAATAATAATAATGCATGGTTTTAACGCACTCGTATTAAGGTTTATTCACTTTTTCCAGGCTGTTTTGAATATAATTATTATTGTCAATAATTAACCTACTTGTGTTGATGTCTGTACACAACCATGCATGTATAAATGTGTCATGTGGACTATAAGGGGACGTACGGATGTCAAAGCAACACATTACGAAATTCCTTTCAATTGGCTAGGTACCGCACAACATGTGTAGCTAATCAAAAACGTGTCCTCTCAGAAATTCCTCTCAGAAATTCCTCTCAGAAGTTGAGAAAAAAAATGGTAAAACACAATCACAGTGGTTCTCAAACGTGTTTCAGTGTTCGCACCGTTTTTTTAATCAGCAGTCAGATCTAGCACTCTCCTGCATTCTATGAACAAGTTACAAATACAAACGAAGTAATGACCAATGACAACTTTTTTAGTTATTATTTAAAGTGCCTTAAAGTCCTGAATTTTTTTCACGGGTATTCTGGCATCCCTTAAGAACCTCGAATCCCAGGTTGAGAACCACAAACAAACCACAAACAAAAGCAGGTCGAGCGCATAGCAAGCCGGATTTAATCCGGATGAATCACCGAACAATTCCGTAGATAGACAGACAGACAGACAGACAGTATGAGAGAAGTTTCTATTTCTGGTTGATTCTACACGACACGCCAGATGGGTTCAACCAGAGTGTGGCGGCGATGTGCACGTGCGAAATACACACACGCATACAAACAGGCACATTGATTGTTGGTTGGTGGTGGTGCGACGAGCAACTTACACACACACGCGCACACACACACACACACACACACACTTCAGCAGATCAATAACACGGCGTTAAGGAGAGAAGACACAAAGACACAATTCACTACCTCAATATCCATTACCGTGTGTGTGTGCGTGTGTGTGTGTGTGTGTGTGTTGCCACGTTTAAATGATGTTCATCAAACAACGCACGAACTAAATCCACACATACACACACACACACATCGCACACACATAAGAGGCGTTATAAATCAAAAGTACATGTCCTTACAAATAGCTAATGCATCCTTGTCTATGCATATATATGTAGAGGTTTATAAAGGGCAAATGCTACTATGTGGAAATTCGCTTCAAGCAGGAATTTTCAGTCCCACCACCATTAACAGCGACATAAACCGGGAGTACAATGTAAATCTCCCTTGAACATAAAATAAAATGAAATTAAATTCGGCATTAAATTCAGCATGGGTTGACGCTAAATGTGTAAGGGGAATCAAGAACATTAGATTGATAAAATTTGATTTAACGAATTTCTTCCAGTCCCTCGCCTCCTGCAAAGGCAGCACATTACATTAGAACGCTAAACCTAACCTAACCTAAAATCTATGAAAAATATAGAAACATTTTTGTGCGATTTTTATAAATTAGTTTTTCTTAATGTTCTTGAATCCTTGCACATTTAGCCTAGACCGCGATTATGCTCTACACGACACAGCTCCCAGTGAGAAATGTTACAGCAATGGCGTCGCCAGGATTCTTCCGGTGGGGGACCAAGAAGAAATAGGCGGAGACTCAGCGAAACAGTACGAACTACACTCGTCAACTATTAATGGCGACAAAATTTGTTTGCAATATTTGCTTCAGTCCGACCAAGCCCCACCCCTTAGCACCGCCATTGCCAGTATGACACGAAGCACATGACTGTAATGAGTGGCGTAGGTGAAGATTACCTTGTGTGCGTCGTCTTCGTCATCTTCAGGATTGTAGGCCTCGGCAAACACTGATTTCCTGCGGTAGTTGCACGTCACAGGTGGAGCTGTCAACCGCACGTACATACACACACCCACACACACACACACATACATACACATTAGCAGACGTGCGTAATCCATTTTTCTCTCTGATTCCACGTTTCTTGATGAGCCAACTCTTCCCATTTTTCAAAACCACATCATATGATTGAATTATCAAGTGTGTATTTTTTTTAATTAAACCTACATTATCACTGCTAAATAGGGATAAAAAACTACAGATATGAAAAATATCATCACACATCTGATTATATCTAGAAAATTGTTAAAAATTGGCCTGTTAAGCGTGCAAAACAGCCTATTGAGACTCGATACGACAAGCCCCACTGTGATCCCAACTACAACTGAAAAACTAAGACGAATTTTATAATCCAACAGCCCCTGTCCACCCAGCAGTAAATGATGGTACCAGATATCAGTCATGTGTTGTGTCATGCATTCTGGGGAGGTGGTCCTCTCTAATACGTCTTCCGTCCTTGTGGTGCCATAGCGTGGAGAAGGTTGGTTCTGCGGTGGCAGCGAGCTGCACGGGACACACCTGTGTGTGTTCATAAGCTTCGGCTTCTTCCCGTGTAGCAGCTGTCACTTGAGCTATTGAGAATCTCTTACTCTCTAGTGGCGGAGATTTTTCACGGAATAGGACGAACAATGATAGAAGATAGAATGATAGAAGAACATGGTCGGAAATAACTGACAGTACACATTAGCATTACACATTGAACACATTAAACATTAGCATACATTTCTAATGTGCCTATACAGACTTCAGCTTGCAGATGCATGACAGAATGGTGCATGACAGAATTATGCATGAAAGAATTATGCATGACAGAATGGTGCATGACAGAATGATGCATGACAGAATGGTGCATGACAGAATGATGCATGACAGAATGGTGCATGACAGAATGATGCATGATAGAATAATGCATGCCAGAACGGTGCATGATAGAATGATGCATGACAGAATGATGCATGACAGAATGATGCATGATAGAATGATGCATGCCAGAATGGTGCATGGAATGTACATGGGTTCACATACTAGCTAAACTCGTTGCTCTCAAACTCTCCCTATATCTTCTGGGCTTCTGCGGTGCATGGGACCACCTCGCATGGTGGAAAATATCACTTGCACTCATCCCATGCATCACTGTATTCGACCTGTAATTAACAGGTGCGAAACTTACCTTCATCATCGGACAGCACCGAGTCGTGTTCGGCATCTGATAGACTATCGGCCGCCGTGTCGCGTGTTGTTAGTCGGGTGAAACGCACGCCTGCGTCAGAACCGCCGCCGCCGCCGCCGCCGTGGCCAGCTGTTGTGTCGCGCAGTCTGGTAAAATAGTCGACGGCATGCTGGACAATATTGGCTGGCTGGTTGACTAGCACGTCGACGGTGAACTCCAGCAACAAGTTCTCCAGTTCGGCAGGCACACGACACTGTGTGTCCGCCGGCCCGCTAGCGCTTGTAGCCGACATTACAGCTAGATATCACTACTCTCACGAGTACACCTTCGCTACCACTCTGTCTATCTCTATCCCAGACCAAAAGAGCGCAAACACACACACATACAGTGCGCAGGGATCGTTTGTGTGTTGCTATCTTATCGATACTTCACTCAATCCACAATACGCTCTCACATTAAGACACCCTCACCGCCCGACAGTCCAACATCGACTGACAAATTCGCCGACTACGCTGCGACTTCCATCCCTGCCACACACACACACACACACATACATACACATAGGCGTGGTGACACCACCACCAACGACATCTAGCGGAGAAAACATAAAACACACCGGCAGTGCGGTCTGACGCACACACACACACACACAGGTAGGCAATCAATCAGCAAGTTATTGTGCAACTCATGCATTGCGCGTTGAAAAATACCACACACACACAGTGCGAACTCGCGCAAAAATAAATTTGCAAACGCTTGCAAACGTACCGTATTTAAGATGTACTCTCCAGAAAAAAAGTCCTATCACGAATCACACGCAAAAAATTGATTTACGCAATGTTATTTCAGCCAAAAAACGCACTTGTAAACAGATTTGGCATGTACAATGAATGAAAAAATTATAGACACAGACGAACACATATTTTGGATCGAAAAACGCAGCCAATTTTTGGAAATTTCAGATGAAATGATTACACGTGACTTACTGCATGTGAGACTTTTGTTTTGTGTGTGAGTACCGAAAAAATGCAGTGCAGAATTATTTTATATCGTTTTAAGTCAGTGGTTCTTAACCATTTTTTGTCACTGATTCCCCACTTCTTAATGAGCCATCTCTTCATTTTCCACACAACAGCGCTGATAAATCAAGAGGTTATTAGAGACAAAACTAAACGAATTTGAATTGATAAAAACACACATAGTTGTCCTGTTCTGTCCGACCTTTAGCTTCACACTTGACAACTCTTCCATTCCCTACCAGACAGGGGAATTCCCCACACACAGATTAAGAACCACTGTATTGAATTGGACATTGATTTCAGTGAGGGGGAAAATTAACGAAAATACACAGCCAGCTTTTTCACGTGTTTCAAACATTTTCAGACATTTCCATTAGCCCACTGTAGAATCAACTCGGGTGGTGGATACATGATACCAACACCGCCTAGTTCAACCTGTCATTCGAGTGAAGTGATTGCTGTGTCACAGAAAACTTACATATCAAGTTTACATACAAACTTAAATAAACTAGTAAACTAGTAACTTAGTAACTAGTAACTAATAACTTAGTAAACTTACATATCAAGTGTATGAGAGTGTCGTTGGCATGGTGCCAATCATGATGTCAGAATCATTCACGACCCGGTCGATTTCAGCAGAACTGGCATGCCGGTGTATATGACGAGGCAAGAATGATGAAATAGTGAAAAAAATATATGTATTTTGGAAAGTTGAACGAGTTGGTGCCGAGGTGAAGGCAATATTTTCTACCGAAACCTGAACCTGAGCGTTGGCGTACGACACACCCATTCAGTGATCTCCATTAGACACACACACACACACACACTGCACGATGTCTTATATCAACTTGCACGCTCACCTAGTTTCATTGTGTTTCTCCGACACGTCGAACGACAAAAACATGCACAAAATCACTACACCACTCAACACGGTACATACAGCGCACCAATGACCGGCGTAATCTACAATTTCAACTACAAATATGATATTAACAATCTGGTAAGAAGGAATCATTGAGTTCCATCGTAGCCGAGTGGCTAAAACTGCCTATTTGAGCACCAAAGGTCCAGGGTTCGATTCCCTGCCGAGGTGAGACGGTTGGCACATTTTCCCAAGCGCAATTGCAGCAGGCAGGCTGAATGTTTCCATCAACCCCTCATAACCAAGTGTTCAAGGAAAAGTATCTTTTTGTAGAGTTTATTGGTAAAATCATGATCGCAAATCATATTCGCGCATAATGTGTTTGTAAATGTGTATATATATAATTGAGAAAAATTAACTCCCCCCCAAAATCCACCCTGGATCTACTACTGGCTTCCTCCATTGCTGTGTTCAAATGCGTAACTATATACTATGAACTACAACTACTATATATTAACTAACTATAACTACTAACTACTACTAACTATAACAAACTATATACTATAACTATTAACACACACACACATATATATATATACACATAGTATATATAACTATATGAACATAAAATAAATAAATGATTATATTTAAGTAGGTGTGGATGTGTTAGATAGCAGACATGTCACCAATGACTATTTCACATTTGACACACGATATTGATTCCCTATCACAGCCCGCGAGTGCGTAGTGTTAATTTAAATTGACATGATGCATGATAATATGCATGAAATACAATACAATACAATACAATAATATGGACATAATTCGTATGTGATATTTACTACACTGCTCAGTGATAGTGCATGTACAGGTTGTGCGCGTATATTTCTGCCATCAATAGAATAGCTAGAAAGTTCATACTTGAGTGAAACCATATAAATATGCAAATAATTTTACGTCAATTATAGATGACACTAAACACATCTGTAGTCAATTTCCTCGCAAAATGTCACCAAAATGTTCCGCAAAAATCCAGTCTCGACCACTTCAACACTGAACACGATAATCCAACCGTTACCATTAAACTTACTACTCCGACAAACACATCAATCAAACAAGCAGAAAAACACCCTTATATAGCATTATGATAGGAAAATTGACACTTACCCACAGACACCACCTGAGCAAGAGGAATAAACAACACTGCAAGAACCACGAATGGGCTGAAACAGGTGATCGCGATTGCCTTGCAAGACATTTATCTCTAACTATAATACTATACTAAATTCGTGTTTACGTATTTTTTCGAGGATGACCAGCAAAAAATTTTGACAATCTATAATTTTTTTTGTGAATTTACAGCAACCTATTTTTTATTATCGTCTCAAAAAAACGTATCTGACGAATTTGAGTCGACAATTGGTGTGTCAACAATACGTGTATTGCATACACGTCAAGCATAGACGATATCTCGTTGTTCAGCGGCTCAAGCTCTTCAGCATATGAATATTTTTCATATTGCGTGCTAAGACTTGTACGGGTAAATGAGGATTATTGTTAATATTACCGCGTTGATAATTTTGCGTTTCGTACCCATTTTTGCTATGGAAAAATTTCAATTTTTCGTGTTAGTGTGCACCATTTGAGGGATTCACTTCACTCACTCACTCACCCGTTAAAAATACTTGCTTACCATTTGGTGTGCTACACTAAGCCAATGAGATGAATTTTTATTCTTGAAATGTTTCTGGGGATTGTTATCGTCATAATGTATCAATTTTACAGCATTGATATCGTTTTTTGCCATATTCAATAGCATCTAGCACGCAGGAGACTTGTTGGCAGACTTGACATGGAGATACAGTGGCAGACACGGTCGGTGGTGGTGGCCGTGATTGTGCACGCGCTTGTGTCGTCCGGCTTCTTTCACATCGTCTACACTGTCCAGCCGACGCCGTTCATTGACGAGGTGTTTCACGTGCCGCAGGCGCAGCGCTACTGCTCCGGCAACTTCACCGAGGCACGAGTCATTATGTGTGTGTGTGCGTGTGTGTGTGTGCGTGTGTGATGTGTATGAGGTCAAATTGAAAGTACTTTATTATAGTTTATCTGTGATAGTTTTTTTCTTTTTCTCTCCATAGTTGGTAGATGTATCGCTTTCAGCATTTCCTCAAAGGCAAGCGTACGTCAGTTCGGCACTAGTTTGGTGTCTTATCTGTGTGTGCGTGTGTGTGTGATGTGTATGAGGTCAAATTGAAAGTACTTTATTATAGTTTATCTGTGATAGTTTTTTCTTTTTCTCTCCATAGTTGGTAGATGTATCGCTTTCAGCATTTCCTCAACGGTAAGCGTACGTTAGTTCGGCACTAGTTTGGTGTCTTATCTCTGTGTGTGTGTGTGTGTGTGTTTGGTAAACTGTCGCGTGGGACGTCGGACACAGTGGGACCCAAAGATCACCACTCTGCCAGGCCTGTACGTACTGTCAGTGGGCTGTCTGGGCTACGTGTCAGGACTACACCAGCCGACATGTACAGTGTATTCGCTGCGTCTGGTCAATCTGCTGTTTGCGCTGTGCCTGCCCGTCGTCTTCTACAGCATTCTCAAAGTGCTCAACACGGATGAGGTCTGTGTTCCGTGCGCCGCTGTTATTTGGCACCGGTTGGCTTCGATCCAAGATTCATTCACCCGCGTTAATTTTGCTCAGCTAATTAATTAATGATAATTTACTAATAAATTATTAAATAATAATAATAATAATATGTTTGTTAATGCTTGTGGTTTCGTTTTCTACTCAATATTTTCAAGGGTATATTTCACATGGAAATCTACTACTTAAACCTTCTTTATCCAGACTCTAATTATTATCATAATTATTATTATTTATTTATCATTTATCCACAAATATTTACTTTATACAGTTGTATTATTGAAAAAAGCTAATAGTGTGAAAAGTAACGTTTTTTCTCATTTCTCAAGTTGTATGGTTGTCCAGCATGCATATGTGCATGTGTGTGTGTGTGTGTTTGCAGAGTGTAAGTGAGTGGCAGCATGTGGTGGAGAGTGTGAGTTTGTCGCAGTTTCCACTGTTGTTCACCTACGTGTCGCTCTACTACACAGACCTGGTGTCTGCCGTGTGTGTGCTACTTATGTATTCACTGCAGCTGCACAAATACTTGTTCACCTCGGCTGCGATTGGTCAGCCCCTCACCCCCCCCCCCCCTCTCTACTTCCCCCACTCTCAAACTCACATGCAAGACTGCGTGGTGTAGCACAACCGCCTCTCAAGCGGGAGGACCGTGGTTCAAAACCCGGCGGAGGAGAATTATTTGTGCGAATTCTATAATCCAACAGTCCCTGTACACCCAGCAGTAAATGATGGTACCAGATATCAGTCATGTGTTGTGCCATGCATTCTGGGGAGGTGGCTCTCTCTAATACGTCTTCCGTCCTTGTGACGTCATAGCGTGGAGAGGGTCGGTTCTGCGGTGACAGCGAGCTGCACGGGACACACCTGTGTGTGTTCATAAGCTTCGGCTTCTTCCCGTGTAGCAGCTGTCACTTAGGCCTTTAAGCTTTAATCTTTACAGATTCGTACAAGGATATATATATCAACCCTCGAATTGCGTGCCCGATTTCAACATTAAAAGTGGGAAGGTCTTTATACTTTTGGGTGATGACATTCAGAGTATTATTCGGGTTGTGAGACGCACACAATTTTACGACGCACAGACACTGAAGCCCCCCCCCAAATGTTTTCATCAACTTCTCATAACCAAGAAGTTCACTAAAAACAGTCAATATAAATATATTTCTGTAGAATTTGTTGATATGAGGATTATCGCAAAGCATATTTGCACATAATTGCGTGGGTGAGTGTAAATGTGTGTGTATATATCATTGAAAATGGCCCAAGTCATGACCTTCACACGCTACCTAGCCACTCGTACATAATTCTGCCCTCACCCCCGAAAAAATCACACTCTGCATCCGCCACTGCGCGCAGGATCCATCGAACAATATATATTCTCATATATATATATATAAGACACACATTATATAGGTCACATAAAACAAAGCAAAATATGTGTATAGTTTAGATAATTTGCCCAATACATTAACAATTACTGGATATATTGTTCACATTTAACACTAAGTAGAATACAGAAATGTATCTTTGTGTGTGTGTGTGTGTGTGTGTGTGTATGTGTGTGTGTGTGTGTATGACTATTGTGCTTGTGTGTGTGTGTGTGTGTGAGAGAGAGAGAATGCTTTTGAGACTCCCGGGTTGAAAAGCGCTGCCCAAATGGCTTAATATAATGTAATGTAATGAACAGGCGGTGTGGCCGTGTTGGTACGCCAGAACAACGTGGTGTGGGTGGCCGTTATGGCTGCCTTATGTTCGTGTGATTGCCTGCTGGAACTGCTACGAGCCAGAAGACCTCTGGCAAAGAGGAAAAGCTATGACGTCACGAGCACGCGCATCTTCTGGGTAAACGCTCCTCTCTTGTCGTCTATGTGTATATGTGTGTGCATATTTCTGTGTCTGCTTGTGTGTGCGTTTGTGTGTATTTCTGTGTCTGTGTGTGTCTGCTCGTGTGTGTGTGTGTGTGTATTTCTGTGTCTGCTCGTATGTGTGTATGTGTATTTATGTGTCTGCTTGTGTGTGGGTGTGTGTGTGTGTGTATTTCTGTGTCTGTGTGTGTCTGTGTATGTGTGTGTGTGTATATATCTGTGTCCGCTCGTGTGTGTGTATGTGTATATATCTGTGTCCGCTCGTGTGTGTATGTGTATTTCTGTGCCTGCTCGTGTGTGTGTGTATGTGTATTTATGTGTCTGCTTGTGCGTGTGTGTGTGTGTATTTCTGTGTCTGTGTGTGTCTGTGTGTGTGTGTGTGTGTGCGTTTGTGTCTGCGTGTATATCTGTGTCTGTTTTTGACTATGTGTGCATGTATGTTCGTGTGTGTGTGTGTGTGTGTGTGTGTTTGCATGTGTGCATGTGTGTGGGTGAGTGTGTATTTCTGTGTATGTGTATGCGTTTGGTTGTGTGTATCGGTGTGTGTATTTCTTTATAACACAGATACGTATATTTGCAAGCACGTACGCATATTTATAACACTAAACTTTTATTTGGGCAACGTTGACTCTGTTCTGGCTAACTAGCTGCCGAAGCCACTCGAAGCACTGCCGAAGTCTCTCGCGGCTCAATTTCCTTGTATGTATGTGTGTGTGTCCGTGTGTCCGTATTGTGTCTATCTTTATTGTATTGTGTTGTTTTGTCGATGCCACAACATATATTTGAATATGCATGTGAATGTATGTAGTGTGTACAATGTTTATATCAGCGCAATGGAGACATTATGTGTGAATTGTGCTTCATAAATGCCTTAATAAACAAAAAATGAAATGTGTGTGTATGTGTGTGTCTGTTTGTGTGTGTGTGTGTGTGTGTCTGTTTGTGTGTGTGTGTGTGTGTGTGTGTGTCTGTTTGTGTGTGTGTGTGTGTGTGTGTATTTATGTGTGTGCTTGTATCTGTGTGTATTTATGTGTCTGTTTTTGACTATGTGTGTATATGTGTGTGTGTGTGTGTGTGTGTCTGTTTGTGTATGTGTATGTGTGTCTGTTTGTGTGTGTTGTGTATGTGTGTCTACTTGTATGTGTGTGTGTGTGTCTGTATTTATGTGTGTGCTTGTATCTGTGTGTATTTATGTGTCTGTTTTTGACTATGTGTGTATATATATATATATATATATATATATATATGTGTGTGTCCGTTTGTGTATGTGTGTGTGTGTGTGTGTCTGTTTGTGTGTTGTGTATGTGTGTCTACTTGTATGTGTGTGTGTGTGTGTGTGTGTCCGTTTGTGTATGTGTGTGTGTGTGTGTGTGTGTGTCTGTTTGTGTGTTGTGTATGTGTGTCTACTTGTATGTGTGTGTGTATGTGTTTGTGTGTTTGTATGTGTGTTTGTGTGTGTGTTTGTGTATGAGTCAGGATGCTCGCTCATTGTTCAATTCACACAGTAGCGATCTGCTCAAATTATCTGAGCTCATATCCTACGTGGTGGCCGTGTCCACGCCGCATATGCTCGTTTGCTGCGCGTTTGCGGCATTTGCGGTCTACAACGGCGGTATTGTCGTGGGAGATAGACAGGCGCACGCGGTCAACTCGAATGCGGCACAACTCGTCTATTTTCTGCTTGTGGCCGCGCCGTTTTTGGCGCCGCACGTGTTCGCCAACCTGCCAGAGGTCAGTGACCTTTGTCACGTGACCTCAGGTCACTCTCGCTGTTTATCTATGTTTCTGTGTTGAATGTGTGTGTGTGTGTGTGTGTGTAAACTTGAAAGTTTGTGTATGTGCATTTATGTGTGTATAAACATGTATGTTTGCGTGTGTGTGTGTGTGTGTGTGTGTGTGTGTGTGTAAACTTGAATGTTTGTGTATGTGCATTTATGTGTGTATAAACATGTATGTTTGCGCGTGTGTGTGTGTGTGTGTATCTCAATGTACGTTTTTGTATACGTATTATTTTGTTAATTGTTTTATTTAAATCTGTTCGATTTCTTGTTTTATTTACTGATTCTTTTGTCTATTTATTCTGCGTTCATTATATACGCATTCATTTACTCTTGTGTGTGTGTGTGTGTGTGTGTGTGTGTGTGCGTGTGTGTGTGTGTATTTACGTGTGTATAATTATATGCGAAAATGAATATGAATTTGTTAACACATTATTCTTGTATAACTAACCTTTTATTTATTATTTTCCATTACTCATTTCCTTTCAATATTTCTTTTAACTTTGTTCGATTTTTTGTTATATCCCCTATTTCTTTTCTATATGTCCTATATGTTCATGATTTGCGTATTCATTTGATTTTATGGCGCGCGCGCGCGTATGTATGTGTGTGTGTGTGTGTGTGTGTGTGTTTGTCAGTTGCGGAGTTGTATGCGACAAGGTGTCGTGCGTTGGTGTTGCATTCTTGGCTCGTGCGTGTTGCTGTTGGAGAGCGGTGCGTCCTCGGCGGCGCATCCCTACCTACTGGCCGACAACAGACATGTCGCCTTTTATTTATGGCGGCGCGTGCTGGCTCGCAGCGGTGTGCGCGTGCTGTTCGCGCCCGTCGCTCTGATCGCGCTCGTCTGTATGTGCGTGTGCACGCGCGCGCGCCCGCTGCCCGTGCGTATTCTACTAAGCGGCGCGTGCGTTTTGTTGTTGGGCTCTTGCGGTCTGCTCGAGTTGCGCTATTTTATTTTGCCGTTTTTGATGGTGCGGCTGCAGTTTGCGGTAGCGGGCGTGCGCGTGGCCTTGCTGGAAGCACTGCTCTACTTGGTCGTCAATCTGGCAGCACTGGCGTTGTTTTCGCTCAAGACATTCACGTGGGAGGACCAGCCGGGGCTGCAGAGGATTATCTGGTAGTGTGTGTGTGTGTGTGTGTGTGTGTGTGTGTGTTTGTGTGTGTTTGTCTGTAAGTGTGTGTGTTTGTGTTTGTCTGTAAGTGTGTGTGTGTGTGTGTGTTTGTCTGTAAGTATGTGTGTTTTTGCGTGTGTATGTGTGTATGTTTGTGTGTCGGTGTGTGTGTGTCGGTGTGTGTTTGTCTGTAAGTGTGTGTGTGTGTCGGTGTGTGTTTGTGTGTTTTTGTGAGTCGTATTGTGTGCGTATCTCAATCGGCAATGTTTCCATATTTGGACTGGATTTATATGTTTTGGCGTGACTGTGGATTTTCTATTCGAATAAGTTGTGTGAACGAATAAGTTTTTTTCGGCATTTTGTTTTATATATTATTATTTTGTGTATGTGTGAGTAAATGTGTGTTTCATATGGAGATTTATGAAATATTTCATTTTTGTCTTGAAATCTTTCAGAAACCTAGGGTTGTATGTTGTCTTATACAAGTCTTAATATTGTGAATGTGTTTTTATGATGTTATGGGGTTTGTGTTCTGATGTTGTTTTTGTATTTTGTTTTTGTTTTCATGTGAATGTGTGCTTAGTGGTCTTGTGTGTATTGATAAAAAAATTCGCCAAGAGTTTATTACAATTTAATGATAATTCAGTGATAATAATTTAAGTGATGACATTTGATTAAAAAAGGAGTATTTTTGGTGTGTCTGTGTTATTGTTTATGTATATGTTTTATTTATTGTGTACCGTCCCTCCAGTTTTTGTGTTCCCGTTTTGTGTTTGCAAAATTGGACTTCTTTTTTGTGCTTGAGAAAAATTGAGTCATCAATGTTTTTGTTTACATGTGAATCCGTTTGTGCTATTTGTGCGTACGAGCTTTGTTCAGTGTGAAATAATCATTTGTGAATGGAATTGTTTTCTTTTCTCTCGTATTAAATGGACAAACCGTTTCCTCTGACCAAATAGTGGTCAGTCTTTTAGCGATAATGCAGGCAATGTATAAAAAAATATCTCTGGCTTATTCAACATAGGACGATTATTGAAAACAAGACTGAATTCATTAGAATTCATTCAATCCTGATTATGAAGAAAACAATGTGTTTCTCCTGTGATTTTGACAACAATCAACAATGATTTTGCTGGTTTCTGTCTTAGTTTAGTCTATTTATAGCATAAATAAACAAACACATGTATATCAAAACAAAGATTTAACATGATGATAATTTATAAGCCACGGCTGATTGTTTGAAATTATTCATGAAAACTGCTTAACCTCGAATTGTTTAATCATTCATAAGAAGGTACAAATATTTACTAATTGTGAAAAAATTTGCAGAATTACAAAATTGTATCATGTGTTTGTAGACTGGCAGCATTGCAAAACCATTCAAAGATTTATCGCATGATACGCACCTGGTTAATCGGTAGTGTGCTTAGGTCGTGCATGTTGTTGGTCTGTGCCTGTTCTGAGGCTTCGGTATTTGCTTTGGTGGAGAATATCTTTGGCATCATTCGGTCTCATTCAAAGGTATGGTTATTGGTGAGATCGTCTCCTACAAGCAAGGTGAGTTGGGTTCGGTCTATCGCGTTTTCTCTGAGCGATTTTTCACTTAGTCTGATAGCTTTGTGCAATTCAGTTCAGTATATTTGTTATAGTGCCTGTCATACACGGGCGCGCAGCAGCTACACAGTATAAACAAGCAGAGCTTATGAATATTCTAGTGTCGTCATGGCAACGCGTTGGGATAAACAATTTGCACGGAAATTCGCGTTGGTTGCAAAACATACGGAGTCGTGTACCTGTACGTGTGTGTGTCTTGAAGTGCACCGATATATTTGTGTTTGAATATATTCGCTTTTTTACCACCACCAAGTACAGGCAAAATTTCCCCAAGCTCTTGTCCTTCGATTCACAAATCGATTTCAACAAACAAATAATCTTTCTTGACTTGTCAATCGCCTTATTCGTGCAGACATAACATTATATTAACATAATATATATGACAATATATAACATTATAAACATAATAACATAACATTTTGGAAATCCAAGCAGTGTCTGTTTTATGGCTGTTTTTTTCTCGCGTCAGCTGGGTTTGAATGAGGCTCGTGTATCGTCCTTGTCAGCTCATGGCTCATTTGCTGCGAAGTTTCATACACGCAGTCCGTGATTCCCAGCCGGTGTGCCGCGGCACCAAAAGGTGCTGTGAGATCTCATGAGAGTGCCGCCAAAATTCAAGGGAGAAATTACATATTTGTATTAAAACACTTTTTGTAATAGCAGGATCAGTGTAAAGAAAATGTTCATATCCATGTATAAGGTGTTGTAACACCGATGCAAAATGTCGAAATGAAAAAATAGCATAATAAATACAACGGAGATTTTGAATATGTATTTCCTTAGAAGGGTGCCGGGAACTTTTGAAATGCTTGCCAAGGCTGCCGCAAACTAGAAAGGTTTGGGAACCACTGCACGCAGTTGTTGGTTCCATTGTGTTTATACGTTTGTGTATATTTTTTATCAATAGCAAATATTTTCAGGAATTTATTCGTATTTTATTTTGAGTGTCTTGTTTTATTTCCTAGATACATTGAATGCTAGCTCCTCTCTGGTTTTTGCGCTGCGATAGCGTCAATATTGTGTGACGTCGCTATAGTATGTATTGCATCATGCACTCACACACACGCACTCACACACACACACACACACACACACACACACTCACATGCAGACGCACATACAAACACACAGCATGTCACATTAGTTTCAGTGCGCAGTTGAGTCATGCTCTCGAGTTATCTACCAACGTTGTGTGTTGTGTCTGCATGTGCAAGTATGTATATGTCTGTATGTGTGTGTGTGTGTGTGTGTGTGTGTGTGTTTTGCAACGTACGCAAGCGTTGCGTAAGCGAGGCAGTTTATTTTACGAGGTAATTTATCAAGATTGACACTATAGTTTAACTAAAGTGCGTTTGTTTGTTTATATACATATACATGTATACCGCATAAGGTATATACATATATACATACGGTATATACATATACATGTATATACCTGTACATGTATGTACATGTAAATGCTCTATTTATCCGACAGGCTCTAATATTCCGGCACCCTCAGGTATGGGTTGAAAAATAATGCGGCAGGCTCTAATAATCCGGCACTTCCTGGAAAGGTTTATTGAAACTGCAACCATGATTTAGTTATAGTTTAGCAACAGTTTATTTAGCAATCCTCTTATAAACCGGCACTCATTAATCAAAGCAGAAATCATCGTCTTCATATGTGTCCTCGTCCCTGTTATCAGTGCACTATTTTTGTGTTGCAGTTTTTTACGCAATCCTACCGTGCGGAGTGACAAAAAATAATCCGAAAGGCTCTACTAATCCGGCAGGCTCTTATAATCCGGCACCATACGCAGGGGTTCGAAAAATAATCCGGCATGTCGGATAAAGAGAGCATTTACGGTATGTGTGTGTATACGTTTGAGTGTGCTCTGCCTGGGTGTGCATGTGTGTGGGTTTGCGATGTTAATTCGTCTGATGTCACAGCATATGATGACGTCATATGATGACGTCAGCGACGTGTCGACCGGTTGTTTGTGATAACATCGTGTGTAATACCACCATAACTGATAATACACTGATCTATACATTGAACCAGGCGGAGGAGAATTATTTGGGCGAATTCCATAATCCAACAGTCCCTGTCCACCCAGCAGTAAATGATGGTACCAGATATCAGTCATGTGTTGTGTCATGCATTCTGGGGAGGTGGCCCTCTCTAATACGTCTTCCGTCCTTGTGGCGTCATAGCGTGGAGAGGGTCGGTTCTGCGGTGACAGCGAGCTGCACGGGACACACCTGTTTGTGTTCATAAGCTTCGACTTCGTCCCGTGTAGCAGCTGTCACTTGAGACCTTAGCGTAGCGAGGAGTCTAGGAGCGAGGAGCGAGTCGTAGCGAGGTTTTATGGATACTCCATAAAACCTCCGAAGGCAATAATTGGCCGCCCTTATAGATAAAGCATCATTATAATAGAAGTCTGACTTTGGGAAAATGCAGTTACGAGCGGCCCTGGGTCTCTTGGGGACTTCATGATCAATCTTAATATAGCGCGTGGGACAACGGAGTACCTCAACACTGGGGTTCCCCCTTTGTCGGGGGATTCAGGGGGGGTCGTTGATACTGCTCTGGTATTGCCACTGCTACTGATCATACATTGATCTTTACGATTGGAGTGTTTCTGTGCGAGTTGTGTGTACGTGTGTATGTACTGTTTGTCGTAATGCTTGTATTTCAATCGATGTGTTTTAATTATACAATCTTTCCCAGTTGTTGTTGTGTGACCTCTTGTTGTTGCACAGGAGCACAAGTCTTTCACTCTCCGATAACAAGGCAACACACACACACATTCAAACACATTTTCCCACATTCATGAGACACAGAGAAAGTAATATGATATTTTATAGCATCGCGGTTTTGTAAATCAATCGTTTCTTGCTGGCATCTGTGTGTGTGTCTGTGTGTATGTGTATTTCTACTTGTATGTATGTGTGTCTGCAGACCGGGTGTCTGTCGTGGGCGAGTTGAGTGCACGCTCTGTGCTGAACGGCGGCGGCGGCGCTGGCGCTGGCGGCAAAAGTGACGCACTTGCCGCGCCGTGCGTCTTCTCGCCGGGCGGCACTCTACTGGCCTGGTGCGCCGACAGTCGGCGTGTGCACGTGTTTCACTGCGTCGCCGGCGACAAGACCAGGTCAGTGAACCCTGAGTAATTTGTAATTTTGTAATTAATAATGTATTGCCACGGAATAATCACATACAACAACAACAACAATGTATTTGGGTCCTGGAGCTGCGACGTCTACGTCGTGGGACCACCCTCCAATCTGGAGGCCAAACCGCAGCAACAACCCTTCCAGCCTCGCCAGAACGGCGGGGCTGTCGAGCTCCTGGGATCGGCTTCGGTCACCCGGGTTCCATAGGAGCTCGAGGTTGCTCGGCCAGACAACCTGAGGAACAACAACAACAATGTATTTGTATAGCGCTCACATAGAAACAAGCGCGAAAGAGACAACAATGAGAAACAACAGTACACGATTACAATATGTGAGAAAAGAAGTAGAAAATTCACAGAAAGAAAAAAAAATAATAATGGAGATAAATAAAATGAAAATAAATAAAAACATAAGTAATTGTAAATTAGAGTCATAGGGAAGCGTAAGGTGTAAGAGTGCGAGAAGTGGGATCAAAAGATTTAGCAAAAATATATTTACGAAGTGAGGAGGAAAATCCACTAAAGGATGAAGAGGAAGTGATTGAGGAACGAAGATCATTGTAGATCCGAGGCGCATAGAAAGAAAAGGATTTTGCGGACCAAGGTGACTCGATACACAGTAACAACATAAACAATAAAGAGTGGCAATGTTCGTTGAGCCGCGGCTCTTGAACGAACATGTATATAACATCACATTGTTATACGACACACATGATATTTGCAACAATATATAGACAAATAACAATCACAATATTAAAAAATGAGTGAGTGGGGGGGTGAAGGCGAGTGGGGAGAAGTGTGCTGGGGCAAGGGGGTTATTGTCAATATGACAATATGCTATCAATTGGTATACGTTGGCATTTTGGCGTGGAATTTCAGTAATTTTGCTCCCGAAAAAATCCACTAAGCTTTATTAATACACTTGTTTTCAATTATTTTATCAAATTAGTCGTAGAATTTTATCGTTAACTTGTATTGGAATCAACCGCGCGCGTGTGTGTATGTTTGTTTGTATATATGTGTATGTGTGTGTGTGTGTGTGTATATGTGTCTAAATATCTGTATTTGTGTGTGTCTTTATGTATGAGTGGATGTACGCATGCATGTGCGTGCATGCGTATATACAATGTGTGTTTCTGTGTGTGTGTTTGTTTTCATTCTATCCTTATTCTTCGTAAGCCCTTGTATTTATTTGAACTTCTGTTATTTAAAAAATTTACTCGTACACTCAGATCATCTGATGATTCTCGTCTCTTAGTGGAACCTGCTTTTCTTTCTAGACATTCTCACTATATTATTATTATTATTAATTACAGGCGAATCCAGTAGCATGGGAAGAGTGCAAGCACTATTACCACCCTAAGGTGGCCCCATGTACCGGAAGCGCCCAAAAGATTCAGAGAGAAAGAGAGTTCAAAGAGAAAAAAGTCTAGAAAGAGAGTTGGAAAGAAAATAATAAATAAATAACAATAAATAATAAACCATCATCCGATAACAATCCATAATGTCACTCCGCCCACGTTCCTCAATAAATAATAACAATCAACAATAAATATTTGATTCAGTAAATAACAGCCATAAATAAATAATAATAAATATTAATAAATAAGTAATAAATAACAATCAAGAACAATACATATGATTCAAAAACTATAATCAACTATATCCAACTATAATCGTTGTCTCTCTATCTTAGGACTCCGTCTTTACAATAAGCTCTCCCCAACACTGCGTTCTATCACTTCTATTCCTCTTTTAAAAAAACACTCGAATAAATTTCTTCTGTTGAAGTCCTATTATATCTTAGATAACATTGTTTATACTAGCGATGAATATAAGGTGTGATTTTCTCTCTGCTCTCTCCCTCTCCATCTTTTACCTTGTGAATGTATGCATTTGTGTGTGTGTGTGTGTTTGTTTCTGTGTGTGTGTTTCTGTGTATGTGTGTGTTTCTGTGTGTGTGTCTGTTTCTGTGTGTGTGTTTGTTTGTTTGTAGAGGCTTTAGTGTGCCGGTGCTTGTCCCGCCTCGCACAAACAATGCTGCTGCGTCACATAACGACCCACTGCGCCATTTATCGCCGCCGGCGCTCGTCATTTGCACCGGCATGGACCTGAGCGCCATGGAATTCGCTGGCGCCGACGTGCATTCAGCGTTGTCGAGCCTGCCACGCACCGTGTCCTGTCTGCAGCGTCGGCGAGCCTTTCATTCTGACGTCATCAGGTAGCTGGGGGGAGGGGGAGGGGTAGCAGGCGTGAGAGGCGGGTGAATGGGGAGGTGTGTGATGTCATTTCGGGGCATGTTCGAGTTACATTTCTACTTCTGCATACACACACACACACACACACACACACACACACACACACACACACACACACACACACACACACACACACACACTGACGTACACACACATACACACACATATATATACAAATGACACACATACACACACGTAAATACATCAACACACACTTACGCAGTAAATTATCAAATGTATGTGTATATACGTGTATGTATGTGTGTGTGTGCATATCCTGGGGGTATGGGGGTATATATATCCCCCGACAAATTGGCTTGCGGGAGTATGAATATGCAATTATTGCCCCTGATAATTCTGCTGAGTTCAGTTCTTTGGGTATATTATAACCAAAATCAGCATAGCAGAACATGTAAAAATACACGACAAATGTGTGTGTGTGTGTGTATGCAATTATATGAAATATACTTTTCATTGAGGTTTATGTGTGTGTTATAATTGACTGGGCCGAAAATGGTTGAGGGTCTCATGCAATTGACCAACTGAGTCAACTTTGAACACTAATGCATGATGGCTGTCATCTCCCCGAGCCTCGACACAAACACACTACGCCCCTTTGTGTGTGTGTGTGTGTGTGTGTTCAAGTTCAAGTTCAAGTTCAAAGTTTATTGCCATGAACAACATAAAAGTACAGTGACAAAATATCAAACAATTTGGCATAGTCTGTCGAGTGACAACTCTTGGACAGACACGTTATAAATATATATACATTTACAAAACATTTAGACATACTCTTGTGTGAAAAAATAGGTCACAAAAAATGGCATGTAATATACTTAATTTACTTAATTACCTAATATACTTGTGTGTGTGTGTGTGTGTGGGTCGTGTACAGCGGTACAAATAATGGCAAGCCGTCAGACGAGTGTGTGGTTTTGTGCACGGGTCATGTGAACGGTCGTATTCGGCTGTGGAGTGTCAATTGTGGCGCACTGCTGCTTGATTTGACCGATCATCGCGGTGCCGTGCGTGCCCTGTGTCCCGCCAGCGATGGCTCATGCAGACTGGTCTCAGTGTCCGCCGATAAAACGCTCAAGGTCATTTGCAATTTGCATCGTGACTTCAGTGCGCATATATCGTAAAAACTCTGTTTGAAGGGCAGTCTCTGATTGAATGGTACATTTAATTGAACGTCACTCGTTAAATGAGCACATCGTTAGATGAATTCTTCTCTTTTGGCAAAAGCTATGACTGAATGATTTTTATTAGTGAATTTGTGATCAATTACCCTGTTATCTCTCTGTATTTATGTGTTTTTCTGAAATAATTATGCATACGCTGTCTGCTTCTTTTTTCATCTATGAAATATACCGTAGCTTATCACAAAATTCTCACAAGCTAGTAGAAAAATATAGCGATACCTTCTAATTGAACGCCACTACGGGGGAATGTATGTAAAATAGAACTCCATGCCTCTCAAATAGAGGTTTCACGGTATATGCACGTTTGTGTATATATATTTGTTTGTGTGTGTGTGTGTTCATGTATGTGTGTTAGTGTCTATCTGTATGTGTGTGTGTGTGTGTGTTTTTTTTACTGCATGCACGTGTATGAATGACATCTGACATCTGATTATGTGTTCTTAATGTTTTGTGTTATTATTTGTGTTATACTTTAACCTGTAATTGTCCGAATTATCCTGTTGTTTGTCGAAATATAAACAAAACAAAACAAATTATTTGTATTATCACTTATTTTGTCATTCACAGTACACAATACGGCAGGGCATAAGAAATCGTGAGATCATCCTTTCTATCTCAGAATATTTCTATTATTATTATTATCATTGATATTCTTTTTTATTTAATTTCTTTCTTACTATTGTCTCGCCTATTTTTGTTTTCTTTCTAATTTTTGTTTCGCCGATCATGCTAGTTCGATCCAACGACAAGTGAGTACACAGCTATGTGTGTGTGTGTGTGTGTGTGTGTGTGAGCAGGTGTGGGACCTGTTGGACGATGGTAACATGTTCAAGACGGTGTGTGAGTGTCGTGTGCCTCTGTACCGCTGCTGCTGGCGTCCCGATCACTCACAACTGGCCGTCTGTGGCCTCTCCACCGTGGTGTGTGTGTCTCTGTGTGTGTGTGTGTGTGTGTGTGTGTGTGTGTGTGTGTGTGTGTGTGTGTGTGTCTGTCTCTGTGTGTGTGTGTGTGTGTCGGTATCTCTGTGTGTCTGTCTCTGTGTGTATGTGTGTGTGTGTGTCGGTATCTCTGTGTGTTTGTTTTTGTGTGGGAATGTGTCTTTATGTGTGTGTGTGTGTCGGTCTCTGTGTGTGTGTGTGTGTTTGTTTGTGTGTGTATGTGTATGTGCGTGTGTCTGTCTGTGTGTGTATGTGTGTTTGTGTGTGGGAATGTGTCTTTGTGTGTGTGTGTGTGTGTGTGTGCGTGTGTCTGTGTGTGTGTTTGTTTGTGTGTGGGAATGTGTCATTATGTGTGTGCGTGTGTCTGTCTGTGTGTGTGTGTTTGTTTGTGTGTCGGAATGTGTATTTATATATGTGTGTGTGTGTGTCTTTATTTGTCTCTGTGTGTCTGTTTGTTTGTTTCACTATTAATCCTGTTGTTAATGCTGTCACTGGCCCCAATGAAACGGCCGGCTTGTGAAGCACATACACGATACAGACCACAACAACAAAAACGCACAACGATTATAATTAATATATCTTGAGCCAGTGATTAGAATGAATCTTAAATGCACTGAAGACAAGAGACACACACACACAAGGTGAAGCCATGTATCGTATATATATATATATATATATATATATATATATATATATATATATATATATATATATATATATATATATATATATATATATATTGCTGCACAGGTGTTTGTTGTTGATGGGCGGGATTACAGCGTGTCGGCACGACTGCGTGGTCATTTACACCAGGTAACGGCGTGCTGTTATGACGGAGCCGGTGCTCTGCTTGTCACCTCGTCACTAGACTCCACCGTCATACTGTGGGACGCCGACACAGGTGTCAAACACAATTACACACACACACACACACTAACACAAACCAACACTAACACATACACACACCAACACTAACACACACGCACACACACACACGTCTGCACATACATATCTACACACACACTAACACTAAAACCAGCATAGACACTAACACACCCACACACACACACACACACTAACATTCACACACACACACACACACACACACCAACACTAACACATACACACACCAACGCTAACACACACACACACACACACACTAACACACACACACTAACATTCTTACACTAACACATACCCACACCAACACACGCACACACTAACATTCTTACACTAACACAAATACACACACACACACACACACTAACATTCTTACACTAACACAAACCAACACTAACACACACACACACTAACATTCTTACACTAACACATACACACACCAACACACACACACACACTAACATTCTTACACTAACACAAACCAACACTAACACACACACACACACTAACATTTTTACACTAACACAAATACACACACACACTAACATTCTTACACTAACACAAACCAACACTAACACACACACACACACTAACATTCTTACACTAACACAAATACACTCACACACACTAACATTCTTACACTAACACAAATACACACACACACACACACTAACATTCTTACATTAACACATACACACACCAACACTAACACACACACACACACACACCAACACTAACACTAACACAAACTAACACATACACACACTAACATTCTTACACTAACACATAGACAGGAGCATACACTAACACATAAGGCAGGAGCCACGAGTCTTTGACTCATTTCTGCGGAGACAACTCGGTGAGAACATACACACAAACACTAACATTCTTACACTAACACAAACCAACGCTAACACACACACATACACACACACACACACACACACACACACACACACACACACACACAAACCAAGACTAGCACACACACACTAACATTCTTACACTAACACACTAACATTCTTACACTAACACAAACCAACACACTAACATTCTTACACTAACACAAACCAACACACTAACATTCTTACACTAACACACACACACACACACACGTCTGCACATACATATATATATACACACATACTAACACTAAAACCAGCATACATACTAACATACCGACACACACACACACACACACACACACACTAATACTGAAACCAGCATACATACTAACATACCGACATGCACACACACACACACACACACACTAATACTAAAACCAGCATACATACTAACATACCGACATGCACACACACACACACTAACACTAAAACCAGCATACACACCGACATACACACGCATGCACTAACACCCTAATACTAACACGCTTATACTAACACACACGCGCACACACACACAGACACACAATACACTGAGCTATTTGCAAATCGCTCTACAGCCACAGGTCTGTACATGCTATGCTTTCCGGGTCTATGTATGTATGTGTATATATACACTCATGTATGTATGTATGTGTATATATACACTCATGTATGTATGTGTATATATACACACATGTATGTGTGTATATTTATACACTCTTGTATGTGTATGTGTATATATACACACTCATATGTATGTGTGTGTGTATATACACTCATGTGTATGTGTATATACACACTCATATGTATGTGTGTGTGTATATATACTCATGTGTGTGTGTATGTGTATATATACACTCATGTATGTGTGTGTGAGTGTATATATACACACTCATATGTATGTGTGTGTATATATACTCATGTATGTATGTGTATGTGTATATATATACACTCATATGTATGTGTGTGTGTATATATACACTCATGTGTATGTGTGTGTGTGTGTATATATACACTCATATGTATGTGTGTGTGTATATACACTCATGTATGTATGTGTATGTGTATATATATACACTCATATGTATGTGTGTATGTGTATATACACTCATAGGTATGTGTGTGTATATATACACTCATGTATGTGTGTATGTGTATAGACACTCATGTGTGTGTGTGTGTGTGTGTGTGTGTATACACTCATGTGTGTGTGAGTGTATATATTCACTCTTGTATGTGTGTATATATATACACTCATGTATGTATGTATGTGTGTGTAGGTGTAGTTTTGCGTGTGCTATACCACCTGTTGCCGCCACCCAGTTTGATATTCGCGTCGGGAGCGAACGGCGCCTGGGTGCTACACGTAGCCATCACGTCCAATTGTCGCCACGTAATCACCGTGTGTGAGGACAGGTGAGCATAGACGAGCCCATCCGTAATATTATTAATATTAATAATAACACGTATATATGCGCAATCTGTGTGTGTGTGTGTGTGTAGCTATGAGTGGCTATTAAATTATCTCTCTTCTTTCTTTACCTTTCACTTTCTGTGTGTGTGTGTGGCTATGGGTGTGTGCGTTTGTGTATGTGTGTGTGTGTGTGTGCGCGTGTGCAGCGCCCTAGAGCAAATCTAGGTGTAGGGCGCTATATAAATATCTACCTAATGTAAAATGTAATGTGTATGTGTGTGTGTGTGTGTGTAGGGTTAGCCTTATTTTAGTGACTTCAATAAAGTCAGTGATTCAAATGCAAAACCGTTAATGGTCTTTCAACATTATATTGCAAATATTCAGTATTCATATATTCTATTTAATTTCTTAGCTGTGTTATAATGAAGTAGTCACGATATTTGATGATGTATTTGAATCACTGATCTGTCTCTAGTAACTGAAAAAGGTCTGACTACCGAAATGTCTGCCTGTCACGGCTATAATTTGTGCTTTTCTCGCTTAATTCGTGTATGTCCGAAAGTTCAAATATATGTATGTGCGTTTGTGTGTGTGTGTCCTTATAAGATATATATCTACTCGTAAGTGATTCGTAATATCAACTATTTTGCGTGATCACTCTCTGTCTCTCTCACACTCCATCTCAGCTTACGTTTGTCTTTTTTCTTGTCTTTTTTCTTGTCCTTTTTCTTGTCCTTTTTCTTGTCCTTTCTCTTGTCTGTTTTCTAGTTTGTCTTTTATGACGTACTATCCAGCCGATGTTTAGTGTTATTGCATAGCAACTGTTCAATATATTCATCTAGGTAATTCTACGTGTGTGCGTGTGTGTGCGTGTGCTTACTAGTGTTTTGTGGCGACGCATGAATACAACGAGTTATTCGTGCAATACAATGCCAATGGGAAAAATATAAACTGTATACAAATGAAGCTAGGGATATTACGTCTAGGGACCATTACGCCTACGCTTCAGTCACAGCTCTCTTTCCTAACTAACTAACAACAACAACAACAATGTATTTGTATAGCGCTCACAAAGAAACAAGCGCGAAAGAGACAACAATGAGAAACAACAGTACACGATAACAATATGTGAGAAAAGAAGTAGAAAATTCACAGAAAGGAACGAAAAATGGAGATAAATAAAATGAAAATAAATAAAAACAAAAGTAATTGTAAATTAGAGTTATAGGGAAGCGTAAGGTGTAAGAGTGCGAGAAATGGGATCAAAAGATTTAGCAAAAAGATACATACGAAGTGAGGACATATAAAAATAACCTAACAATAAAGAGAAAAACAGTCGGCGCTGAAGCGTAGGCGTAATATCCTGATTCCCTTGAAAATTAGTTCACGGGGCACTCAAAGCTCTTGTGCTTGCCTAGTTAAGCAATAGCTCATTTGGCGCCCCTCAAAAGCTCGCGCCCGGGGTCTAGACACCCCGCCACGCATAGGTACATAATGCATATATATGTGTGTGTGTAGTAATGTGCGCGTATGTGTGTGTGTGTGTGTGTGTGTGTGTGTGTGTGTATGTGTGTGTGTGTGTGTGTGTGTGCAGCTCCCGTCTTCCCTTCGTTCCATTCGATCGCTTGATTCATTTAAACGACACTGTAAAAAAGATTTCCCTAACAGCTCGTACTCTTCATCAGGCCACAGTAATTCTGTCTCCATCTCAGAAAAGTATCGTATTTAGCCTGTATTTAGCCTGCGCTCTTTAACGTTTCCCCGTTCTGGGTTTTAGATTATCTCTACTTATGTGTGTGTCTATGCTTATGTAAGTGTGTGTACTTGTATGTCGCCTTGTGCTGTTTATATGTTTGTCTTTGTGTGGGAGTATGTGTTTATGTTTGTCTGTCTGTGTGTGGGTGTGTGTTTGAGTGTGCGCTTTAGAGACCTTTGGTGTAAAGCGCCATATAAATGCAATACTGTACTGTACTGTGTGTGTGTGTATGTGTGTGTGTGTGTGTGTGTGTGTGTGTGTGTGGGTGTGTGTGTGTGAAGAAGAAGAAAACATGTATTGGCGCTGTCAGGCTGTTAGTATGGAGCGCTGCTTCAATTCACAATACATAATAAACTATATACATCGCAAATATATACACAATATCAATATAAAACAGTATTAGTTTGAAAATTCATAAAATGTCCTTATCATCAGTGCATAGGATCATATCAAAGACCATGCAAGATCCATCGCAATTGGTTATCATGCAACGCACATTTTGAAGCATTCATCTACAAATTTTGCAAGGTTCTTCATAACATCAATATTTTTGCACTTCATCAATTTGACAAATTTGTATTGCGCTTGCACTTGCCAGTATTGTTCCGGTATATATTATGTCCTCAGTTGTACTATAGTCGGGTTCTGACACTGTATCATCATGTGGTACTCGTCTCCAATTCTGTTATCATTGCACAAGTGTGTGTGTGTGTGTGTGTGTGTGTGTGTGTGTAGTAATGTGCGCGTGTGGGACATTTGTGGCGAGCAGTCGACAATTACTGGCGCGCCACCGTCTCCACGCTGCTATGAGGCCGATCAAGTTGGGGGCTTGGCCTGTGTCGTGTCGCCTATGACGTCATCACTGCGCGACAACGAACTGCTCACGTGGTGTACTGTCAGTGACGTCACCAACGTGTTTGCCGTCGGGTAATTCATTGCCCACCCCCTTTCTTTTTGTCCCTCCCCCCTCCTTTCCCCCCACGCACACACGGGTAGGAATTTCTACATTTTTCAGTGCACGCTAACTTTACCAAAAAAATGCACTCAGTTTTCCTACCCATGTGTTTGTATTACACAACTTAGACATTTCACAATTATTTAAAATTATTTTAGTATTCGTTCAGATCGATTAAAGTTATTTCGACAAACAAAATGTATTCTGCATATAGTTTTTGTCCAGTTTATTCCACTCGTCGATGGCGCCATGTACTGGCAAAATATGTACTTTTTAATTTGTTTCATACAACGAGGTTTCTTCAGTTTGTAGCTGTGTTCCCATCCTTCCCTTTTTGTGCCTTTCCAGTCTTACGTCTACTGTGTGTGTGTGTGTGTGTGTGTGTGTGTGTGTGTGTGTGTGTGTGTGTGTGTGTGTGTGTGTGTGTGTGTGTGTGTGTGTGTGTTTGTTCACCGAGTGGTATTTACTGAGTTGTAGACTTGGAGCAGCAAGTTGGATCGCCCCATTTATTCCGGCTTCCAGTCTTTATATTTCATAACCGCTGAGACATTAGTTTGACACGTGATTTCATTCACCAATACTTTCCACCGCTGATCAATACTTCTATAAGCGAAATCCATATTTGTGCGTGTCTTTTTTCAGTATTCATTTTCTAATTTTCAATTATTATTGTTATTTTTAGTTACAAGCAAGTCCAGTAGCATGGGGGAAGAGTGCAAGCACTATAATCACCCTTAGGTGGCCCCATGTACCGTAAGCGCCCAAAATATTCAGAGAGAAAGAGAGTTCGAAAAGAAAAAAGTCTAGAAACAGAGTTGGAAAGAAAATAATAAATAAATAACAATAAATAATATACCATCATCCGATAACACTGCATTATGTCACTCCGCCCACGTTCCTCAATAAATAGCAACAATCAACAATAAATATTTGCTTCAGTAAATAACAACCATCAATAAATAAGTAATAAATAGCAATCAAGAACAATAAATATGATTCAATAAGAATAATATCAATAATCATCTGTTGTCCCGTGTAATTGTGTGTGTGTGTTAGCACGTCGGTGCGGGATGTGAGGTTTTTCGCGCTGCCGCGTTGTGTCAGTCCACTCAAACACCTGGTGCGACTAACACTCCGCAAACTCGTGGCATCTCGCCATCTGCGCTCTCTTCCTCTGCCACCGCCTCTCGTGCTCTATCTGCAATATGCCAGTGGCGACCTATAGTGCTGGAGATTGTAATCACTATTATTCGGAATACTCATATTGTTTCTGCTTTTGTTTGGTGTGCATTTCGGTGCTATATTGAGCCCGGTTTTTAGCGCTGTTGTGTGAAGCCGCTGGGGATTACTGGTGTGGGCTGGTGTGGTTTTCGGTGCGGGTATTTGCTGCTTTATTTGACCGAGATTATTATTGTTTGTGACTCAGGCGCCGCTTAATGTTTGATACAGCATGTTTCTTATTGTGTGCTTACAAAAATGCCTCTTACAAATATTATTTATCACAACATGTGTGATTGATATTATCGCCCTTCAAGTGATTGTTTATAATATTTAATACACTTGGTGAAACTTTGTGGTTTTTATGTTCGGTGAGTTTGAATTAACCCATTAATGCCGAGTGGCAACTATAGTTGCCACCAAATACAAGCTCTCTATAATCTAAATCAAACAGACATTTGTTTACCAACGACCACCGTTCGAAAGGGGAGAATCTCCTCTTTCTCTTACGATGAGATAAGACACGTTCTACGCAGCGAGCAGTCCACACATTCGAGATTATTCAGTGAGTGTCCGACATGGCTGAACAGCGCATTGATCAGAGGCATGTGATTTCCTACTAAATGCGAATTTGTTTTGTTTTTTTGTCTCATCTTTTAGAGTGAAGCTTGATCTTTCCAAATATGTACATATATTTGCAATTTTTTAATATAATTAGATAATAAATCAGTGTTTTCGGAGAGTGGCAACTATAGTTGCCACTCGGCACTTACGTGTACAAAATATTGTCATATGGAAAGTTCTCAAGATTTAAAAAGAGATTTATCAGCTCTATGTTTCAATAACTGACTCTACATATATTTGCCTTATGTTAACAATTGAAACATAGATGTTTCAAATACAATATTTATTTCAGATGTACTATGAATGAATTTTTGGATAACTTGGATGATCCAGCTGATGCAGACGCCAGCAGCGACCACCTACATATACTAATTTTACAGCCTCCCAGTGAACTCCCAGATGCAGATACTGACTGCAGATTCTGATGCCAGTGACGGAGAAGCGAATTCAGACCCAAATCATTTGCCTCGAAGGATTTTGTGTGCCCCAGCTGAATTGATGACAGACAGAGATGACGTGGAATCTTCATGTGCAACGGCTTCAACGAGTCACTCTCAGCCTGACACGTCGACACAACGAAGAACAAAAATAACAAGAAGGGACAAACAGCCTAAAAGATGGACAAATAGCAGACGCAGACTTGGCCAGAAAGTGCCTCAATTTTGTGACACAATGGCGCCCAAACCAATCGATGGTTTGAGAGGTAAAATCAAGACTCCATCTCAATGCTTGAATTTGTTCCTATCTGATGAGCTCATCGGCCATCTAGTTGAACAAAGCATTATATACTCCACCCAAAAAGTCTTGAAACATCCGTTATCACAGAAAGCAATACACGAGTAGCTTTGTCCATCATGATACTGTCTGGATATTCAAGTGTCCCAAATAGGAGGTTGTATTGGCGTCGAGACGGTGATGTATTCAACGCTCTGCTGGCACATCTACTACGAAGATTACATCTTGCAGACAACTCCAAAATAAGTGTGAACAAACCAGATTCCTATCACAAAGTTCGGCCGGTTTTTGAAATCACAAATACAAATAACAAGCTCATCTTACCTCCGGAGGAACTTTCTATTGATGAGTGTATGGTACCCTACTGCGGCCACCATCCTACAAAGCAGTGCATCAGGAGCAAACCTGTGCGATTCGGCTTCAAACTGTGGAGCATATGTACGTCTGACGGTTTCATGCTTCACTCGGAACCTTATTGTGGGTCAGCGACACAATTGGACAGTTCCGGACTTGGACAAGCAGCAGATGTCGTGTTGGGACTCGCTTCGAAATGTCAACTGAATCCTGGTCACCATGTCACATTTGACAACTTCTTTTCTTCTGTGCGTCTTTTGGAGCAGCTTTCCACGATGGGCATTGCAGGGACATGCACTATCAGATAAAATCGAGTGCCGAAAGATTCATCTTTGATGCACAGCAGCATGGTGAATAAGCAGAACCGAGGCTATGTTACTTCAGTTTTTGTTGATGACCTCTCTTTAGTGAGATGGAAGGACAACAAAGCCGTCGCAGTTATCAGTAACAAGCACGGTTTTTGTTTGACGTTTGTTCAGTATATTTTTGTTGTTGGCTCTATACCGTGCTTATTACTCATGACTATGACGGCTTTGATGTCCTTCCATCTCACTAAATATATATATATATATATATATATATATATATATATATATATATATATATATATATATATATATATATATATATATATATATATTTATGTGTGTGTACATATATGCATATTTTTGTCATTGAAATATAATAAATATACCTTCATAAACATTCATGTGTAAATGCTTATATTTTACAGTAACATGGTATCTAACATTTGAAGCCGAGTTTGAATATAATAGTGACATTTTTAATTTAATCAAACTCGGAATGTTATAAGATTAATATGTTTTTGAGTATAAGTCTCACTTAAATGTTTTTTTCTCAATGTTTTGAATGATGCTCAAAAAGTTTAAGAATGTACTGTTTTTTGTCTATGCCACTGCCGAGTGGCAACAATAGTTGCCAGTCTGAAAAACCTTGTTAAAAACATTTTTTTTCTACAAAACTTCGTGAACATGCAGAAAGTGCCCCAGAAATAACATTTCTTGAAAAAAATCTAAAAAATTAACATTTCGAAATTCTCGGCATTAATGGGATTAATGGGCATTAATGGGTATTATTCAGAATTATCAATTTGAATCACGTATGAGTGTTCTGAAGTGTACCATTGTACGAATATATTCATCCGGACGATATATCAGTCAGAATAATAACAAAATAATTTCCTTTTTCTATCCCAAAAATATCTATAATCTCAATTTCAGGTACCTCACATTGGTCTGAAACATAAGTGTAATACAATGCTTTATATAATGTTAAAATATGTAAATTCGAAAAAAGAGAGAAGAGTCTTATTAAATTCATTGCAAATAACGTTTTATTCAATTGATATACCACCTGAATTTTGGTATCCGAATTGCACGTATGTCGTTCACATTCTATCAGAACATCACTTTCGCATGCTTCTTTCCAAGTATATTATCCAAAATAAACTTTACTTGTGAGTATTACCAATATTGTTTCACGTGTCGGATGCGTGATCAAATATCTTCTCACGATGTGTCATATGGCTTAAATAATGAATGACTCATATTGCGACTATTTCTTGGACAGTGGAACGTTCTTGTGCACGTAAACATTTTCAACCGATAGTCGTGCTGTGTTTCTTGTCTCTGTTTTATGTTTTTCTCTATTGTTACCGTCCTGATTCTCGAGTAACTTGCACGCCGATGTTTTTTATTAGTTTTGTAAATCTCTATATGTCGTGTTTGAATTCGTTCATATTTAATCTATTTTTTACTGTACCGTTTATTTGTGTTCTATTTAATCCATTATGAGATAGGATATGCACAGGGTGAATATGGCTGAGCATGGTGCTTGCCGCGGCGAGCCGTGTAGGCTGGAACAAGGCGAGCGAGGCGTACGTCGTCGGTATACGCAGTGTGCGGCACAAAAATGACAAATAGCCTGCCAATCGGCGTCTCCATGAGTAGGGCTGCGTCGGTGCCATCTGACAAGCACACTGTAGTTGGTGCTTCACGCGGGGTGTAATGTCAATGGATGCTTGTGGTCCGCCGGTGATCGTAAATCCCAAAAACTCAATCCTGTCAGTGGGTTGAAAGCAAGATTTGTTCATATTTAACTGAACCTGCCATTGAGTGAGGTATGTGTGTACCTGACGCAGTTGTGCGGTTGGGCCGATAACCAGGAAGTCATCCAGATATGCCAGACACCGTAGATGCAGCGTGTTCTCCAAGGCGCGAGCTATGGCCATGCTGACCGTTTGCATAATTGCTGGTGCAGAGGCGAGGCCCATCGGAAGACGTTGCCATTGGTACATGCGTTGTCGGTACGATACATTTAACAGCGACGACAATCCCGGATGTAACGGCAGCTGAAAAAATCCGTGGCGCAGGTCGAATTTGACCATACGCCAGGATGGATGAGTTGCCAATAGGGTCACGGCGTCAGCCGGACGCGGGAGTCGTATGCTGTAATGTGAGATGTGTGGCGTCAATGGTGAGAGATCATATAGTACTCGAGCGGTTCCGTTCGGCTTGGAAATGGCGAAAAGGCGAAAAACTGGTCCGTGGCGAGTAGAGGTTTCGGCCAGGATGTTATTGCGCACTAGTTGTGGTATAAGCTGATCAAGAAAAGTCGTTGGCTTAGTTGTTTTCCACGTACCCCGCGCCGTCGGGACGATAGTCGTGCGTATGCCCTGTGTAAGCATGTTGCGAACGTGAGCCGGGTAAAATGGTTGCGCCGGCAAAGTTCGCAACCCCTGCATGTCCGGTAAAGTGAGCTGACGGTATCGCCGTGCAGTCGGTGGTTGCAAACATGGCAATAAAGACGGTTGATCGGTAGCGCTGGTCTGTGACGCAGGCGAGGATGATGCCGGAGTTTCAGCCTGTAGTTCGTTGGCGATGGCTTGACGCTCATGCCATTGGAAAGACATAATCATTCCGTGGTCCGTGATGTGGCGGTCGCGTGTGACGGGATCCAGGAGGTCTGCAGGAAGGTCCTCTAACGCCTCTGCTGCGGCATTAACGGCGTCGTCGCTCAGATGCGTGCTCAGAAGGTCGTCGAGCCAATTGGATGATGTCGGCAATAGATCATGATACGTAGGTGACGTATTCGGACTGCGCAGCAGTGAAGTTACTGGCTGGCCATCTGGCAAGCCGTCGGCGAGTGGCGCGAGGCTGGCCAGCTGCTCCCAGACCGCCTCAAGGGCGACCTGGGGATTGACGAGGTCGTAGACTGGGCTTGAGCCCCTTTCCACGACCGCGTGGGAACCGTCGTCCAGGGGAGCGAGGTTGTCGACGCGTGGGGTATCGTCGACTTGGTGGTTGTAGATGTTCTGCGGGAACATCTAGGTCGAGCAAGCGTGCCTCGGCGGAGTTTTCTGAATGTATCGCCGCAGTCCACCCGTACAATGCTGCCGTTAGCAGGGTCTTCAGTCGGCTTTTAAACCAGTGCTGCTCCCCGCTAGGCAACTGGTGGTAGACCGTTGAGAGATTGAGGATGGCCCTGTACTCGTGGAGATCTCGTTGTTTTAGAGTCACTCGGCGAGCGTCGACGTACTCCCTCAAGCGGGCCGCCCACCGTGTCACGGCGCCTTGTGTAGGCAGGGTTGACGCCGTCGAAGTCGTATCCGACGCTGCGCGAGGTAGGTCGTGAACCTCGTCCGGTTCGTCGTCGTCGAGCCCGTCAAGGCCGATATCGGCAAACGAAGCCGGCCTGGGAACACTGACCTGAGGTATTGGTGCAGGTTCTACGTTGAGGCGGCTCATTACCGCGTCCAGTTTTTCCACCAGCGTGGATGCCCACGCCGGTGGACGGCTCCGCGTGCCGCGCTGCGTTGCGGGAGTTGGTGGTGGCGGCGAAGTACGAGATGGAGCCGGTGGAGACACTGCTGACGCGGCGGCGGCACCCAAAGAATGGTCGTTGGATCCTCGCTGAACCTCCCCACCCGGCATGCCTGGGGGCAGAGAGCGCGAATACTACCGGTGAGAGCCGGTGTATTCAACGAAAGCAGAGGAACAGGGATAAACACGTCTGACTGGTCTGACGTGTCTAACCCGACTGACGCCACTCCGTTGGCGGGCCAACGGCCCATCGCCACTGAGTGGCGTTGTTGTCGTTCAACAACCCGACAACAACAACGCCACTCAGTGGCGATGGGCCGTTGGCCCGCCAACGGAGTGGCGTCAGTCGGGTTAGACACGTCAGACCAGTCAGACGTGTTTATCCCTGTTCCTCTGCTTTCGTTGAATACACCGGCTCTCACCGGTAGTATTCGCGCTCTTTGCCCCCAGGCATGCCGGGTGGGGAGGTTCAGCGAGGATCCAACGACCATTCTTTGGGTGCCGCCGCCGCGTCAGCAGTGTCTCCACCGGCTCCATCTCGTACTTCGCCGCCACCACCAACTCCCGCAACGCAGCGCGGCACGCGGAGCCGTCCACCGGCGTGGGCATCCACGCTGGTGGAAAAACTGGACGCGGTAATGAGCCGCCTCAACGTAGAACCTGCACCAATACCTCAGGTCAGTGTTCCCAGGCCGGCTTCGTTTGCCGATATCGGCCTTGACGGGCTCGACGACGACGAACCGGACGAGGTTCACGACCTACCTCGCGCAGCGTCGGATACGACTTCGACGGCGTCAACCCTGCCTACACAAGGCGCCGTGACACGGTGGGCGGCCCGCTTGAGGGAGTACGTCGACGCTCGCCGAGTGACTCTAAAACAACGAGATCTCCACGAGTACAGGGCCATCCTCAATCTCTCAACGGTCTACCACCAGTTGCCTAGCGGGGAGCAGCACTGGTTTAAAAGCCGACTGAAGACCCTGCTAACGGCAGCATTGTACGGGTGGACTGCGGCGATACATTCAGAAAACTCCGCCGAGGCACGCTTGCTCGACCTAGATGTTCCCGCAGAACATCTACAACCACCAAGTCGACGATACCCCACGCGTCGACAACCTCGCTCCCCTGGACGACGGTTCCCACGCGGTCGTGGAAAGGGGCTCAAGCCCAGTCTACGACCTCGTCAATCCCCAGGTCGCCCTTGAGGCGGTCTGGGAGCAGCTGGCCAGCCTCGCGCCACTCGCCGACGGCTTGCCAGATGGCCAGCCAGTAACTTCACTGCTGCGCAGTCCGAATACGTCACCTACGTATCATGATCTATTGCCGACATCATCCAATTGGCTCGACGACCTTCTGAGCACGCATCTGAGCGACGACGCCGTTAATGCCGCAGCAGAGGCGTTAGAGGACCTTCCTGCAGACCTCCTGGATCCCGTCACACGCGACCGCCACATCACGGACCACGGAATGATTATGTCTTTCCAATGGCATGAGCGTCAAGCCATCGCCAACGAACTACAGGCTGAAACTCCGGCATCATCCTCGCCTGCGTCACAGACCAGCGCTACCGATCAACCGTCTTTATTGCCATGTTTGCAACCACCGACTGCACGGCGATACCGTCAGCTCACTTTACCGGACATGCAGGGGTTGCGAACTTTGCCGGCGCAACCATTTTACCCGGCTCACGTTCGCAACATGCTTACACAGGGCATACGCACGACTATCGTCCCGACGGCGCGGGGTACGTGGAAAACAACTAAGCCAACGACTTTTCTTGATCAGCTTATACCACAACTAGTGCGCAATAACATCCTGGCCGAAACCTCTACTCGCCACGGACCAGTTTTTCGCCTTTTCGCCATTTCCAAGCCGAACGGAACCGCTCGAGTACTATATGATCTCTCACCATTGACGCCACACATCTCACATTACAGCATACGACTCCCGCGTCCGGCTGACGCCGTGACCCTATTGGCAACTCATCCATCCTGGCGTATGGTCAAATTCGACCTGCGCCACGGATTTTTTCAGCTGCCGTTACATCCGGGATTGTCGTCGCTGTTAAATGTATCGTACCGACAACGCATGTACCAATGGCAACGTCTTCCGATGGGCCTCGCCTCTGCACCAGCAATTATGCAAACGGTCAGCATGGCCATAGCTCGCGCCTTGGAGAACACGCTGCATCTACGGTGTCTGGCATATCTGGATGACTTCCTGGTTATCGGCCCAACCGCACAACTGCGTCAGGTACACACATACCTCACTCAATGGCAGGTTCAGTTAAATATGAACAAATCTTGCTTTCAACCCACTGACAGGATTGAGTTTTTGGGATTTACGATCACCGGCGGACCACAAGCATCCATTGACATTACACCCCGCGTGAAGCACCAACTACAGTGTGCTTGTCAGATGGCACCGACGCAGCCCTACTCATGGAGACGCCGATTGGCAGGCTATTTGTCATTTTTGTGCCGCACACTGCGTATACCGACGACGTACGCCTCGCTCGCCTTGTTCCAGCCTACACGGCTCGCCGCGGCAAGCACCATGCTCAGCCATATTCACCCTGTGCACCCGGTGCCAGCGGTCGACTGCCTTGTGGCCACGGACGCCTCACAAGCAGCTATAGGGCTCGCTACACCAACAGGACAAACATGGACGGTTCCGAACACGCACAGCACCCACATTTATGATGCGGAACAGCGGGCTGCTTTATTGGGCCTGATTGCAGCATACGTGAGCGGATATTCCTGCCCTTTACTCATAACTGACAATGTAGCTGTCCTATATAACCTCAGTCGCCGTCGTGTCTCCTCAGCCTTGTTACCACTCTTTAACACACGTGCGTTTCAGCAACCGTTCCGAATGGCCTATGTTCCATCACGCGTCAACCCGGCTGACGCCCCGTCAAGACCCACAACAACGCCACTCAGTGGCGATGGGCCGTTGGCCCGCCAACGGAGTGGCGTCAGTCGGGTTAGACACGTCAGACCAGTCAGACGGCCATCGGAACGGTGGCACCCACCGTGACCAGCTAGCAATACTGCGTCTACGTTTCACCTTCTTCTTCTAACCAGCTGCCTCTGCACTGCGTTTTTCAACGTATATAAGTACCCCGATTCACCCATGTTTTACCTATGTACATTTGACCTATGCCGTCATAATAAGTGTTTCTCACAATCGCTGTGCCGATTGCCATGTGTACAGTGTTACTCGTTTGAAGTGTATGCCGTTTGTTATGTGTTAGCCATACTTTGAATGAGCAAATAATAAAAATTGTCTGGAATAATAAAAAAAAAAAAAAAAAAAAATAAAGTCGGGTTAGACACGTCAGACCAGTCAGACGTGTTTATCCCTGTTCCTCTGCTTTCGTTGAATACACCGGCTCTCACCGGTAGTATTCGCGCTCTCTGCCCCCAGGCATGCCGGGTGGGGAGGTTCAGCGAGGATCCAACGACCATTCTTTGGGTGCCGCCGCCGCGTCAGCAGTGTCTCCACCGGCTCCATCTCGTACTTCGCCGCCACCACCAACTCCCGCAACGCAGCGCGGCACGCGGAGCCGTCCACCGGCGTGGGCATCCACGCTGGTGGAAAAACTGGACGCGGTAATGAGCCGCCTCAACGTAGAACCTGCACCAATACCTCAGGTCAGTGTTCCCAGGCCGGCTTCGTTTGCCGATATCGGCCTTGACGGGCTCGACGACGACGAACCGGACGAGGTTCACGACCTACCTCGCGCAGCGTCGGATACGACTTCGACGGCGTCAACCCTGCCTACACAAGGCGCCGTGACACGGTGGGCGGCCCGCTTGAGGGAGTACGTCGACGCTCGCCGAGTGACTCTAAAACAACGAGATCTCCACGAGTACAGGGCCATCCTCAATCTCTCAACGGTCTACCACCAGTTGCCTAGCGGGGAGCAGCACTGGTTTAAAAGCCGACTGAAGACCCTGCTAACGGCAGCATTGTACGGGTGGACTGCGGCGATACATTCAGAAAACTCCGCCGAGGCACGCTTGCTCGACCTAGATGTTCCCGCAGAACATCTACAACCACCAAGTCGACGATACCCCACGCGTCGACAACCTCGCTCCCCTGGACGACGGTTCCCACGCGGTCGTGGAAAGGGGCTCAAGCCCAGTCTACGACCTCGTCAATCCCCAGGTCGCCCTTGAGGCGGTCTGGGAGCAGCTGGCCAGCCTCGCGCCACTCGCCGACGGCTTGCCAGATGGCCAGCCAGTAACTTCACTGCTGCGCAGTCCGAATACGTCACCTACGTATCATGATCTATTGCCGACATCATCCAATTGGCTCGACGACCTTCTGAGCACGCATCTGAGCGACGACGCCGTTAATGCCGCAGCAGAGGCGTTAGAGGACCTTCCTGCAGACCTCCTGGATCCCGTCACACGCGACCGCCACATCACGGACCACGGAATGATTATGTCTTTCCAATGGCATGAGCGTCAAGCCATCGCCAACGAACTACAGGCTGAAACTCCGGCATCATCCTCGCCTGCGTCACAGACCAGCGCTACCGATCAACCGTCTTTATTGCCATGTTTGCAACCACCGACTGCACGGCGATACCGTCAGCTCACTTTACCGGACATGCAGGGGTTGCGAACTTTGCCGGCGCAACCATTTTACCCGGCTCACGTTCGCAACATGCTTACACAGGGCATACGCACGACTATCGTCCCGACGGCGCGGGGTACGTGGAAAACAACTAAGCCAACGACTTTTCTTGATCAGCTTATACCACAACTAGTGCGCAATAACATCCTGGCCGAAACCTCTACTCGCCACGGACCAGTTTTTCGCCTTTTCGCCATTTCCAAGCCGAACGGAACCGCTCGAGTACTATATGATCTCTCACCATTGACGCCACACATCTCACATTACAGCATACGACTCCCGCGTCCGGCTGACGCCGTGACCCTATTGGCAACTCATCCATCCTGGCGTATGGTCAAATTCGACCTGCGCCACGGATTTTTTCAGCTGCCGTTACATCCGGGATTGTCGTCGCTGTTAAATGTATCGTACCGACAACGCATGTACCAATGGCAACGTCTTCCGATGGGCCTCGCCTCTGCACCAGCAATTATGCAAACGGTCAGCATGGCCATAGCTCGCGCCTTGGAGAACACGCTGCATCTACGGTGTCTGGCATATCTGGATGACTTCCTGGTTATCGGCCCAACCGCACAACTGCGTCAGGTACACACATACCTCACTCAATGGCAGGTTCAGTTAAATATGAACAAATCTTGCTTTCAACCCACTGACAGGATTGAGTTTTTGGGATTTACGATCACCGGCGGACCACAAGCATCCATTGACATTACACCCCGCGTGAAGCACCAACTACAGTGTGCTTGTCAGATGGCACCGACGCAGCCCTACTCATGGAGACGCCGATTGGCAGGCTATTTGTCATTTTTGTGCCGCACACTGCGTATACCGACGACGTACGCCTCGCTCGCCTTGTTCCAGCCTACACGGCTCGCCGCGGCAAGCACCATGCTCAGCCATATTCACCCTGTGCATATCCTATCTCATAATGGATTAAATAGAACACAAATAAACGGTACAGTAAAAAATAGATTAAATATGAACGAATTCAAACACGACATATAGAGATTTACAAAACTAATAAAAAACATCGGCGTGCAAGTTACTCGAGAATCAGGACGGTAACAATAGAGAAAAACATAAAACAGAGACAAGAAACACAGCACGACTATCGGTTGAAAATGTTTACGTGCACAAGAACGTTCCACTGTCCAAGAAATAGTCGCAATATGAGTCATTCATTATTTAAGCCATATGACACATCGTGAGAAGATATTTGATCACGCATCCGACACGTGAAACAATATTGGTAATACTCACAAGTAAAGTTTATTTTGGATAATATACTTGGAAAGAAGCATGCGAAAGTGATGTTCTGATAGAATGTGAACGACATACGTGCAATTCGGATACCAAAATTCAGGTGGTATATCAATTGAATAAAACGTTATTTGCAATGAATTTAATAAGACTCTTCTCTCTTTTTTCGAATTTACATATTTTAACATTATATAAAGCATTGTATTACACTTATGTTTCAGACCAATGTGAGGTACCTGAAATTGAGATTATAGATATTTTTGGGATAGAAAAAGGAAATTATTTTGTTATTATTCTGACTGATATATCGTCCGGATGAATATATTCGTACAATGGTACACTTCAGAACACTCATACGTGATTCAAATTGATAATTCTGAATAATACCCATTAATGCCCATTAATCCCATTAATGCCGAGAATTTCGAAATGTTAATTTTTTAGATTTTTTTCAAGAAATGTTATTTCTGGGGCACTTTCTGCATGTTCACGAAGTTTTGTAGAAAAAAAATGTTTTTAACAAGGTTTTTCAGACTGGCAACTATTGTTGCCACTCGGCAGTGGCATAGACAAAAAACAGTACATTCTTAAACTTTTTGAGCATCATTCAAAACATTGAGAAAAAAACATTTAAGTGAGACTTATACTCAAAAACATATTAATCTTATAACATTCCGAGTTTGATTAAATTAAAAATGTCACTATTATATTCAAACTCGGCTTCAAATGTTAGATACCATGTTACTGTAAAATATAAGCATTTACACATGAATGTTTATGAAGGTATATTTATTATATTTCAATGACAAAAATATGCATATATGTACACACACATAAATATATATATATATATATATATATATATATATATATATATATATATATATATATATATATATATATATATATATATATATATATTTAGTGAGATGGAAGGACATCAAAGCCGTCATAGTCATGAGTAATAAGCACGGTATAGAGCCAACAACAAAAATATACTGAACAAACGTCAAACAAAAACCGTGCTTGTTACTGATAACTGCGACGGCTTTGTTGTCCTTCCATCTCACTAAAGAGAGGTCATCAACAAAAACTGAAGTAACATAGCCTCGGTTCTGCTTATTCACCATGCTGCTGTGCATCAAAGATGAATCTTTCGGCACTCGATTTTATCTGATAGTGCATGTCCCTGCAATGCCCATCGTGGAAAGCTGCTCCAAAAGACGCACAGAAGAAAAGAAGTTGTCAAATGTGACATGGTGACCAGGATTCAGTTGACATTTCGAAGCGAGTCCCAACACGACATCTGCTGCTTGTCCAAGTCCGGAACTGTCCAATTGTGTCGCTGACCCACAATAAGGTTCCGAGTGAAGCATGAAACCGTCAGACGTACATATGCTCCACAGTTTGAAGCCGAATCGCACAGGTTTGCTCCTGATGCACTGCTTTGTAGGATGGTGGCCGCAGTAGGGTACCATACACTCATCAATAGAAAGTTCCTCCGGAGGTAAGATGAGCTTGTTATTTGTATTTGTGATTTCAAAAACCGGCCGAACTTTGTGATAGGAATCTGGTTTGTTCACACTTATTTTGGAGTTGTCTGCAAGATGTAATCTTCGTAGTAGATGTGCCAGCAGAGCGTTGAATACATCACCGTCTCGACGCCAATACAACCTCCTATTTGGGACACTTGAATATCCAGACAGTATCATGATGGACAAAGCTACTCGTGTATTGCTTTCTGTGATAACGGATGTTTCAAGACTTTTTGGGTGGAGTATATAATGCTTTGTTCAACTAGATGGCCGATGAGCTCATCAGATAGGAACAAATTCAAGCATTGAGATGGAGTCTTGATTTTACCTCTCAAACCATCGATTGGTTTGGGCGCCATTGTGTCACAAAATTGAGGCACTTTCTGGCCAAGTCTGCGTCTGCTATTTGTCCATCTTTTAGGCTGTTTGTCCCTTCTTGTTATTTTTGTTCTTCGTTGTGTCGACGTGTCAGGCTGAGAGTGACTCGTTGAAGCCGTTGCACATGAAGATTCCACGTCATCTCTGTCTGTCATCAATTCAGCTGGGGCACACAAAATCCTTCGAGGCAAATGATTTGGGTCTGAATTCGCTTCTCCGTCACTGGCATCAGAATCTGCAGTCAGTATCTGCATCTGGGAGTTCACTGGGAGGCTGTAAAATTAGTATATGTAGGTGGTCGCTGCTGGCGTCTGCATCAGCTGGATCATCCAAGTTATCCAAAAATTCATTCATAGTACATCTGAAATAAATATTGTATTTGAAACATCTATGTTTCAATTGTTAACATAAGGCAAATATATGTAGAGTCAGTTATTGAAACATAGAGCTGATAAATCTCTTTTTAAATCTTGAGAACTTTCCATATGACAATATTTTGTACACGTAAGTGCCGAGTGGCAACTATAGTTGCCACTCTCCGAAAACACTGATTTATTATCTAATTATATTAAAAAATTGCAAATATATGTACATATTTGGAAAGATCAAGCTTCACTCTAAAAGATGAGACAAAAAAACAAAACAAATTCGCATTTAGTAGGAAATCACATGCCTCTGATCAATGCGCTGTTCAGCCATGTCGGACACTCACTGAATAATCTCGAATGTGTGGACTGCTCGCTGCGTAGAACGTGTCTTATCTCATCGTAAGAGAAAGAGGAGATTCTCCCCTTTCGAACGGTGGTCGTTGGTAAACAAATGTCTGTTTGATTTAGATTATAGAGAGCTTGTATTTGGTGGCAACTATAGTTGCCACTCGGCATTAATGGGTTAATTCAAACTCACCGAACATAAAAACCACAAAGTTTCACCAAGTGTATTAAATATTATAAACAATCACTTGAAGGGCGATAATATCAATCACACATGTTGTGATAAATAATATTTGTAAGAGGCATTTTTGTAAGCACACAATAAGAAACATGCTGTATCAAACATTAAGCGGCGCCTGAGTCACAAACAATAATAATCTCGGTCAAATAAAGCAGCAAATACCCGCACCGAAAACCACACCAGCCCACACCAGTAATCCCCAGCGGCTTCACACAACAGCGCTAAAAACCGGGCTCAATATAGCACCGAAATGCACACCAAACAAAAGCAGAAACAATATGAGTATTCCGAATAATAGTGATTACAATCTCCAGCACTATAGGTCGCCACTGGCATATTGCAGATAGAGCACGAGAGGCGGTGGCAGAGGAAGAGAGCGCAGATGGCGAGATGCCACGAGTTTGCGGAGTGTTAGTCGCACCAGGTGTTTGAGTGGACTGACACAACGCGGCAGCGCGAAAAACCTCACATCCCGCACCGACGTGCTAACACACACACACAATTACACGGGACAACAGATGATTATTGATATTATTCTTATTGAATCATATTTATTGTTCTTGATTGCTATTTATTACTTATTTATTGATGGTTGTTATTTACTGAAGCAAATATTTATTGTTGATTGTTGCTATTTATTGAGGAACGTGGGCGGAGTGACATAATGCAGTGTTATCGGATGATGGTATATTATTTATTGTTATTTATTTATTATTTTCTTTCCAACTCTGTTTCTAGACTTTTTTCTTTTCGAACTCTCTTTCTCTCTGAATATTTTGGGCGCTTACGGTACATGGGGCCACCTAAGGGTGATTATAGTGCTTGCACTCTTCCCCCATGCTACTGGACTTGCTTGTAACTAAAAATAACAATAATAATTGAAAATTAGAAAATGAATACTGAAAAAAGACACGCACAAATATGGATTTCGCTTATAGAAGTATTGATCAGCGGTGGAAAGTATTGGTGAATGAAATCACGTGTCAAACTAATGTCTCAGCGGTTATGAAATATAAAGACTGGAAGCCGGAATAAATGGGGCGATCCAACTTGCTGCTCCAAGTCTACAACTCAGTAAATACCACTCGGTGAACAAACACACACACACACACACACACACACACACACACACACACACACACACACACACACACACACACACACACACACACACACACACAGTAGACGTAAGACTGGAAAGGCACAAAAAGGGAAGGATGGGAACACAGCTACAAACTGAAGAAACCTCGTTGTATGAAACAAATTAAAAAGTACATATTTTGCCAGTACATGGCGCCATCGACGAGTGGAATAAACTGGACAAAAACTATATGCAGAATACATTTTGTTTGTCGAAATAACTTTAATCGATCTGAACGAATACTAAAATAATTTTAAATAATTGTGAAATGTCTAAGTTGTGTAATACAAACACATGGGTAGGAAAACTGAGTGCATTTTTTTGGTAAAGTTAGCGTGCACTGAAAAATGTAGAAATTCCTACCCGTGTGTGCGTGGGGGGAAAGGAGGGGGGAGGGACAAAAAGAAAGGGGGTGGGCAATGAATTACCCGACGGCAAACACGTTGGTGACGTCACTGACAGTACACCACGTGAGCAGTTCGTTGTCGCGCAGTGATGACGTCATAGGCGACACGACACAGGCCAAGCCCCCAACTTGATCGGCCTCATAGCAGCGTGGAGACGGTGGCGCGCCAGTAATTGTCGACTGCTCGCCACAAATGTCCCACACGCGCACATTACTACACACACACACACACACACACACACACACACACTTGTGCAATGATAACAGAATTGGAGACGAGTACCACATGATGATACAGTGTCAGAACCCGACTATAGTACAACTGAGGACATAATATATACCGGAACAATACTGGCAAGTGCAAGCGCAATACAAATTTGTCAAATTGATGAAGTGCAAAAATATTGATGTTATGAAGAACCTTGCAAAATTTGTAGATGAATGCTTCAAAATGTGCGTTGCATGATAACCAATTGCGATGGATCTTGCATGGTCTTTGATATGATCCTATGCACTGATGATAAGGACATTTTATGAATTTTCAAACTAATACTGTTTTATATTGATATTGTGTATATATTTGCGATGTATATAGTTTATTATGTATTGTGAATTGAAGCAGCGCTCCATACTAACAGCCTGACAGCGCCAATACATGTTTTCTTCTTCTTCACACACACACACCCACACACACACACACACACACACACACACACACATACACACACACACAGTACAGTACAGTATTGCATTTATATGGCGCTTTACACCAAAGGTCTCTAAAGCGCACACTCAAACACACACCCACACACAGACAGACAAACATAAACACATACTCCCACACAAAGACAAACATATAAACAGCACAAGGCGACATACAAGTACACACACTTACATAAGCATAGACACACACATAAGTAGAGATAATCTAAAACCCAGAACGGGGAAACGTTAAAGAGCGCAGGCTAAATACAGGCTAAATACGATACTTTTCTGAGATGGAGACAGAATTACTGTGGCCTGATGAAGAGTACGAGCTGTTAGGGAAATCTTTTTTACAGTGTCGTTTAAATGAATCAAGCGATCGAATGGAACGAAGGGAAGACGGGAGCTGCACACACACACACACACACACACATACACACACACACACACACACACACACACACACACATACGCGCACATTACTACACACACACATATATATGCATTATGTACCTATGCGTGGCGGGGTGTCTAGACCCCGGGCGCGAGCTTTTGAGGGGCGCCAAATGAGCTATTGCTTAACTAGGCAAGCACAAGAGCTTTGAGTGCCCCGTGAACTAATTTTCAAGGGAATCAGGATATTACGCCTACGCTTCAGCGCCGACTGTTTTTCTCTTTATTGTTAGGTTATTTTTATATGTCCTCACTTCGTATGTATCTTTTTGCTAAATCTTTTGATCCCATTTCTCGCACTCTTACACCTTACGCTTCCCTATAACTCTAATTTACAATTACTTTTGTTTTTATTTATTTTCATTTTATTTATCTCCATTTTTCGTTCCTTTCTGTGAATTTTCTACTTCTTTTCTCACATATTGTTATCGTGTACTGTTGTTTCTCATTGTTGTCTCTTTCGCGCTTGTTTCTTTGTGAGCGCTATACAAATACATTGTTGTTGTTGTTGTTAGTTAGTTAGGAAAGAGAGCTGTGACTGAAGCGTAGGCGTAATGGTCCCTAGACGTAATATCCCTAGCTTCATTTGTATACAGTTTATATTTTTCCCATTGGCATTGTATTGCACGAATAACTCGTTGTATTCATGCGTCGCCACAAAACACTAGTAAGCACACGCACACACACGCACACACGTAGAATTACCTAGATGAATATATTGAACAGTTGCTATGCAATAACACTAAACATCGGCTGGATAGTACGTCATAAAAGACAAACTAGAAAACAGACAAGAGAAAGGACAAGAAAAAGGACAAGAAAAAGGACAAGAAAAAAGACAAGAAAAAAGACAAACGTAAGCTGAGATGGAGTGTGAGAGAGACAGAGAGTGATCACGCAAAATAGTTGATATTACGAATCACTTACGAGTAGATATATATCTTATAAGGACACACACACACAAACGCACATACATATATTTGAACTTTCGGACATACACGAATTAAGCGAGAAAAGCACAAATTATAGCCGTGACAGGCAGACATTTCGGTAGTCAGACCTTTTTCAGTTACTAGAGACAGATCAGTGATTCAAATACATCATCAAATATCGTGACTACTTCATTATAACACAGCTAAGAAATTAAATAGAATATATGAATACTGAATATTTGCAATATAATGTTGAAAGACCATTAACGGTTTTGCATTTGAATCACTGACTTTATTGAAGTCACTAAAATAAGGCTAACCCTACACACACACACACACACATACACATTACATTTTACATTAGGTAGATATTTATATAGCGCCCTACACCTAGATTTGCTCTAGGGCGCTGCACACGCGCACACACACACACACACATACACAAACGCACACACCCATAGCCACACACACACACAGAAAGTGAAAGGTAAAGAAAGAAGAGAGATAATTTAATAGCCACTCATAGCCACACACACACACACACACAGATTGCGCATATATACGTGTTATTATTAATATTAATAATATTACGGATGGGCTCGTCTATGCTCACCTGTCCTCACACACGGTGATTACGTGGCGACAATTGGACGTGATGGCTACGTGTAGCACCCAGGCGCCGTTCGCTCCCGACGCGAATATCAAACTGGGTGGCGGCAACAGGTGGTATAGCACACGCAAAACTACACCTACACACACATACATACATACATGAGTGTATATATATACACACATACAAGAGTGAATATATACACTCACACACACATGAGTGTATACACACACACACACACACACACACACATGAGTGTCTATACACATACACACATACATGAGTGTATATATACACACACATACCTATGAGTGTATATACACATACACACATACATATGAGTGTATATATATACACATACACATACATACATGAGTGTATATACACACACACATACATATGAGTGTATATATACACACACACACACATACACATGAGTGTATATATACACACACACATACATATGAGTGTATATATATACACATACACATACATACATGAGTATATATACACACACATACATATGAGTGTGTATATATACACTCACACACACATACATGAGTGTATATATACACATACACACACACATGAGTATATATACACACACACATACATATGAGTGTGTATATACACATACACATGAGTGTATATACACACACACATACATATGAGTGTGTATATATACACATACACATACAAGAGTGTATAAATATACACACATACATGTGTGTATATATACACATACATACATGAGTGTATATATACACATACATACATACATGAGTGTATATATACACATACATACATAGACCCGGAAAGCATAGCATGTACAGACCTGTGGCTGTAGAGCGATTTGCAAATAGCTCAGTGTATTGTGTGTCTGTGTTTGTTGATATGAGACTATGTTTCAATAACTGACTCTACATATATTTGCCTTATGTTAACAATTGAAACATAGATGTTTCAAATACAATATTTATTTCAGATGTACTATGAATGAATTTTTGGATAACTTGGATGATCCAGCTGATGCAGACGCCAGCAGCGACCACCTACATATACTAATTTTACAGCCTCCCAGTGAACTCCCAGATGCAGATACTGACTGCAGATTCTGATGCCAGTGACGGAGAAGCGAATTCAGACCCAAATCATTTGCCTCGAAGGATTTTGTGTGCCCCAGCTGAATTGATGACAGACAGAGATGACGTGGAATCTTCATGTGCAACGGCTTCAACGAGTCACTCTCAGCCTGACACGTCGACACAACGAAGAACAAAAATAACAAGAAGGGACAAACAGCCTAAAAGATGGACAAATAGCAGACGCAGACTTGGCCAGAAAGTGCCTCAATTTTGTGACACAATGGCGCCCAAACCAATCGATGGTTTGAGAGGTAAAATCAAGACTCCATCTCAATGCTTGAATTTGTTCCTATCTGATGAGCTCATCGGCCATCTAGTTGAACAAAGCATTATATACTCCACCCAAAAAGTCTTGAAACATCCGTTATCACAGAAAGCAATACACGAGTAGCTTTGTCCATCATGATACTGTCTGGATATTCAAGTGTCCCAAATAGGAGGTTGTATTGGCGTCGAGACGGTGATGTATTCAACGCTCTGCTGGCACATCTACTACGAAGATTACATCTTGCAGACAACTCCAAAATAAGTGTGAACAAACCAGATTCCTATCACAAAGTTCGGCCGGTTTTTGAAATCACAAATACAAATAACAAGCTCATCTTACCTCCGGAGGAACTTTCTATTGATGAGTGTATGGTACCCTACTGCGGCCACCATCCTACAAAGCAGTGCATCAGGAGCAAACCTGTGCGATTCGGCTTCAAACTGTGGAGCATATGTACGTCTGACGGTTTCATGCTTCACTCGGAACCTTATTGTGGGTCAGCGACACAATTGGACAGTTCCGGACTTGGACAAGCAGCAGATGTCGTGTTGGGACTCGCTTCGAAATGTCAACTGAATCCTGGTCACCATGTCACATTTGACAACTTCTTTTCTTCTGTGCGTCTTTTGGAGCAGCTTTCCACGATGGGCATTGCAGGGACATGCACTATCAGATAAAATCGAGTGCCGAAAGATTCATCTTTGATGCACAGCAGCATGGTGAATAAGCAGAACCGAGGCTATGTTACTTCAGTTTTTGTTGATGACCTCTCTTTAGTGAGATGGAAGGACAACAAAGCCGTCGCAGTTATCAGTAACAAGCACGGTTTTTGTTTGACGTTTGTTCAGTATATTTTTGTTGTTGGCTCTATACCGTGCTTATTACTCATGACTATGACGGCTTTGATGTCCTTCCATCTCACTAAATATATATATATATATATATATATATATATATATATATATATATATATATATATATATATATATATATATATATATATATATATTTATGTGTGTGTACATATATGCATATTTTTGTCATTGAAATATAATAAATATACCTTCATAAACATTCATGTGTAAATGCTTATATTTTACAGTAACATGGTATCTAACATTTGAAGCCGAGTTTGAATATAATAGTGACATTTTTAATTTAATCAAACTCGGAATGTTATAAGATTAATATGTTTTTGAGTATAAGTCTCACTTAAATGTTTTTTTCTCAATGTTTTGAATGATGCTCAAAAAGTTTAAGAATGTACTGTTTTTTGTCTATGCCACTGCCGAGTGGCAACAATAGTTGCCAGTCTGAAAAACCTTGTTAAAAACATTTTTTTTCTACAAAACTTCGTGAACATGCAGAAAGTGCCCCAGAAATAACATTTCTTGAAAAAAATCTAAAAAATTAACATTTCGAAATTCTCGGCATTAATGGGATTAATGGGCATTAATGGGTATTATTCAGAATTATCAATTTGAATCACGTATGAGTGTTCTGAAGTGTACCATTGTACGAATATATTCATCCGGACGATATATCAGTCAGAATAATAACAAAATAATTTCCTTTTTCTATCCCAAAAATATCTATAATCTCAATTTCAGGTACCTCACATTGGTCTGAAACATAAGTGTAATACAATGCTTTATATAATGTTAAAATATGTAAATTCGAAAAAAGAGAGAAGAGTCTTATTAAATTCATTGCAAATAACGTTTTATTCAATTGATATACCACCTGAATTTTGGTATCCGAATTGCACGTATGTCGTTCACATTCTATCAGAACATCACTTTCGCATGCTTCTTTCCAAGTATATTATCCAAAATAAACTTTACTTGTGAGTATTACCAATATTGTTTCACGTGTCGGATGCGTGATCAAATATCTTCTCACGATGTGTCATATGGCTTAAATAATGAATGACTCATATTGCGACTATTTCTTGGACAGTGGAACGTTCTTGTGCACGTAAACATTTTCAACCGATAGTCGTGCTGTGTTTCTTGTCTCTGTTTTATGTTTTTCTCTATTGTTACCGTCCTGATTCTCGAGTAACTTGCACGCCGATGTTTTTTATTAGTTTTGTAAATCTCTATATGTCGTGTTTGAATTCGTTCATATTTAATCTATTTTTTACTGTACCGTTTATTTGTGTTCTATTTAATCCATTATGAGATAGGGCTTTTTGCCAATATTAATCTGACTTATTGCGCTTCATTGGCTAAGTGGATGTCGTTGCTGCCCTCGTCATTGGCGAGTTTTCTCTTGATATTTCTGGTTACTCTTTTATGGTACAAGTAGTGACAAGTAAAGTTATGGTTGGGTCCTCGCATCAAGTCAAGTTTGAGGTTTTTCTTTCCTTAGACGGATCCTGACTTCATGGTCTGACTAGTATATGGAATTTTCTTAGCGCGTTAAAGTTGTTCTTTAAGGTTTTCTGTGTTGCATTTATTTGTCTGTCAGCGATTGAATTGTATCGTTATGGACGCCCAAGATTCACTGATTCAGCTGTTATCGGGCGCGGCGGGCGGCACAATGGGTGCCATTGTCACTAGTCCGCTGGAGGTAGTGAAGACACGACTGCAATCGTCTCAGTGCGCCGCCGCCGCCGCCGCACCACTCACATCTCGTGTGGACCAAGCTGGCGGCCCGGGCTGTCGTCGCCTCAGCACTGTTGTTTCTGCTGTCAACTCGCGCCATCTCTCCTGTTGTCCTTCAGTGGCCGTATCAACACGCGTCAGACTCGGCTCCTCATCGGCCGTCGCTTCCGCTCAGATGTCGCCACTGTCGCCGTTCACACACTCCACACTGTTGCGCAGCATGCGCACGATAGTCGAGCGCGAAGGGGCTCGCGCGCTGTTCAAGGGACTCGGTCCGACGCTGGTGGGCGTGGCTCCGGCGCGCGCCATCTACTTCTGCGCCTATCACAACGCCAAGCGTTGTCTCAACGACAGCCGCCTGCCTGCCGACTCGTCACGCGTGCACGTGGCATCAGCCATAATTGGCGGCTTCGCATCGAGCACGCTGACCAACCCCATCTGGCTGGTCCGCACGCGACTGCAGCTCGACATGCATCGCTACGGCCGGCGACTGCGTGTGATCGACTGCGTGCGGCGCGTGTATCGCCAGGACGGCGCGCGTGGCTTCTACAAGGGCGTGACTGCGTCGTACTACGGCGTCGTCGAGACGGTCATCTACTTTGTGCTCTACGAGAAGATGAAGCGCCACATTGACGAGGCCTACTCCCCCGGCGGTGGGGCGTGTGGGGAGCGGACAGGCTCGCATTTCGGCCAGTACATGGTGGCGGGAGCTGTGGCCAAGGCGGTGGCGGCCACCACGGCTTATCCGCACGAGGTAGTGTTTCTTCAGATATCATTGAAGCATGTTAATTGCATGCTATGAAAGTGTGAAATCTTGCATTCAAAACACTAAAGAAATGACAAATAAATTATACACACGCACGCACGTATCAACACACATTAATCGTGAATTCCAAATCACTTCCTATCTCAATAAATCTCATCAACACAATACAGTCAAATTAAAAAATTGGCGATCACGAACATTAACTTCACGTGATAAATATGTTCGCGATACGCCAGATATCAATTTATATTAACAGAAAGTGAGATGCCTTGGTCGATATGTCACATGATGTTATACGCTTTGTCGTGATTAGAATTAACGTTATTCGGAAGAGGTTTGGAATTGGTTGGTTGGCGGAGTGGAATTATCGTGTGTGCTAGAGAGAATCGTGATATGTTGCGGTGTAGTGTAAGTATAGGCTAAATGTGTAAGGATTCAAGAACATTAAAAACTCAAATTTATAAAAAGCGCACAAAAACGTTTCTATATTTTTCATATATTTTAGGTTAGGTTAGGTTTAGCGTTCTAATGTAATGTGCTGCCTTTGCAAGAACTGGAAGAAATTCGTTAAATCAAATTTTGTCAATCTAATGTTTTTGAATCCTTACACATTTAGCGTCAACCTGTAGTATGTAGTGTGTGATAGTGTCTATAATGTTTGCCTGATTGACTTGTTACTGTTTGGTCTTCACTATTGTTCAATATACTTTAACAGGTGGCACGCACGAGGCTACGCGAGGAGGGCACCAAGTACCGCAGCTTCTTCCAGACTCTGCGTCTGGTGGCAGTTGAGGAAGGAGTGCCGGGACTTTATCGCGGTCTGGGCATTCAGCTGTTGCGTCAAATTCCCAACGCAGCCATTCTGATGGCCACCTACGAGGCGTGTGTGTATTTTCTCAACAGACGCCGCCGCCCGTCCGGCTAGACGTTTCGTTCGCCATCATAATATGAAGTCATGGAGTTTACACTAGCAATGAGTTATTGTTGTGGATTGTTACTCACACACGTCGTGCATTACGTATGGTGATATTTTGCTTGCTTGTCGATTCATCTGTTCGCCAGCACAATAACGGCCAGTCAATTGCTTATAAGTGCTTTTGTTCAGCGAGCTTGATAGTTTGTTTGTGTGTGTGTGTGTGTGTGTGTCTTTTTTTGCTGTTTGTCAACAGGTTTAGCGCAGATTTGAGTTAGTTTATGTGTGTGCGTGCGTGCGTGTGTGTGTGTGTGTGTGTTTGGCCAGTGTAGATGTGTAGGAAAATTGTTTGCATCAACAGTTGTCAATGTGATTTGGTTGAGTCATATTAGCCTACGTATTTCTAAGTCATTCAAGATTCAAGCGTGTTTGTCTGATATTTTGATTGCTTGAAACACAGTGTGTTGATGTGTTGTTACCGCGTCAAAGTATATCAATCATACAAGTCGATCAGCTTTGTTCTTATCTACTCGGATTTGTTTGTGTCTCTGATGTGTCCTGTGTTCTGCTGCGCCTTAATTTGATTTTTCTGAGGGCACTTTCGACCAATTCAGTGTGTAAATTGTAAAGGCATCGTGTAAATTGTTTCGATTGAAGCGAGAAGATGTTGAATGAGCGAGGAGCATGTGTGAGGCTCCATTCTGTTAGATGATCAGGGGATTTGAAATGTGTAAGATAAGCTTAAATAAGCTCGTAGAGTGGTTACTTCAGCACAAAATCGTCGGTAATAATCTGACTTTCTAGTCATTAGAAAATTTTGTAGTATTGATCATTTCGTTGAAGTATCTGTTTATGTCTATAGACTAATTCAGTTTTCCTAAGTTCAGGTTTTTTCTTTAATCGAGGACGTTACAGCAATGACGCAACAAATACACCACATACTGAATCGATAAAATTGAGTTGTGAGTCTCCGAAGGCTGAGTGGAGTAACCTACAAGGTGTGAAGTAATTGAATGAAGTAATTAATAAAATTCACAAGATAGTTAAGTAGTTGATAAAATTGAGGTGTGAAGTTGTTATTTATTCGTTTGTGCATGTTCAATTTGCTCACATGCAATTTGCTCTATTTGTATTTGTTTTGACGCATATTTTGTGAAACGTTCAAGCAAAAAACTATAATTCAAGTTCGCCATGAGAAGTGGACACTCGTGGAACATTTTCAAAGCCACAATTACATTTTAAACCATAATTATCTCGTAAACATTAGCTATGGGTGATCTGTATGGAAGTTGGCTTGAAACATTAGCACGTGCGAATATTATTGCGGCAGTTTTATGAACATGTCGGGCGGACGGTGTCAGTTTCCATCGAGGCCGTGGATGCGAGACACTGGGGCAGCCGCCGTCGCCCCGGGCAACAGCGGCCTCAAGGGAGTCATAGCGGGTTAGTACGCTGCTGTCCGAGTTCTCCGCATGTTATTGTGTGTGTGTGTGTGTCTGTGTGTGTGTGTGTGTCTGTGTGTGTGTGTGTGTGCGGTGGTTTCATGTTTAATGTTTTTATTCTCCCAATTTCGTTGTAGTTTGCCGCGCTTGTGTCCCTGGATGAGCGCTATACAAATAAATGAATGAATGAACGACTGGTCGATTTCTATAGACCGTTTCCTAAGTAAACAATTGAAAAATTAGTGTCTCAGAAACAATACTGAAATGCAGATAAGAAAGTGTCGTGCCAATTATAGTCCAAATCAACACAGAAACAATATTCAGCACAATTTTCTGATAATAAATAGCTTAGCAACATATTTGGACAGACAACGAATAGTAATTGACATAATTGTTGTTTTCCAATGTAATATTTTAACTTTCTCTTTTACAGGACTCGTTGTTTGTCATGTTTTTGATCATCTCACTTTATTGTGCAACATATGCACGCTTGTGTGTGTGTGTGTGTGTTTTGTTGTCAGGCGGCATTACTGGCGGCATCGAGATATGCATCACATTTCCCACCGAGTACGTCAAGACTCAGCTGCAGCTCGACCAGAAAACAGCCGGCCACGACGGCAAGCGGCTGTACAACGGCATTTTGGACTGCGCCGGCAAGACGGTACGCAGTCACGGCTTCTTCGGCTTGTACCGGGGTCTCAGCGTGTTGCTCTACGGCTCCATTCCCAAATCAGCGTTCAGGTGGGTCGGCGGCGGTCGGGATGCTGTTGCTGTCGTTAGAATACTTCCCAGGAAGGTCTGACAGCTTTTGTTTGGGAGCACGCAATTACACTCCACTGTTGCGCTCACGAGTATGTGTTTGTGTGTGTGTGTATGTGTGTGTGTGTGTGTGTGTGTGTGTGTGTGTGTCTACGCTCAACCATTCAGACTTGTTGCCATGAATAACAGTACACATTTGTCTTGCTTGTAGGTAATCTTACATCCATTCTGACAATTTACCATGCACTCTTCCATGATGTCACAATTTCCATATCAATCTTTTGTGCGCGGAACCTTGTCAAATTTGTGTGCCACTGTGTGTGTATGTGTGTGTGTGTGTGTGTCGGTGTGTGTATGTCAGATTCGGTTCATTTGAGCAGCTGAAGAAGTTGCGCGTGGATGAGCGAGGGAATTTGGCGGCCGTTGACCGGCTGTTGTGCGGTCTGGGCGCCGGCGTGTGTGAGGCCATCTTCGCCGTCGTCAGTGACTTATCCACATTATTGTCATTGTCAATTCTTTGTCACACTCAATATGTGTGTGTGTGTGAGAGTATTACGAATTGTGTATCTGGTAATATTGTGTCATTAAATCTATATAATATAGCGTATCATACATCACACATTATTATATATATAATTATTTAACAACTTATATATATATAACAATGTTTAATCGCTTTATCATATAATTATTATTTAATCACTTGTCAATGTTTCATGTTGGAACAAAATTACCATTATTACATAAGTCTGCAAAAGAGACAATGTCTCAGCAGACTCTATATCCACTTTCTATAATTTATTGTTGTTATGCTATTTGTTATTTGCTTGTGTTGAAAATACAATTTGAACTTGAACACTGACACCTTTACATACGGTCTAGTTCTTCTCTTTTACTTTCATGTGTGTATGTGTGTCTGTTTGTGTGTGTGTGTGTGTGTGTTTGCGCACAGACGCCAATGGAAACGGTTAAGGTGAAGTTTATCAACGACCAACGCTCGGCCAATCCCAGGTTTCGCGGTTTTTTTCACGGCGTCAGAGAAATTGTGCGCGCCGATGGTGCGTTTCTAGCCAGCTGATGTATTTATCATCAAATTATCGTAAATGTATCTAAAATTATCGAATTTATTATCAATAAATTGAAAATGCGTGCTGAAATCAATGAATCACGTATGAGCGAGGTTATTTCGTGTGTTGGCGCGCGTCTGTAGGTATCGGTGGAGTTTATAAAGGTGTGACAGCGACCATCATGAAACAGGGAAGCAATCAGGCGATCAGGTTCTACGTGGTCGAGTCGTTGAAGGACTGGTATCGCCAGGGAGATCCTTCCAAGCCGGTTCCCAAACTGCTAGTGGGTGAGCGATTCTTGAACTTATTTCCTCTGGCGAATGGAACTTCTCCAAGCTATGCTATCTGAGTAATAATACTGTGCAATTATCTCCACTACGCTGACCTTTCTGTTGGCATTGTAATGCTGATAATTCGATTGATAACAAAATATAACTCCAAAAAAACGTCATAATAAATATCGAACCTATGAAGGAACTTATAAAATGTATAAGAAAGGATATGACGTTAAATTCAGTATTTAATCCAACACACACATACACACGTACGCCATTTTGTGGCTTGTTGTAGGCGGTTTCGGCGCGGTGGCTGGCGCGGCGTCTGTGTTTGGCAACACGCCAATTGACGTGGTGAAGACGCGCATGCAGGGTCTCGATGCTGCCAGGTACAGGAGCACGGCACACTGTTTCGCAAGCATTTGGCGCGAAGAGGGACCGCTGGCTTTCTATAAGGGCACCGTGCCGCGATTGTCTCGCGTCTGTCTCGATGTGGCCATCACGTTTATGATCTACGACTCGTTCATGGAGCTTTTCAATAGAGTTTGGAAGTAGAGAGGCCCCCTCTCTCTCTCTCTCTCTCCTCTCCCCAGCTCTGTCTTCGGTCGACCGAGGATGGTTGGTTTGTATTGTGTTAGACGGTGTGTTGGTTGTTGTTGTTGTTGGGTGTTGTTTATAGTGGTGGTGGTGGTTCTGGTATACAGCATTCCGGTCGATGGACCAGCACACAAAGTACATTCCGCCATAATCGCGCCGTTTTTTGCGCCAATGTAACATTGTGACATTACATTCCAGATATGTACGATTGTAACCGACAAGCTTGAGAAATGCCATACATACACTTGACTGTGTATACTTGGATATTTATAGTTGAGGCGTATGTGGCGCGTCGTATCAGTGATATACGTTGTTTGAGCTTGTATATTGTACGAGGTGTGGACTATAACACATATCATTCACTGCCTTAAATATCGTGTGTTTTAGCCGGGTTTCTCATATAATGCCATTTTAAATGCCAAATTTCCCACCGTGCAATTTGTTTTTAGTAGGCGTTTTATTTTTCCTTCTATTTTTTACTTTAAATGTGTGTGGTATATTATTTATTTCTAAATAGCGTAGCTTCCAAATTTCGCACACATTTCTATTGGTGTTGGATGTGATGTTTATTCCGTGACGATATATTGTTATCGTTTTCGTTGGCAATACAAAAAACTGTCTTATGTATATCTCAGTACATTGGCGAATCTAGTGATAGTCCTATCTCAGTAGTAAGCCAAACAGAAGTTCGAAATCAACACAGAGAAACTAAAATAAATAAACTCAAATAACACAAAATTCAACTGAATAGCGAGTATTATTTGTCAACGCTAAAATATCAATTTTCACAGCGATAAATGAACAATACAATAAAAAGAGTATCAATGCAACTTAACACCAATTGGCCACACGAAAGTTAACACGGAGAAATACTCTCATTAGCTACCAACTCAACATGTCGCGATCAAATAAACAAAAAACATTAGTTAAACAGCGCCGTGCGAGATCGTATGCCTCATATGCTAGTTCGGCTGTAATACTACAAATCGGTGAATCCGCGCGCCACACTCAATTACTGAACCTGAACAAGGCCGACGACTTGAAAATGTCATCGAGCGTGGTTTGTTTGAGCGTTTTGGCTCGTGGCTCGCCGGCACCCCCTGGCCTGCGCACTCGCCTGGCCCTCTTACGCGATGGTCGACGATTATTGACACCTTCGCCGTAGAAGACGGTCGAGCCGCCGCGCAGTCGCCGCTCACCGTCTTCATTGTGCCTCCCCGTCGAAGTGGACGGACCGGCGGCGGCGTCGTCGGCTGCGGCGGCGAAGTCATCGTCGGTGACGGTCGTGTCCAAACACGGCGACTCGCACATCTCCACCGACGCCGGAGACGGAGTCATCGAGAGCGACAGAGAGAGCGCTGGAGAAGTCGGCACGGCCACCGCCACCGCCACCGCAGTGGACACGCACGCCTCGGACTTAACATCAGCGCTTTCAACAGTAGGCGAGCGACACTCTGAAGTATCGCCAAGCGTCTTGTCCTTAGAGCAGATGCGGTTCTGATGGCGGCGTTGGCGGTCGAGTCGTTTCCGTTGGGTTGACGGTATGAGTAGGTTGGCGAGCCGTTGTAAATGTACGCGTGGCTGTAATTGTTCCGGTGTGACGGGCACACAAACGCTGCCAATTACCTGGTCGTAGCACAGCGGATCGGCCACGCACCGCGTCCGCACCTGACACAAACACAAACAAACACACACACACACGCGTGCTAAAAAGTGTAGCTGTTTAGAGTCAGTTGTGGAAAAAACAGATGTTAATCCAATATTACGTTAACAAAATCATAACCCCAGAGAAAGGGCCAATTTGCCAATTAGTGCGCTGGCTAAATTTTAATTAGTGGAACGCAATTTGGAATTGGTGCATCTACTTGTGAGAAAACTAGAGAGATATAGAGAGATGGAAGAATATATATATATATACATATAGAAATGTATAGAAAGTGAAACAACACCCACCTCCACTCTGCACGATGTCTTTCCTTTGCCGCTGCCACGAACCGCCACAAACTTGAGCAGCTCCCGCGGATCATCGACACAGGTCATCAGCAGCTGCCAGGACAACCGACACACGCCGAACGCCGCCGCCAGAGATCGCGGCCGTCCTTCGCCGTCCAGCTGGCCAGCGTTCAACAGCTGACGCAAGCTGGGCCTGCGCTCGCGCCAGCGCTGCTCGGCCGCCGCGCCACACACGCTCGTACAGTCCTCGCACACCCAACCGCCCGTAGATGAAGATGATAATGAAGATGATGACAATGATGATGAACGGCGAGGCTTCGGTGATGGAATATCGGCAGGGCGGACGCACGCGATGTGAGTGCAAGATGAACCGCATGCAATACACGTCAACAAACGCCACTCTCTGCAAGAAAACATTGTTGTGTGTGTGTAGTGAAATTCGATTTATTGTGTACGTGTATGTTTGTGTGTTCGTCTATGTTTGTGTGTGTGTAGTGAAATTCGATTTATTGTGTTCGTCTATGTTTGTGTGTGTGTAGTGAAATTCGATTTATTGTGTTCGTCTATGTTTGTGTGTGTGTAGTGAAATTAGATTTATTGTGTACGTGTATGTTTGTGTGTGTGTGTTTGTTTGTGTTCGTGTATGTTTGTGTGCTTGTTTGTTCGTGTGTGTGTGTGTGTGTGTGTATGTATTTTGTGTGTGTGTGTGTGTGTATGTATGCTCGTGTGTGTGTGTGTTTCTTTGTGTGTTTGTTCGTGTGTGTGTTTCGCATCGTATTTCTTGGCTGTTCTGCACAGTGTGATTGCTTATTGTATGCTTGTAGCTTCATATACGCCTGTTTGTGCGTATAAGTGTGCGTGTGTTGAATATTTTCCTAAAAGCATCATAGTCTTGTCACTGTGGAGGAAGGAAGAAGAGACGAGATGAGAGAGATAGAGAGAGAGAGTGAGGAGGAATTCACCTGGTCTTGCAGAATTTACGGCCGTGCACACACAGACAGTAGCGCTGTGTACAGCCGTCGGGCCGGTCGAGCAGCTCGGAAAACGCACCCAAAGTCTCCCAACTGGCATCCCTACTCACACACGCGATGATTTTGTCATTTGCCAGCAAGCATGTAGTTGCAACGTCTGCTTGCAAGTTTGTGCATTGATTCAGGCAAACAGCGAATGCAATATACAAGGGTGTGTGTCTGTGCATGTGTGTAGAATATGACAGACAAGAGACAAAGAGAAAGATAGGGACATCTACCTGTTAGGAATGTACACGCCGAAGCGTTTCATGTGACGAATGAAGCCGTTACGCAGGTTCTTGTCTCGACACGTGGGACACGTGAAGAAATAGGCCGAATTCAGTGCCATTCGCTGGTGAATTCCAGAAGAAGAAAAAAACACACACACATAAACAAATAAATAAATAAAATCAACACACACACACACGTATACAATCCTACATAATCTCCATGAGAACAATCCTACAACATGACCATGAAAAGTGTGGCACCTGGAGACATGTTTTGTGAAATAAGTGGCCACAACAAGGCGTACAGATGGTGACGTTCATATCGGCAGAGTTGGGCTCCATGCAGATACTGCAAGGCTCGCTGGCATCGCGCGGAGCACACTTCTGTTGCGGACGATGATCCACACAGTTTACGCTACACACACGGACACGGACACATACACACATATATACAAACAAATCGTACACACACACAGAGAGAAACAACACACACCCACACACACGCACGCACACAGATAAAGAAACGAAGCACACACATATAAACACACACACACACATAGATATAGAAACAAAGCACGCACACACACACACACACACACACACACACACACACACACACACACAAGAACACACAGAGAGAAACAATACATACACAATATATACATATATATATATAGAAACAAAACACACATACATAGCTAGCGACAAAAAAAACACACACACACATATATATTCTTATGTCTATACATGAATATACGTGTCCCATGTTCATATTCACCAAGGACTACTGAATACACTCTACTAGGCATTGATATGCACATATAATGACACACACACACACACACATGCGCACGGACAAGCGGACACATGTACACAATGTGTGTGTATGTGTGTGTGTGTGTGTGTGTGTTTATGTGAAGTAAAGTAAATTAAATTTGTTTGATTGCACTCCAATAAGTTGGCTTTTCAGTACAATTTCAAACAATATATGTATATATACACACAAACACTCTCATTGACAAATATTTGCACATATATGCATACTAACACGGTATGTATATATGACATCAAATGACACTTGCACACAAACATACACACACACAAGTATATACACATATTAGAAAGATATGTACATATTATCAGTATGTGTGGGTTTGTCAGTGTGTGAGTGTGTCAGTGTGTATGTCAGTGTGTTTGTCAGTGTGTGTGTGTGTGTGTGTGTGTGTGTGTGTGTGTGTGTGTGTGTGTGTGTGTGTGTGTGTGTGTGTGTGTGTGTGTGTGTGTGTGTGTGTGTTTGTCAGTGTGTATGTGTGTGTATGTGTGTGTCAGTGTGTGTCAGTGTGTGTCAATGTGTGTCAGTGTGTGTGTGTGTGTGTGTGTCAGTGTGTGTGTCAGTGTGTGTGTGAGTGTCAGTGTAAGTGTGTGTGTGTCAGTGTGTGTGTGTCAGTGTGTCAGTGTGTGTGTGTGTCAGTGTGTGTGTAAGTGTGTGTGTCAGTGTGTGTTTGTCAGTGTGTGTGTGTGTGTGTGTGTGTGTTTGTCAGTGTGTGTGTGTATGTCAATCTGTGTCAGTGTCAGTGTGTGTGTGTGTGTCGTTACTCACCAGAAGCGACCAATGAACGAAAGTAGGGCGTTGTTTCTGATGGCGCAAGACACGTGAAACGTACGACAACACAACAATGACTGACACAATGAACTGGCTCCCTGTCTACCACAGTAGCAACACACCTGTTACACACACACACACACACACATACACACACACACACACACACACACACACACACACACAACATGCACACTTGGAAATAAAGTATAGAACAATTATTTTGCATATACACATTTGTATTTGTTTGATTTGTTATTATTACATTCAACCAACAGGATAAGTATCCCTATAATAAGCGGTACGAACAGCAAATAAAGCTCAACGCTATATTATTACACCAAAGAGCAGCACGGAACTAAACACCTCCGGCCCACCAGAAATCCCAAACACCATTGCCACACATATTCACATTCACGCTACACTTCCACACACACACACACACACATACGCACATACATACACAAAGCAAGCAGTTCCATAAACACCGAATACGCGTAACAACACATGAACACGTGCACACACACATACACACGCACACACACGCACACATACAGCGCACGCACATATCAATTCAACAGTGCCGCTCAAACAAACGTCAACACTAATCCACTAACACAAGCCTCATAGATATTTCATATGGCACTACCCTATTTGCGCTAAACAAAAAGTGCGCTAAACAAAATGGAGGCGGAGCTAACAGGCGCGCTCCGTCCACTGTGCAACTAGCGTCCTCTGACGGCAGAAAGTGTAACTAACCTAACCTCAGCTAAGCAACCCAACCTAACCTAAACTAACCAGCCTAACCTAACCTAACCTAACCCAACAACGAAAAGGCATTTGTCAAAAATGACAATAGAACAGTGCGTTGATTAGCTTTGATAAATATAACTTTCAAAAAGTAATATTGCAATAATAAATATTACTTAGGTAGAATAATTCTTATTGTTTTGTCGGCGAGACAAAAATCGAAATAAATAGAAAGAATTCAAAAATATAAAAAATTGCACACTAGAAGAGCCTTAATCATCTTTGAAAAGTTGTTCTTTGTCGAACATCGGAATCCCAGTACATAAAATCGAGCAAAACCAGCATATTTCTAATTCGAAGTGAAACAATGAATGTCCAAGGTTTTATTAACACTCCAATTAAATCAAGAAACATATATTTCTATTTTCCAGACTGTCTAAAGCCAAAGCCAAAGAGCCTTATAAATCATGTTTAGAAAAAGGCTCGAACGATCATCTCAAAACGACAAGAACAATAAAGGCTACTTTGCGCCTTGAAATTCACTAAATTCTAATCAACGCGTAGAGAAGAATTGAAGTGTTGCACTCATTCTCTGCAATGACGGCTCACAAATTTCTTGCCGCACTGAGCGGAGCCCCATCCCTCTCGGCGCGCCTGGGCTAATCCGGTGGGCGGAGCCTATTTAGCTTACGTTGACTTAACGGTTTAGCGCAAAACGGTGGGTCCCATTTCATACCAGAAAAATGCCGTCCAAAATCGGCTGAGATAAAATTGACAGTGAATTAGCATATTTGACTGTTTTGTCAAATAGGACAGAGCACGTGACGTTAGCGTTTTGTTGGACTATGTGGTGTAGTGGTTAACATGTCCGCCTCACAAGCGGGAGGTCCGTGGTTCGAACCCCGGCGGAGGAGAATTTTACTAGGCGAATTATATAATCCAACAGTCCCTGTCCACCCAGCAGTAAATGATGGTACCAGATATCAGGCATGTGTTGTGTCATGCATTCTGGGGAGGTGGCCATCTCTAATACGTCTTCCGTCCTTGTGGCGTCATAGCGTGGAGAGGGTTGGTTCTGCGGTGGCAGCGAGCTGCACGGGACACACCTGTGTGTGTTCATAAGCTTCGACTTCTTCCCGTGTAGCAGCTATCACTTGAGACATTCAACCTTTAACGTATAAAAGCCCAGCTACATACAAATATACACAACGTAAATAATTCACAGCTATAACAAGAATCATTTCGGGGAATATGAGCATTTTACTGTGTATTCCTAGAACAGCAACAGTTCTAGAATGGAGCTAGAATGAGTCTAGTGGGGGGTGGGGGTAGACGCGAGGGGGATGAGTCCACCCCCAGCCCCGTTGCAATCAGAGATGCGTGCAGTGTGCACTCACCGTTTTTGAGCAGCGCTCCAGCTCCTTCTTGATGTCGTTCAACAGAAAGCCCTCGATGCCCTGCGCGTCGGCTCCGTTCTGCGGCAGATACGGCGAAAACAACTGGCAAACACACATAGAAAACAGTGAAGCGAATAAATCGTGTATTGAAAGCTGTTAGAACTAGCTGTCAAAATTGATGCAAGCCTAAGAATGCAGAGCGACGCAGCAGAAACATTCCATCTGCAAACGATAGTCAGTCAAAATACAACCCAAGAACTTTAAATAATTATAACACATACATTATAATGTTCTGGATTAATTTTCTGCCATATTTATATCTGCTTCCTTCTTTTTTAATCTTTTTATTTGTGTTTCTTTTCTACTTTATTTTCTACAGTATTTGTGTTTTGTGTGTGATTGTGCGCTTTCTGTGTGTGTTGTTCTACTATATATTATTTGCATTCATCATATTTGCCCAATAGTAGATGGTCTCAATTTCTTGGCGATGGTGTTTATTGATGCTATAGCGAATACAATTATTACGACGACAATTACAATCAACATAACCAACAGATCCAAAGCTTGAAAGTGTGTCTGTTTTGCCACACACACACACACACACACACACAGACATACATACACTATCTCCATATAACCAGTGTATGTAAGAGATTATATTTGGGTAGAATTATGCTGTTTTGATTCTACTTGATTTTATTAATTTTATTTTTATCCATTCTGTTTGATTATAGGAATTTATTGGATTAATTATTTGTTAGATTATTTGTTTATTATTCATTAGATTCTATTTGTGAATTATATTTGATTTATATTTATAATAATCATGACATTTTACATCCTTTTTGTTGTATTTTTTGTGTGTGAATGTTTGCGTTATGCTGGATTTGGCAAATACATGAAACGAAACGAAATGCAATAAATCGCTGTGAAGTTGAGCTCACCAGACAGAAATGATGACAAGTCACTCCTCTGTGGGTGAACTTCTCTCCAAAATGGATGACATCGTCGTCCGATGTGAAGCAGAGAACACATCGAGGAGGAGTCATGTTTTCTGCTGCCGCCAGCCTATGAGTCCACAAATATTGGCAACCAACACCGCCAGCCGTTATCCGCATATTGTCTGATACAGTGGTTATTGTCTGATACAGTGGCTATTGTCTGATACAGTGGTTATTGTCTGATACAGTGGTTATTGTCTGATACAGTGGTTATTGTCTGATACAGTGGTTATTGTCTGATACAGTGGTTAATGTCTGATACAGCGGTTATTGTCTGATACAGTGGTTATTGTCTGATACAGTGGTTATTGTCTGATACAGTGGTTATTGTCTGATACAGTGATTATTGTCTGATATAGTGGTTATTGTCTGATACAGTGGTTATTGTCTGATACAGTGGTTATTGTCTGATACAGTGGTTAGTGATCTTTTTTGTGATAACCGATAACCCACTTCATAATTAACAAACTCCATTAATTTTCCAGCACAGTGCAGAGAAATACAATAAATTAAGTTGTTCAACCAAATTAGATATCAGGAAATCGATAGAAAAGTAAATAAACGAAACCGGATTGATAAAAACATATTTGTTCCTCTGTCCGGCTTTTAATTCCCACTTGACAATCCCTTCATTCTCCACCAGTTGGGAAATTCCCCACAAGTTACGGATCAGTGATCTAGAAACACCGTTGCTACCGACCTACAAACACCTTTGCCACCTTCAACATGTAATCAAGCGAGTTGCGCTGAGTCAACACCAATGCTGTATCGACAAAATATACAAACACAACAGCATATTTTTCCCTATATTTTGCGAGTATCTGCATGTCATAGTTTGTGTGCGTTTGAGAGCGGTATATATCTGTCAAAACAAATCAACCACTTGCGATATAAATTCGCGAGTAGCTCAGTGACACAATGACGCTAAACTCTCGTGTGACAGAGGTTTTTGGTTCAAATCCTGGCCCGGGTTCGTTCATCAACACCCCCTCTTGTCTTCAGAGTTACTCAGCTGTAGATGGGAGCACAGCGGGGCTATTCATATCACCTCAAAAGTCTGGTGCTCGATTAAAATACTAGAAGCAGCAACAATTTGCGATGGCCTGATGACAGATCCCCCAACAAGCACTGGGGCCCCGACTCCGCCCTCCAGATAAAAGCCAAGTCCTCGCTCGTGTCAGGAATTTTAATGTAGCTTAAGCTGAGACCCTGGCTCGATCCGAAATATAAAAAATATTGCCTCAAATTCACAGCAAAAAATGTTTGAAGAGAAATCGAGGTAAAACACCAAGGCAAACAAGGAGGTTGATTATCGAGCTTTAATGACCATCAGGTTTAATTAATGAGTATTTATACGATTCATATTAAATTCGAATCAAGCCGAGAGAAATATTTATATACACAAATACGCGAAATAAACACTCACCACCAAACCACATCCACAACAAATATGCCGCGCCAGTTATTTGAATTGTTAACTGGTATATATTCGAGTACTGATATATGAGTACTGATACATAATACGAGTACTGATATATGAGTACTGGTATGGTATATTAGAGTAGCAAATGCACAATGTTAAAATCTAACACTATGATAAAAATAAAACAGTTCAGTACTGAAGCATATTCTGAAAAACTAAAGGTGAGGAGAAAATTTACGTGATTTTTCAAATGACAAATATCACTTCCAATTTGATAACGCATGGTCTTCAAATAATACAATTCTAAATATATTCTCATTGCATAATTGCACAAAAATTATGTTGTTTTTTTAACTTATGATCAAATGATGTAATTTATTCTAAATGCATTATTGTATTCACATGTGAATTCAGCGCGAAACCTGTAATGTAGAGAATGTCACCTGATCCCACAGTTAGATTCGAAGAGTGGTGCGTATGGCTGTTCTCCACTGTGTTTCGTCTTTGTTAGCTGTATGTACCGTTATTTTTTGCACCACTTCATTGAAACTCAACATTCTCTATCAAGGTACGTTATATAAGGCTGGGTTGTGGTCTTTATATCTACGAAATATGTTTTGTTCTTGTTTCTACAATGCTTGTACAGCCGATCTCAGTTTTCATTCAGCTTTTCCTGTGATTTCTTATTGCATACCGATATCTCAATATTAGTTTAGATGGGGATTGTTGATTTACGCTCCATTTGTATGATGGTTACAATGCTGGAACGTTCATTTAGGTATTCATCGCCATGTAAACTTTTGTTTTTGTCTGAAGGATCTGACACTGACGGCTTTTGCATTGCTATACACATTGTTCACAGAGTTAAACAGTCACAGCTGATGGTCGATTGTCGCTGCGCGTGCAGGTCGAGCTGCCTGCTTCACTTGTGAATCCAGCGAGGCGCCATGCCGGAGAAAGCTCGCGCAGAACTTCCCGCCGACCCGGCGTCGGTTGGGGCGGCCGCTACGGCTGACGGATCCGACTTGTCCGTGCCGGAGGATTCGTCGAGCGTGTGCAGCACATCGACGGCCGGCGGTGTGGGCTCGCGGGCCGGCGATGACTCATCATCGTGCGCCGCGCTGCTCGGCCGCCGCCGGCGACGTCGACGCGGTCGCAAACACGCCCCACCTCCGCCCCAGTGTCAGCTGCAGTATCGGTGCAGTTGTCACGTGCGCGAGGACCACGACTGGTCGCTGTTTGGCGTGCAGTTCAACCCGCACCTGCGTACGGCCGCCGTGCAAGTGGTGGCTGTGTGTGGCGGACCGCGCCTGTCTGTCTATGAGGTGGCCAGCGGTGGCTCGCTACGGCTGGTCCAGTGCTATGCCGATCCCGATCCCGACGAGAACTTCTATACGTGCGCGTGGAGCTACGAGGAGCCGAGCGGTCGGCCTGTGGTAGCGGCGGCGGGCGCGCGCGGCGTCATTCGCATCATTTGTCCAACGAGCGCGGTGTGTGTGCGTCATTTTATCGGCCACGGACACGCCATCAACGAGCTGAAATTTCACCCGCGACGACCGGCCATCTTGCTATCGATCAGCAAGGACCACTCGCTGAGACTGTGGAACATGGAGACGGCGTGCTGTGTGGCTGTGCTGGGCGGCGTGGAGGGACATCGTGACGAAGTGCTCAGTGCCGACTTCAACCTGGCCGGCGACAGGATCGTCTCGTGCGGCATGGATCACTCGCTGAAGCTGTGGAGTCTGGATTCAGAGCAGATGCAGCAGAGTATAGACGAATCGTACACGTCCAAGCTGGGACTCAGTTTCAAATCGCTGGAGGTTCACTTTCCCGACTTCTCCACGCGCGACATCCATCGCAACTACGTCGACTGTGTGCGTTGGTTCGGCAAATTCGTGTTGTCCAAGTCGTGCGAGAACGCCATCGTCTGCTGGAAGCCGGGTCTGCTCACTCAGGAGACGTTGAAGGCTTCGGAGCGCAACGTCACGCTTATCCACATGTTCGAGTACAAAGACTGTGATATTTGGTTCATGCGCTTCTCCATGGACTACTGGCAGATCATCATGGCACTGGGCAACCAGGTGGGCCGCATCTACGTGTGGGATCTGGCAGTCAGCGACCCCACTCTGGCCAGCTGTACTGTGCTTGCTCATCCCAAATGCAACGCCGCCGTACGACAAACCGCCGTATCGCCGGACGGAGCGACCATCGTTTGTGTCTGTGACGATTCTACCATATGGCGATGGGATCGTGTCTGAGTACAGGCCTTCGCCGACAAACATACATACACTCTCACAAACATAGTAGGGTATTTCAAGCTCGTCACGCCGAACACTTACGTTCAGACACTGGTAGAAACTTCTCTGTATGTGTGTGTGTGTCGCAAAGCTCGCATTTTTCTTCACTTACACACACACACACATACACGCATACACGAGGGTATGGATGGATCGCAACCTCATTTCGTGTAGATCTCGTGCGATTCGTATGTATGTGTGTGTACGCGCACTATAGCGAGGAATTCAGTTGCTTTAGTGGACGCGAGATGGCAGCACAGAACAATTTGTCAAGAAGCGCCCGGTTGCATTTGTCTCGTGAATTTTTCTACAAGTTTCGTCTTGAACTAGCGCAATATTGGTTTGATTGGAAGAGCGTGTAGGTCGTCTTCGTTGTAGTCACTTGTATCCTATCATAGCGTATTCATTGGCGTCTCGTATAGAGTACAATGCGCAAGTGGTGTGTCTCTGTGTGTGTGTGTGTGTGCGCGCATGTCGATCAGTGTGGTTTCTCGGCACGTCGCTAGCTCATTTGTTGATAGTTTTGTATTCACGAACATCGTTGGCGTCTCACTGTTGAATTTCGTCGCTGTTTTTTCCAATATATTCCCCTTTTTTAGAAAGAATTTCATACAAACCCCACTTCAGAATTTCATTTCGTGTAATTTTTCATAATTCTCATCAATTTCATGCGGAAACTGTCAGTAATATTTTTGTACACTAATCCAACACAACCAATCCATCCAAATTATCTTTTTATCCCAAAACAATCAATCAATTAGTGAAGGAGTACCCCTGAGATTATACCACGCGCCTCCAATCGAATAATACCGTACGGTGTATTACACTCCGACTGCATATTAACCACAACGTTTATCACGCTTTCCTGCCGCGCTCAGCGTTGTAACAAACACGGTACAATGGATATTTTAGCAAAACACAACGTACATACACCCTGTGCACACGCACATACATCCAGTTTCTGGATCTAACTCATCACTAATAGTGCTTGAAAGCGTGCGAACGCTTTACAATAACCAATCGTTCAAAGCCAACGTGCTGTTAAGCCTGTCTGCATATATCACACAAGATGGCGAGTAATTCACATTTTCTCTATCCCACTAGATGAAATGATTCGGGATTATATTATGGCTTAATATAATGTAATTCCCAATAATCCCGCTTGCGTAGCACACTGTGTGTGAGTGTGTGTGATGGGGGAATTGAAAAATGGGGGGGGGCACAAAGCTAGCGGGGTGCTAGTACACATCGAAAACATCGCCGGATAGACAGCGTTGTCTTTGATCGGAGAGCGCGTGCAACTGCCTCTGCATCATGTCCTGCTGTTGCTGTTGCTGTTGTCGCTGAGCCGCCAGTATCTCCTCGACACTCACCTCGTGCAAACCGACGGCACCCTCGCGTCTCGTGTCCTGCTCACACACACACACACACACACACACACACACACACACACACACACACACACACACACACACACACACACACACACACGAACACGAACACACGACCACGACACACCGACATATAGCACGTTGGACCAGGAAAACGTGCTCTAAATTGAGAGCAAATTGCACAGTTTAAATTGATTAGCTTTGGTTTGAGTCGAATAGTTTTACTAGTTGAACAGCTTAGTTTAAATTGAGGTAGAATTGAACACTATAAATTGCTGAAAAACAGTTCAAACTGAGGAAGAATTTCATAGTTAAAAGTGACAACAAATCGCATAGTTTGAATTATTGAATAGCTTGGTTTAAATTGAGAATATATCATTGTAGGGAATCTGATGCAGCTGCGAGAGGGTATGGTGTAGGGATTCACTCACAATCAGCCCGACTACGACGACGTTCTCACCGCGCACCACAAAGATACCGCGGTAAATGTCGCCGTATCGCTGGCCGACGTGGATGCGCTCCACAGTGCGGTGCAGCACCAGGTTGGCGAATTGATCGACACTGCGCAATACACCGATCAGCGTGCGACCGTCACACAGCGATACCATCACTTTTTCTGAGCCGGTGCGCATCGACACACGCACACAACAAATCAGCAGGCGTTGAATTAGCATGGCAGTAATCATCGCACATTAGATGACCGTTCGAAACTCTAGTTGTAACTAGTTTAATAGCGCAAGTCAAGCACAATTTCCAAACTGAAACAATACATGTGGAAAAGTACACAAACGAAAATGTTGGGATGACAATGAGGATAGAAGCGCATGTACAAACAGATAAACCAGATTAGTAGTAATGAAAAACTGAGTCACTCACTGTCTAATTCATCAATCAAGGTTGCGTGACCATAAAGCGTGTCTTGAATGTTTGTTGACATTGCAGAGACTTTGAAAATTCAGTGATTCATGCACTAGTTTAGCACGGAGCAACCACTCTAAAAAAACACACACACACACACACAATCATTAAAACATAGATCACCGCAATAATTTTGACACATGACCTAAACACGCGAAATCTATTAGCACAACGAACGAATGCAAATACATACCACAGAACACGCAATCAAATATCAAAAGCACAAATTGAACACACAAGCCAGATTTGCATGTGCTGCGTTATATTAACTATGTCAATATTTATATATATTTTTTGCGAATAAATCACTGTAAAAAAATTCTGCAATAAAACAATTGACATTAGTTTAGTTCAACATATTTAGCCAGTAAGAATTCTGACTATGAAAGGTTTCTTTTAGTTCGGGTAGAGGGATAGGACAGGAGACAGCTGCATTAATCCAAGGAGGGTGCCAACCCTGTCGGATTATCGCTCCCCCTTGGTGTGGCAGTACAGGGAGGAAAGAAGCAGAGGGATCCGCTTTTAGTCGCATCTTACGGCACACAGCGGGTACGACGGAAGTATTATTATCCCCTAGTGGATTATCGCTCCTTAACTATGAAACACCATTTTAAGCTTTATATTCAGTCGAAAAGACCGATAAAACAATATATTTTCGACAATGTAACGAAATATTTGAAATTCACTATCAATAACTCACTATCAATTACCGAGTCCTAGAAATATCTATGAAATAGTGAAGGTAATACCAATTAACCATCACTAATTTGATCTGGTGTATATCACGTGCGGTTGTTTATTTTCGTTGTATGTATTACTTTGTTCTAGTTAACTGCTTTATTAAAATGTTCCAAGTATTAGTAAATTGTTTTTAATAGTTTGAAATTGTGTGTTTTTAAGTATAAGAATTTTGCTTACTTGTTGCCTGCTGCATACGCTTGAGTGTTTGGCAGGTTGGGGGCATGAGCGTTCAACGCATTTGTTCTGTAGTGTATTTACTTGAGCTTTTGTTTGTGTTTTTGTGTCGTTCTACCAGTTGACGTGCTTCATGTCGATGCTTCAACATTCGGCCACATGCGCTGATTGCCTTTCGCTTATGTCAATATCTTTTTATGCTGCTCAGTTCTAGCGTATATATTGACAACCTGTTTGTGATTCTTGGCAGTCGTTATGTCGTCTGTGATCAGGCGGTTGCTGAAGCGACACCCGTACCTGAGCAATGCCGCCGTGTTTGGCAGTATGTTTGTCGGCGCCGAAATGTCCCAGCAACTGTTCATCAACAAGTTGATGGTAAAAATCTTCAATATTTCTCTCCCCACACAAAAACACCAGAAGTCATCCACACTCTTCTTTCCCGCACACGAAATGATGGTAGTTGCTATCGTAATCCGCCTCTCATATACACTTATCTTCAGCCGTTTGAAGCAAAGCTAGTAAACACCGGTTTTGATCTTAGCTTAGATTCTCAAGAAGTCATTATGAGTCGCTGTGGTTAGAATCCCGACCCTGCTTCGTTCATCAATACATTCGCTTGAATCTACACCGGCAATTACCCGGCTGTAGATGAGCTCACACACACACACACAGCGGGGCGTGTCATATATATAGCGTTGGTTCCCAACGTTTTCTAGCGGCAGCCTTGGCAAGCCTTTCAAAAGTTCCCGTCGCCCTTATAAGGATATACATATTTTAATTCTTTGTTTTTGTTACATATATTTTTTCATATTTTATTTTTTATACATACTTTTTCATTTCGACATTTTGCATCGGTGTAACAACATCTTATACATGGATATGAAAATTTTATTTACACTGATCCTGCTATTACAAAAAATGGTATCATAAAACAAATATATAATTTTCCCTGAATTTTGGCGTCACCCTCAAAAGATGCAGCCCGGTTGGGAATCACTGATATATAATCTCAACAGACTGTTGTGCACACCAATAACGACACCAGTGAATATCCCTCATGCTTGCGTTTTGTGGCCGTCGCTGGCAGGTTCAGCACAGTCGGGAACGCAAGCCGTTGGACCGGGCGGCGCTGGGACGCTACGCTGTCATGGGCTACGCTGTCGTTCCCTCCATTCTCTATCCGTGGTCAGTGTCTTGTCTGTCTTGCATGTGTGTGTGTGTGTGTGTGTGTGTATGTGTGTAGGTTTGTGTCTGTATATATTGGTTGGAGCTTTAGGTGCCAGGAATCAAGAACATTAGATTTAGAAAATTTGATTTAACGAATTTATTTCAGTCCTAACCTAACCTTACTCAACCTAACCTAACCAGCTAAACCTAACCTAAAATCTATGAAAAATATATAAACGTTTTTGTGCGTTTTTAATGTTCTTGAATCCTTACACACTTAGCCTAGACCCTATATTTGCGTATGTGTGTGTATAGGGGTGTGTGATGATGTGATATAGAATTGTGTCACGTGCTTTCGAGTGTTGCGCAATTTCAGGCAAAATTCACTCACGGATTATTTGTGTTTTTATTCTGGCCTATGATTTCATTTGGGTCTAGATATGCTTATGTTTGTTTATATATATTGTTCTTATTGTGGTGGCTTTATCGCAGTTTTTACTTCACGTAATTATGTTTATACGTAGATATGTTTATGTAAATGTTTTATGTTGCAGGTACAAGTGGCTGGATCGACGTTTTGTCGGTCGTGCGTTGTCGGTGATCTCCAAGAAAATAGTGCTGGACGTTCTGCTGCTCGGCCCTGTTGAAGTACTCGTGTTTTTCGTGTGTAAGTACTCGACTGTATCGATACTGGTATCGATACTCAATTGATACTAGTATCGATACTCAATCGATACATTTCACTTTCTAGTATGTTTCTTTAGTCAAGAATATAGATTAGAAACATTTTTCATCCTAATATATGCTGTATTTTTCGCTCGTCGATTTCATTTGATTTTTTCTGTCGATTAAATTTGATTTCTCGGATATTTTGAATAGTTAAATAAATTACTGTAATTTACAATATTAAATAAAAAATTGATTATGTTTCGCTGTTATTTTCTCTTCATTTGGTGTGCTGTTTGATTGTGGCCATGCGTTCGTTTAATCGTTTCCGCTTTTGCCGTAGTTTTTTGCATCACAAATTTGTCTTGATATAAACTGTGTCGGAATTGAGTCTGCACTCATTCACTGTGTATATTTTGTGTATTTCCTTCGCAATCGTGCAGGTATGAATTTGATGGAGGGTAAAAGAAATTTCTCGCCAGAATTGCGTGACAAATATGTACCTACAGTACTGGTCAGTTTCAAAACACGACTGAAAAAAGCTATTCATTATTATCACAACTACAATACAAATAATATAAACACACACACATGCACACACACTCGCATTCATGCACTCACACATATGAAAAGCAATGATAAAATTAATTTTGATGCACAAGAAACATAATAACATCAATTGTGTGTGTGTGTGTGTGTCTGTGTGGTGTCTGTATTTATGTGTACGTGTGTGTATGTGTATGTTTGTGTGTGTTTATGTGTAGTGCGCGTATTTATGTATACGTGTGTTTGTGTGTATTTGTGTGTGTGTGTGTGTGTGTGTGTTTATGTGTAGTGTGTGTATGTGTATGGTTGTGTGTGTTTATGTGTAGTGTGTGTATCTATGTATGCGTGTGTTTATATGTATTTGTGTATGTGTGTGTTTGTGTGGTGTGTGTATTAATGTGTATGTGTGTGTGTTTATGTGTAATGTGTGTATTTATGTATACGTGTGTTTGTGTATTTGTGTGTACGTGTGTTTATGTGTATTGTGTGTGTGTGTTTTTATGTGTAGTGTGTGTATGTATGTATACGTGTGTTTATATGTGTGTGTGTGTGTCTGTATTCATGTATATGTGTGTGTTTATGTGTATACCTGTGTACATATACACACATGTATGTGTGTGTGTGTGTGTGTGTTCAGAAGGAGATATACTTCTGGACGCCGGTACAGGCGCTCAATTTCGCCGTGGTGCCGGCTTCCGTGCGTGTCGCCTACGTGGGTGTTTGTTCATTCGCCTGGCTCAGTCTTCTATGCTGGATTAAACGCACACCGACCTCCAGTATCAGCCACACTACCATGCCAAACAACTGTTGTGATGCGGTCGCTGTGGAATCGGACACTTGTTCGCTGACTCCATCACAATCACAATCACAATCTTCACAATCCTCGGCGTTTCCCTCGTGTCATCAACGGCTTCATCACACAGACTCCTCGACGGTCTTGCTTGCATGATGAATTATAGTCCTCTCTCTCTCTTTTTCCCTCCCTCTCTCTCTTTCTTTGTCTCAGGCCTCACACGATGTCTTCCACTGTGCTCACACGCCCGTGTATGTGTGGCTGTGCCGGTGTGTGTATGTCTGTGTGTCTGTTTATTCGTGTGTGTGTGTGTGTTTGTGTAGTTTGGCGTGTCTATAGCATGTGTCTGTGAGTTAGGTATAGTTTGTGTGTGTGTATGTATGTGTGTGTGTGTGTGTGTGTGTGTGGCCGTATAATTTTGCAAGCTGATTTTTCTGCGCGAATTATGCAAAATATGGTTTCAATCAGTCACACACGCATTCAGTTTGAGTTTCACATGGAATTTCACACACACACACAACAAATAACGAAATTCAAGCGGTTCTGATATGCTAAGCAATTTGATTCCGTTTGTTTATTACAAGGCGTCTGGCTTGAGTCAGGGTTATTGAAACCTCAGCCCACTGTCTGTATGCATGTGTGTGTGTGTGTGTGTGTGTGTGTGTGTGTGTGTGTGTGTGTGTGTGTGATGATTGGGTTAGATTGTATTATGCTGGTCATTTTGTACGTATAGCTTGGTACATCTGCAATTTTGTGTAGAAATTTTGTATTTTGGTCATTAGTTGTTTTGCTGTAATGTTGACGGGCTTGGTGTTGCTAGTGGTTTGTCATAAATACACGCATCTACCGAAGACATTTATTATTAGAACATTTATCGAGGCGAATTTTCAGATTTCAACGCAGCTAAAATCACGGCAAACTTGACAAACATAAGAAACGTATGCCCATTTTGAAGTCGGTTCCATTAGTGAACAACATACATCCTAGCATCATATAGCAGATTCATTGTTTCACGTTTTGCCGCCTCCGAAGAAACGCCTTTTTTTCCTGCGCTGTTGGTTCGGCGACTGTTGATCGCCTATCTTATATTTCCACCACCAATAACCCGCAGCGGCGGAACCCGCTCCCACAATCAACAGCACCACCAACACCCACACGATGGTTGTGCCACTGGAATCGTTTTTGCCACAGCAACGACACCCTTGCCCACCGCTTCTTCCCCGCTTGCGACGACTCGCGCTATCATTCTCTCCGTCCGATGACTTTTTCGTGTCGCCCTGCTGCAAGCGAGAACGACGAGAGGCTGTTGACTGTCGATTGTCAGCCGTTTTTTGTTGCTGACAGTCACAATTATGCCGTCCGCTTCCGCCAGTCTTCTTGGCCTGTGTGTCTATGGAGTTAGCGAGCAGTGCTTTCGCAATATAAGTCCTCTCCGAGTGGCTATCATTTGTGCTGAGCGCGTTGATAATAGCGGTTTCGTTGCCAACTTGGACGGTGATGTTTCTGGTGAGTGTTTCGAGTAGTTCTTGCTGTTGCCCAGTTTTGTTTGTGGCTTCACGGACAGATTGGTCGTTATTCATTGACGGAGATTTGTTTAGAACCTGTTGTAAGGCTGAATCGACAGGGACGGTGTGTCGAAATAATGTATTATCACCGCTTCTGTTTCCAGTCACTATGTCGTCGGAGTTTTTCTGCTTCACAAGGGTAGGTTGTGGGTAGTAGTTGTCAGTATAACCTCCAGTATCCTCGTTGCTTTTATTTTCAAAACTTACCGAGCTGGTATCACTTGGGACAACTGAGTCAGCTCGGTCTGAAACAGCTTCTAATCCGACTCGCTCAACAGATGTACTCGTCATTTTATTGTCCGTGGAATATGTGGAGTTGTTGGGATGACGTCCAGACCGCATACTACTTGCTTTGTACTGATCGGTCACGTTGGAATCGCTCCCCAATTGAGGCTTGATGATTCGGTCTCGTTCAGACACTGCTTCTTTGCCGGTCACAGGACAGCGGACTTCACACGCCGTGACTGTGAAATCATTACCTTCAGAACAATGACGGCAGCTTTCCGCTGGGGTCGTATGATTCGATGAGCTCATGTTCAATGATTCCACCGTGAAACACCGCATTGATATAGCTGTTCGATTCGAAATCTCCCCGTTCCTGGAGTGTTTGTTCACTGTTGGCCGACGGTTGAGCAATGATTTGCAACTGTACAACACTCCATGTGGCTGTTTGTATCGACAGCATGACATGGTAATGCACAGCTTCGTGCACGGAAGACTTATGGTGTGCCCGCAGGAATATGGACCGCCACTTGTTTCGTTGTTTTTGATGCTGACGACTTGTCGACTGACACATACTTCTTGTCCTAGAAGATCGTTGCTGCCTCTGCTAAGCTTTCCTGTTTCATTTGTGAATGCCATGTTTGCTTTAGCGTTGTGTTTTAGTATGGATGTTCGACTTGTAGAAGACGAAAATGTGGAACCAATCTGGGATGTTACAGCAGAGTTCTTTAGCATATCTCCTGGATGATCGGATTGCGCCCGTGTGGTTAGACATAACACACACATCACAAACAAAAATAGTCTGGCTGACAGATGAAATGATGTCTTCATTGTACAACGTTATCTGCTTTACTTCCTTATTAGTGATTTTATATTAGAAACATTTAGTGCAAATGGGCAAAATTCGACAAGTTTGATTGAGTTGAAGTTTGAAATGTCAAGGAATTAATAATTTGGTTATCAGCAATGAATATCGTTGGCAAATTTAGTCGAGATGATTTATAAATACACGTGATATTCATCATTTCTGTACACCGCTATAATTATTCGTCTCTATAAATCCGTGTGTGTTTGTGGGTGTGTTATGTATCGGTGTGAAATTGAAGCTTTTGTAGTGTGTGGCTACACCGCCAGAGGGCGCGAGGGTATTAGGCGTGGGTGACGCTAACGGCCGTCAGCCAGTGTGTGTACAGCAGTGGTGGTGTGTGTGTCGTGGCGTTGTATCATTCTATTTGTAACGTACACGACGTTATTCAGACGAATCGGAAGCCATTGGTTTGATACCGCTATATTTTTCCGTGCACTCCGGTGTGGTGTAATGAATCGTAGCGTAGCGTAGCGTAGCGTAGCGTAGCGTAGCGTAGCGGTTCAACTGAGCATAAAAACAAAAAACAACGTAAAAAACATACTCATGAGTACAATACACCAAGTGAGAAAAAACAACGAAGAACACGTGATTTCTGCATATCATTTGCATATAAGAATACAGCAAAATGACAAAATCAAAATCATAGACAAACATGAAAATAACTTACACTTTCTGGCCTCTCTTGGGTTTAATGTGGCGCAAACAAGTACAACTCTCAGGCACAAAATCTCAGACACAAAACCTCTACTCCAGGGGCAATACACATAATACGCAGTAAGGCACGTGCACAGGCTGCCAAATATAGGCGCTGCGTTGCCAGACAAAAACGACGAGACAAAATAAGACGAAGTTTGGCCAGGCGTTACACCGGCCCCAGTGCAACACTTGCACTCAAACACAACGCCAGGACAACGCTAAACCCAACATATAAATGAGCAATAATGAGAACCGAAACCTCCATCAGTGTCGTCTCTGACTCAATACAACACGGATGAACTGACAATACATCACAAAAAACACTACCAGTGTCCACCGTAAGTTTAATACCATGTAAATAAGCAACGCAATACAAAAGATCGGAGTCCACTCGGGCGTGGTCACTGATCGCGATTGTGATAAGATATTAGCAGCGCAACACACGTTTAAACAACTAAACGCCAACAAGCAACTGAATACAACAGTAGCTTCACAAACATGTAAAAAAAAACAATGACAATCAAGAATCAGCCTCGTTTGCTTCCAGTACACATATCTTTGTAATGGGTCGTACATAAATTCCGGTACCCGTTCTTATTGATACAGAACGAACTAACTGATCGCCACCCTTATGAACCTCTGTGACTACCCCCAAAGGCCATCTATTTCTGGGAGTCACCTCTTGTCGTAACAATACTAAATCACCCGTCTTCATATTCGGCTGTTTGGTTTTCCACTTCTGCCGTTCCTGCAAGCACGGCAGGTACTCTCGAATCCATCGCCTCCAGAATAAGTCAGCAAGATATTGTGATTGCTTCCAACGACGCCTAAATGCATTCTTTGGATCAAAACTCAGTTTAGGAAAAATTGGTCCCGACCGCTGAATCAATATGTCATTTGGTGTTAACGGCCTGTCGTCCGTAGGATCGTCAGAAGTCTTGGTTAGAGGTCTACTATTCACGATCCCTTCAGCCATCGTCATCACGGTTAGTAAAGTCTCATCGTCCATCCTTTGTTGTTTAACGATACCATCTAGTACAGCCCGTACAGTACGAATCTGCCTCTCCCATACGCCTCCATGATGTGATGCTTCCGGTGGGTTAAAATGCCACGTTATCTCTTTCTTCGACAGGTGATCCTGGATTTTTTCCAAGTTCCATAACTTCACAGCTCGAGATAGTTCCCGTTGCCCACCCACAAAGTTAGTACCATTATCGGACCAAATCTCAACGGGTTCACCTCTTCTTGCAGTGAATCGTTCTACTGCGTTGATGAAGCTATCAGTATCTAGCGAATGAGCAACCTCTATATGTACTGCTCTGATAGCCATACAAGTAAATATACATCCGTATCGTTTGACTTCAGATCTCCCCCTTTTTACCACAAAGGGACCAAAATAGTCGATTCCAACTCTCGTGAACGGTGCTTCGTAAGGTGTTAGTCGACATTCAGGAAGATTAGCCATCTTCTGATACCTGAAACTGCCCCTCAATCTTCTACAAGTGACACATTCAAAAACTATCTTTTTTGCAAGTCTACGACCTCTCAATATCCAGAATCGTTTTCTGCTCTCTGTAAGCGTTCTCTCTGAGCCACAATGTCCAAATAGATTATGTATTTCATATAGTATGCATTTTGACACATGGTGATCTCCAGGCAAGATTATCTGATGCTTCGCATGATCTTCGATCTCCGCGGCCTGAGTCCTGCCTCCTACAACAAGTACTCCACGATTTGACAACATCGGATCTAATCGCTCCAATATACTTGTTTCATCCGAATTCAAAGACTTCTGGGCGTAAATAACAATCCATTTCTCGGAGTTTTTTAGTTCATCTACTGACAAAAAGCCATGACTAAAAGGTTTCTTACGCAGAAAGGCTCGAAATCTTAGCATCCAGGCTATAGCTCTTTTCATTCGGTGCCAAGAAGAAAAATGGGTTAATAACTTGCCAGTATGATCTTCTTCTGTCTTGAGCAATCATCGACATAGAAATTTCTCAAAATAGTGCTTAGTACACTGGGGGGATATTCACTAACAAACTCGCGAGCTACTTCTTGAAGTGCGTAGGCCGCACAGCTAGGGCTCCAATTCCCTCCGAATAGGTGTGACGTCATCCGGTATTCTTTCAACTCTCCATTGGTATCGTCGCCTTCGAACCACAAAAACCTCAACACATCTCGGTCTTTCAAATTGACTTTAACTTGATGGAACATTGCTTCAATATCAGCTACGAACGCGATCGGACCTTGTCGGAATCGCAATAAGACACCAATCAACTTGTTAGACAACTCAGGACCCTGATGTACACAGTCATTCAGAGACACCCCCTTGTACTTGGCCGCACAATCAAAAACGACACGCATCTTACCCGGTTTTCTAGGATTTACCACCGAATGATGAGGCAAGTACCAAACCTTGCCGTCTGATCGATTCAAATCACTAATTGGCACTTCTTCGGCATAACCCTTTTCAGTTAGCTTCTGTATTTCCTTGGAATAACTATCTTTGAATGTGTGGTCCTTGATCAGACGCTTCTTTAGCGACTGCAAGCGGGTCACTGCCAGTGTACGATTATCTGGCAAACAAAGGCTGCCGGCCTTGAATGGAATATTCAAAGTGTAGTGGACACCATCCAATGCTATATTTTTGCTCCACAACTCCATCACCTTCATATCGTCCTGGGACATTCCGGTCTTTTCGCAGTGCGCATCTTCCAGATCCCACATACGAGCCAAGTTGTTCGAAACATGCCCACCATGAACAAAATACGATGATCTCATAGTAATTCCAGCATCTACAGGACCATGGATGGCCCATCCGAGAGGAGTCTTCATTGCATACGGCTCACCTGGCCTCCCTCTTCGAATTTCTGTAGGTATAAACAGATCGGAACAATCTTGACCAATCAAAAGGTGTACTTGTCCAACGTCCAGTTTCGGAATACTAATATCACTCAAATGTCGCCACTTGTTAACCTCGATATCGCAGGCTAAACCTGAGAGATCAATATTTAACGACGGCCTCACCGTGACCTCTGAAATGAAAGAACAGTTTGTATCCTTCACGTCTGATAGAACCAGCTTTGTCGATTTCGACTCAATTATCATCTTCCTCTGGGTTATAGTCGTCAACTCAATTGCACGAGATTTTCCTTCGGCACAAACGTCTTGGAAAAGGGTTTCGGTACAGTAAGATGAATTTGAACCTGAGTCAAGGAGTGCATAAGTATCAACATGATTGTCAGATCCGGGACATCTGACCCTCACAGGGACAATGGGCAGCGCCAGTTTTTGACCCTGACTACATGTGAAATGACTGGTTCTGGATTTGACATTAGTTTCACGATTCATAGGTAAATGTAGAAAACTGCTATGTGCCTTTCCACAGCCGTCAACGGTACAAGAATATTTCCTCGTGCAATTACTGCCCATATGATCACGTTTAAAGCAGATGGCACATAGACCCTCCGACTTCACGAGATTCCAACGTTCCTTGATAGACAGCGACTTGAAGCGTGGACAACGCAAAATGTAATGTCGCTGGTCACAACAAGGACACTTAAACTCACTGCTGTCCTGATGTAATATATGGGCATGCGGACCACTGCACACACTGCATTTATACTGTGATGGGCACTTACTGAAAACGTGTCCTCCTTTTAGACATATAAAACACAGTCTCTTTTCCATCACAATACGCTGCCGTTCCTTAACATTCATTTTGAGAAGACCAGGACAAGATATAGTCTCATGACTTCCGCAACAGACACAACATAAATCGCTTGATTTGAACGATAACTCATGTTCACCATCAGCTTGAGTAAACAGACTCACATGACCTCGTCTATTTCTTTCCGACCGTTCCTGCGGTGTCCTCTTTACAGCTTGCAACGACGTTATTGGGTCACATGCCAGGCGTGCCTCTTTCTGAATGAATTCACAAAAAACATGAAACGGTGGATACATAAACACTGAAGACCGTTTTCCGGCTCTCCAACTGTCCACTTCTAATGCCCACTTCTGCACGATAGAGTCTGGCAGCTTTCTCAGCAGCCGCTGGCTTTCTCTCGGATCATCAAGATAGCCAAGCGCGGGAACTGCTTCCGACAAGCTGAGACAATACTGCAAAAAATCAGAGAACCTCGCTATAGCTCTATCATCATGCTCATCAATAACAGGCCACTTGTACAGTTTCTCCCTGAATGCATCAAATGTGGTCGCTTCATCACCATATCTCTCTACGAGGAGTGCCTTCGCTCGTCTGAACGACTCACCAGTCCTCACGGTTAAAAACCCTCTGATAATTTCCTTTGCTTCTCCTTCTGTATATTTCTGCAGATAATACAGGCAATCAGCACCACTCACCTGTGACTCAACACAAGACTCAAATGACCGCAACCATAGCGGAAATTGAAGCCTGTCTCCATGGAATACATCTGGCTCCGGAGGAGGAAGAGACATTCTACTGTGTCGTTCTGAAAGCAAATCAGCAAGTCGGTGAAGAGAGCTCGCTACAGCATCCCCACGTGAACCATTGTTTGGAGAGGGAGAACTTTGCTTCAGTATCTCACCGGATCTCAAGGGAATGTCACCAGCAATTTCCGGCTTTAACACTTTACTGGAACCATCACACTGCGGAGATCCTAGCGGTATATTCATTGGTATATCCGGCTTGGGCTCCTCGACAGACTCTAACACCTGTAATTCAGCCATAGTAGCCTGCATCTCTTTCTCACAGCGCAAGTCCTCTAGTTCCATATTCTGTCGCTGAATCTCAATCAATTTCTCATACTCTCTACGTTTATATTCTCTTTCGGTTCTTATTCTGGCGATCTTCGCAAGTCTCTCCAAACGCGCATTACTCGAGGCTACACTTGGACATTCCGACCCACATACTTGGGACCTAATCTCAATCAAATGATCCTCATCTGACCCCTTGGATTCATCTGGTTCAGCCATACTTAAGCGTAAAGTGGAACAATTCACAAAAAACGATGTAGCGCGTGGTTATATGACTAAGCTAGCCTTGGGCACACCGATAGAAAATATAACAATCAAAATACATAACATAATTCAATCAAATTCAAATGAAAAAACGAAAAATTCAACTCATGTCTTCCCGATGAAGCTGTCCAGAAAGTGTACGAAGACGAGTCGACAGCAGCCAAAGTTTGAACTGTAACGTACACGACGTTATTCAGACGAATCGGAAGCCATTGGTTTGATACCGCTATATTTTTCCGTGCACTCCGGTGTGGTGTAATGAATCGTAGCGTAGCGTAGCGTAGCGGTTCAACTGAGCATAAAAACAAAAAACAACGTAAAAAACATACTCATGAGTACAATACACCAAGTGAGAAAAAACAACGAAGAACACGTGATTTCTGCATATCATTTGCATATAAGAATACAGCAAAATGACAAAATCAAAATCATAGACAAACATGAAAATAACTTACACTTTCTGGCCTCTCTTGGGTTTAATGTGGCGCAAACAAGTACAACTCTCAGGCACAAAATCTCAGACACAAAACCTCTACTCCAGGGGCAATACACATAATACGCAGTAAGGCACGTGCACAGGCTGCCAAATATAGGCGCTGCGTTGCCAGACAAAAACGACGAGACAAAATAAGACGAAGTTTGGCCAGGCGTTACACTATTGTTGTTGTATTGTTATTGCTATTGTTGTGTTGAGTGCTATAATATATCGTACATGGCGCAGCCGCTGCGAGACGAACAACAGCAGAAGCTGGACCAGCTCACAGAGTTGGTGACTCAGCTCGCTCGCCAGCAGCTTGCAATGGCAGCCCCCGCCAGCTCGCCTGCAGTCGCCCCACACAACATGGCTCATTGTCAGCCACCAGCCCGTCTGGCCTACGCCGCATCGGCAGCCGACTTCACCTCCTGGAAGGAGCGCGTGCTGGCGTACACCACACTGTCAGGCAGTGAAAGCCTGAGCCCTGCCCAGCAGCAAGCGCTGCTCACGACACTGCTGGACGACGAGTGGTGCCGCGTCATCCTCCACTCACTGACGCTGCCGGCGACGGCTGATTTGCCCGCCTGTATCCGCCTATTGGAGGAGCATCAGCAGTCGCGGCAGAATGTGCTGGTGGAACGCCGGCGATTTTTCACCCGCCGTCAGCGGGACGGCGAGAATGTGGGCGAATTTCTGCGCTCTCTGCGAAAAATTGCCGCCAGCTGCGATTTTTGCCCCGCCTGCCGCGATGAGCGTCTTCGCGACCAGTTAGTCATGGGGACAGCCGACTCTGCTGCCCTGCACCAACTCCTGCAGGTCGCACACAAAGACCTGACGCTGAAAAAGGCAACGCAGGTATGTCAAACGGCTGAGTCGGCCCGCCAGGACGCTGCAGCCATGCGGAACACCGGACCCGATGTGGCTGATTCTTCTGCTCCCCGCGCAGAGGTCGCCGCTGTAAGCCATCTGCAACCGCGCATGTGCGACGCGCATGCGCACAGCAATGACTCCGTCCCGTGCGTCCGCTGTGGTGGGCACCACCAGACAGTACCGTGCCGCGCTGCGGAGAGCATGTGTCGTCGCTGTGGAAAATGCGGGCATTACTCGCGCGTCTGTCGCTCATCGCAGCTGGGTACCCGCCGTCGTAGAGATAATTTTCTCCGCGACGTCGCCGATGTTGCCGATGAAGTTGATGATGAAAACACACTAGATATGTGCCCGTATATCGGTGATGTAGTTGATGGCCAAAAACACGCGCGCTTAACCGCCGTTCACATTGCCGTTTCCGCAGAGGGCCGCGCGCCGCGCGAGATCAAGTGGCGATGCGACTCTGGCGCCGATGTGTCTGTAATTGATGCTGGGGTTGCGCAGCAGCTCGGAGTGGCCGCCAGTAGCTTGCGCCCACCGTCGTCGCGCCTGCGTGTTGCCAACGGTCAGTTGCTGCTGTGTCTGGGCACGTGCGAGGCAGTCTTGCGACTCGGTGATGCATCCTGCCGCTCCACTCTGTACGTGGTGCCGTCAGTGCGCTGTGCTCTGCTCTGCTGGCGAGACGCAGTGGAGCTGCGTCTACTGCACCGGGCGTTCCCTCGGCAGATGTCTCGCGAACAGCACCTGCAGCAGGTGGCCGCTGGACCGGCAGCCACACCTCAACAATGCCCGCGCTGGACCAACACAGCTCAGCCAACAGCGGCGGACCGTCGTGCGCACAGCGAGCAGCTTATAGCGGCCTTCCCTCGTGTGTTCTCCACGGACGGTCCTCTCCGGGAGATGAAAGGCGGGGCAATGCGGATCGATCTGCGCGATGACGCGGTGCCGTACAACGTGACGGCTCCCCGCTCCGTGCCGTTCTATCATCGCGCCCAGGCACAACAGCAGCTGGAGCTGCTTCAGTAGCAGGGCGTAATCGAGCCGGTCTCCCACCCGACAGTTTGGTGCTCACCCATCGTCGTTGTCGGCAAGCGCAAGGCAGACTGCACGCCAAACGGCTGTCGGCTCACGGTGGACTTCACACGCCTCAACCGCTTCGTTCGCCGGCCTACACAGCCGGTTCGCTCGCCTGTGGAGGCTGTCAGCAGTATGGGCCTCGGCAATCGGTGGTTCACCCAGGTGGACGCATTACAAGGGTACTTTCAGGTGCCCTTGCGGCGCGAGCACCGAGACCTCACCACCTTCATCACCCCGTGGGGCCGATTCAGGTTCTGTCGCGCGCCTATGGGCCTGGTCTCCAGCGGCGACGAGTTCAACCGACGCGGCGACGTCGCCTTGTCTGGCCTACCCGACTCCTGCAAGATCGTGGACGACGTGCTGGTGTATACCGCCAGCTACGACGAGCATCTGCAGCGAGTCTGGCAGCTGCTACAACGCTTCGACGACGCCGGCGTTACGTTGAACCTGCAAAAATTTATGTTCGCCGCCACTTCCGCCAATTTCTGTGGATTCCACATCAACGCCTCTGGATTCACCGTCGACCACAAGAAAATTCGAGCCCTCGCAGAATTTCCCGCACCGACGGACCTTACATCCCTGCGGTCCTTTCTCGGTTTGGCGAACCAGTTCGGTGACTTCTCGGACTCCATCGCCTCCGCTGCTGAGCCCCTGCGCCAGCTGCTTCGCAAAGGCGTTGAGTGGCAGTGGACAACACAGCACGATGCGGCTTTCACGGCGGTCAAGCGCGCGTTGGCCAGCCCTCCTGTGCTTGGTCACTTCGACCCAACGCGGCCCACAATGCTGGAGACGGATGCAGCACGTGAGAAAGGTCTCGGATTCGTTCTTCGCCAGCGGGATGATCAAGGCCGTTGGCAGCTGATCCAGTGTGGGTCGCGATTTGTGTCCGACACCGAAAGCAGGTATGCTGTGTGTGAGTTGGAGATGCTGGCACTTGTGTGGCCATGTCAGAAATGCCACCAGTATCTGGCTGGCCTCCCCACGTTCAGTGTGGTCACCGATCACAAGCCTCTCGTTCCGATACTGAACGAGAAGGCACTCGGAGACATCTCCAACCCGCGCCTGCAACGTATGCGACAGCGTCTGCTGCACCTCACTTTTGTCGCTAGCCGGAGACCGGGTGCAAAGCACAACATCGCCGACGCTCTGTCGCGCGCACCTTCCCAGCCTGCTGATGCTGACGCTGACGTTGACGAGTGCTCGTCTGGATTCTTCGTCCAGACGCTGGACGCGTTCACAGACGCAGACGCTGGAACGACGCCGACGCAGATCCTTTGCAGATGTTGTTTACAACTAGGTGGAAATTAACCCTGATGTGTTTTTTCCTGTTTCAGATATAAATGTATAGTGTAGAGCAGAAACAAAAAATAGTGCAATTTTGGTATGAGACCAAATCCTACGTGGAGGTTCGCCGCAGGTTTGTGAAGAAATTTGGGCTTCACCGAGGCAGGAACACCCCAGATGACAAGTCAATTTGGAGGATTGTCAAGCACTTTGAGAAGGAGCAAACAATTCACCCTTGCAATAAAGGAAGAAGTGGTAAAAAGCTTGGCATCACAGCACAGAAACGTTAACAAATTCAGCAGTCAGTTGAGAACAGTCCAAAGAAGTCACATCGGATCCGTGCTCAAGAGCTGAGCCTTACACCAACCACTCTATGGCGAACAATGAGGAAATATCTACAGCTCTTCCCTTACAGGATCTCAACTCATCATGTTTTGAAGCCCGAGAACATGGTCAAGCGCGTTGAGATGTGTGAATGGTTTAATGACAAGTTGGAGCGCACCCCAGGCTGGTTAAATAACATTTGATTTAGTGACGAAGCACACTTTCACCTCTAGTCTATGCCGACAAACTATCAACACTCACTGAATTAAAGCAAAATGTGGAGGCATACTGCAACAACGGTAGAAGAAAAAATATAACAATACGCCAATGCACTCCCAGGCGGATACACCTGATCACAACCACGGTTACGCACAGACTCCCTCTCTCAACCACATAAGTCCAGCGTACTAACTAATGACCAAGCAGCGTACGCACACGCACACACCGTGACCTTTACACGACCTTGACCACACAACACCCGCACACACACACATACACACATACATACACTGTACTCAACGATAATGCGCCAAACAAACGCAGCCACGCTGCCACACCTCCCCATGATATACATATCACACAAACCACCATAATGCACAACTAGCTTACATACAACACATTCACGTACACATGAAGCAGTCACGATATCGCCCCGGCGGGCGGCGAGCACGCTCACTGCGACGAACACAAGGCAGGCCAAACTCGCCATCAGGAGCTTGGACAGGCGGTCCATCAATGTCGTCCAAGCCCGTCGACGCTTCGGCCACATCAACAGGTGGGCACGGAGACACCAGCAGGGCTACGTCCTCGTCTTCGGCTCTATCGCGATTAAGATCAGGGTCGTCGGGCTCGCCGGCATTGTGTCGTGGCCGCTAGTCACGCACGTGGCGGGGTACACCGTCCACATTGACCACTTGGTCGGAAACAATACTGGTGACGTCGCCAGCACGCGACAGGTCAGTGCAACGTGTGCCACGCTGCCGCACCCACACTTTATCGCCGGCGAGATACGGTGGTGCAGCGCTGCTCTGCGGATCATAAATGACCTGCTGTGTTGCACTTGGAAGCTTGCTCTCTGATGTTGCTTGAGCCACACGCACGCAATCACGTACCGGATAGGTATAGACGCCAGCAGCAGGCGCGAGTGCCGACTCGCGGGGTGTAATGTTGTATAAATGTACAGCCTCGGCAATAGAGCACTGCTTCCTAGCCGCCAGCACTTTAATGGTTCGGTGGTTCCGCTCCACGATGGCATTGCCGCTCGGCGCATGAGCAGCGCGAAACCGTAGAGTGACGCCCCAGCTGGCTGCGAAAGCGGCAAAATGACGACTGCGGAAGACAGTGTCGTTGTCACATAACAGTTCAGCACACCCACCACGCTCAAAAAACACCTGCTGCAACTGCTCAACAGTGGCCGCGGCATCCGGTCTGCGGAGCGGACGCCACACACAGAAGCGCGACGGACCGCAATCAACCACCGACAAAAAATCGTGTCGCCCGTAGTGCGTAATGTCGATCGCAAGACGGAACCAGGTTTCTGACACGCTAAGTTCACCGTGCCGCCACTTTGTTGGTGCGGGATCCATTGATCGGCACACATCGCAACTGCCGACTACTGCCTGAACCTCAGCCCGAGTAACGCGCGGAGAAATCTCACGCTTGGCAAAATGGAGCGTACGCCGTACTCCTGGATGACCGGCTTGGATGTGCACGTCATCTAACTGCTGCCTGGACCAGCTAGTAGCCACCGCAACCACACGATGTTCCGGTTCGGTTGTGACTTCAGTCACCCACTCACGCGGCACTCTGGTCAGTGCGTCGGCTTTGTTTGCAGCGGTGCGCACCAAAGTTACATCCAACTGAAGATCAAACTCATTCACCAGCTGACGGACCACATCTACACGCCGACGGATCAACATCTCGTTACTTGCCTTGGTGCGCAGCCTCGCACGGCCGCTCACCGCGTCACTCAACCAGCGATGCACAGTGGCCGAGTCCGTACGCAAGTCAATGCGGCGCATCTGCCACGAAATGGCGAGGTTGAGCCCGCGAATGGCAGCGTCCAGTTCCGCCATGTTTATATGGCCGCAGTCAGTTTCCTTGCGCAGCCAACTGGCATCTTCGATTACACCGCGGCCAGGCACCTCCACGGCTACACCGGAGGCCAGAGAGCTGGCGTCGCACCACACGATGGCGTGGTCACCACTAACCGACCAGGGGCTTCGAGCCGGATCACTGCGCGCCACACGCTCAACTACTTGCGAAAGCTGTTGCCGCAGCTTGGGGTCTTCTGTGACGTCGTCCCAGCCCGATGTGAGTGCGTTGACACGCCGCTTGAGCCAAGCGGTTGCGGGGCGCAGCCAGCCACACACAGGCACATGCGCCACTGCACGTCCACACCACGCGAACAGCGACCTGCGTGTGAGCTGTGCGGGCGGCGCGTCAACCGGCTGGTCCCGATGCCATGCCAGTTCGTGGTCCTCGTAGCGCACACGCAGGCCGAACATTCGAGCCCCAGATTCAGCGGACACCCGCTCGGGCTGCTTGGACTCAAGCCCGAATGCCTGAAAGTGTGCTATCACCTGCTCAGCTGACACAAGGTCTTCATTTACGAGCAAATCGTCTACGAAGGGAAGTACGGCCTTCTCCATGGTAGGATTTTGCGCCAGTACAGCGCGCACCACGGCCTGCATTATGGCGGGCGCCACACACAGTCCTAGACCCAGTCGTGTCAGGCAGTACCGGCGTCCACGCACTACCACCGTCTGGTAAGCCCACAACTTGGGGTCAACGTGCAGTTGCAGGTATGCCCGGCGCAGGTCTACAACAGCTGTATTGGCACCGTGACGGCGCCACTTACGCAGCTGTTCGGCACAAACCTCTGAGTCGGCGGTGTGCGTGCTTACATGACCATTGAGCTCGCGAAAGTCCATTACAGGGCGTACTCGATCACGGCCCCTCTGTCGAGCAACCATCAATGGCACTAGACCACGCGCCTCCCCATGTTGGGCTGTATCATGCGGCACCAACCAGCCCTTCTGTATCCAGGATGATAATTCAGCATCGTACTCTGACCGCGCAGACTTGGGCACGTGGTATTGCACAGTGCGGTTCTGCAGACAACCAGGCCCATCTGCGCGTGCCCACTTCCACTTCGACGCAATTTTGGGTCAAAAACGGCCTGATAATCAGGAGCGTCCACACTAATGTCACTGGGCGCTCGCTCTGCAGCTCCACAAAACCGCACCTCGGATGGGGATCGCACCGCAATCCCTATCGCCCAACGCTTGAATGCCCGGCATGCCCAGAATCACGTCAACGCCCAGAGGAGGACGTGACACCACCAAAACTGACAAGTCCACCGTCTGTGCCTGTGGCGACAATACCCGTATTCGCCCCACACCTTCACAACAGAACCGCGTTTCTCCCAGAGTGGCCAGTGACACCGGCCGTTTCTCCCAGCTGACGCAGCAAGCAGCGTGTACGATGTTATCAGTGCAGCCAGTGTCCACCAGAACACGACACTGCCGCCCATCGACGATTAACTGCACAATCGGCAAAGCACCGTCCAATGTCGCGGAGAGGATGCAGGTTCTGACGCGGCCCCTCCGCTGCCGTTTCCCGGACAAGCATATGCCATGTGTCTTGTACTACCGCAAGTCCAGCAGCGACGTCGAGGCCGGGAACCACCAGCACGCGGACGGTCCTGCAAAGCCCCTGTTGTCTGCACCGGCGCATGTGCAGGCCGACCACACGGACGTGCTAAGGCAGGAGTAGCGACTGCAGCAGCGGCGTTCATGCGCTCGTCGCCGAGAACGGCGCGAGCACGACAGACTACGTCCGCCAGAGCCAGGTCTTCGGCTCTGGATCCAGCTCGAATAGTTTGGCGAACGCTATCGGGAAGGCCGGACACAAAAGCGCAAGTCAGCGTGCCTTCTGGCACTCCACCAAACAGTGTGGACAGGCGACGCAGCTCTGCCAGAAAAACATCCACTGATTCGCCAGTGCGCAAGCGTCGCCCGGAAAAAGCGTCGTATGCCGCAAATCTGTCTAGCGCAAAAGCAGCATACAGACGCGACTTGACTGCGTCCAGGCTGCCGCGGCAATCGGCTGGCATCTCAGACCAAACTGCAAAAGCCCCCCGGTGAGCCGCAGCGGCAGCAGGGCAACGGTAGACACTCCTCGCATCTGACACAACATCTCGGCACGTGTCAGCCACTCAACCACGTCACCATCGCCGTTAAATTCTGGTACTAGACGTGCGTCAAATGCCGATTGGTTCGCCAGTGGGCTGCCGGCAGCCGCAACGCTCATCGCCTCGGACTTGGGGCCGACGGCAGCTTGCATGACAAAAAAATAGAGCCGAAATAGCTTGTAACAACGGCAGAAGAAAAAATATGACAATACGCCAATGCACTCCCAGGCGGATACACCTGATCACAACCACGGTTACGCACAGACTCCCTCACTCAACCACATAAGTCCAGCGTACTAACTAATGACCAAGCAGCGTACGCACACGCACACACCGTGACCTATACACGACCTTGACCACACAACACCCGCACACACACACATACACACATACATACACTGTACTCAACGATAATGCGCCAAACAAACGCAGCCACGCTGCCACACATACACAACCAGTGTGACCCAAGAGACATGCCACAAAGTTGGTGAGAATTTCTGTCTACGCCTTAAAGCATGCTTCAACCGACGCGGCACTCATATAGAAAACATGAACTTCAAGACGTTCACTTAGACAAAGGATAAATTGCCATCAAGGTTGCTTTCGATAGCACTACTGTTTGTTATTTTGTTATTATTCGTTTATGAAAAAACGGAGATCACAATCCTGGCATTTTTCTTAAACACCCTGTATGTAAAAAACAATACAAAATTATGCCACTGTAATTTCACAGTGTTCATCCGAGGCGCCAGAGCGAGCGATGCGCGAGTTGTTCCGATATATTGAGCGTTTGCTTACATGAAATTCAACGTTTGTATGTCTGTGTGTCTGTATACACGCGCAGCACTGGTCGCGTTGGCAGAGGCCGTGTATGTGTGTGTGTGCAGTCATGTGTTTGTGTGGCTGTGGTCCTTGCGCGAGCGGTAGATGTTTGTTTGTGAATGCGTGCGTGTCTGTATGCGCAGCACTGGTTATACAGGCAGATGGTGTGCACGTGTGTGTAGGTGTATGCATGTGAGTTTGTGTGTGCGTGTGTATGTGTGCGCGTGTGCGTCTATCCTGTACTGTCTTGGTGGCGATGTAACTGGGGGAAGTATGGGCAGTGTAAAGGGGGTGCGATGACGCGTTGAGTTTCATGGGCAGTCGAGATCAAGCGTTCATGGTGTGAGTGTGAACGGTGCGCGGAAGCTTTGAGTGAGAGTGTACGGCGGTGTGCCGAGTGCGTTGTTCTTGGTGTTTTGTACTCGTTTCCGCGGTGTGAATATCGAGCGTTGTGTGTATTTACTCGGTGTCATATTGTGCGATTGTGTGATTGTGTTATATATATTTCATCGTCCATCATTTGTTCTCCAATACAACTACAAGCTATTTCGGCTATGTCGGTGCACGGGGATGAACAAGGGACCAGCATGGACGTGCGTCTAATTCCGGAGTTCAGTGGATCGGACGCGCAGAATATCACAGAGTGGTTGGACAGACTGGAACTCGTGTGTGAGCTTCGAGGCGTGACTGACGTGGCAACCGTCATTGCTCTGCGTTTGGCCGGCGGTGCTTTTGCTGTGTACCAGCAGCTACCGATCTCTGACAGAAAATGCGTGCAGAAAGTGAAGTCGGCCCTGCAAGCGGCATTTGGAATTGATCCGTACACAGCCTACGAGCGATTTCATGCCCGCACTCTACACCCCAACGAGACGCCCGATGTATACCTGGCCGATCTCAAGAGATTGGCTTCAGCGTTTGGTGGAGTACCTGACATGGCTCTCCGGTGTGCATTTGTCTCGGGTTTGCCTGCAGAGGTGCGCACAACGTTACGTGCGAATTCTCGACTTGAGTCGCTGGATCTGCCACAGCTGACAGCTAGGGCTCGCATACTGCTCCAAGAGAACCAGCACAACGAAGTGTGTCTGGCCGCCAGGGAACCAACAGCAACTCATACAGCACCACGAGAAATCAAGTGTTTCTGTTGCGGAGGCATTGGTCATATCCAGCGCCATTGTCCATCCAACCGCAACCGCAGCAGATTTGATCACGACAAGCACAACAAACAAAACGGCCGAGACAGTCAGGGCAAGTCGGGAAACGACAGCGGAGAGGCGTCGTCAGCGCCGGACTCCTCTCCGAGACAATATTAGCCAGGACGCTACCGACGGTGAATGCGACCATCGACGGTGTTGAGCGACGTGCGCTCGTCGACACGGGCTGCAGTCAAAGCATAGCACATGTGTCCTGCTGCAGAAAATGGGCGCGCAAAAAGGTGAGTGTCGTAACCATGAGCGGTGAGAGATTCTCGACGTTGGGAACGGGCACAGTGACACTCAGTATTGGTGATGATGTTCTACCGTGCCATGAAGTTGTTGTTTCACAGACAAGGCCACTGGGGTTCGATTTCATCTTGGGAATGAATGCCATCACGTCGTTGAAGGGTGTGTGTATATCTCCTGACAGTAATATTACGTTCAATCCATGTGCGAATGATTCTGTGTTACGTGGTAAACTGGTGCACACTCACACTGCGTTGGGTTCGTCTGAGGATAAAAAGCATGTGGATGACGACATACACGTCGATGAAAAGGATTTTTCACTATCATTCACCGACAGGGGTGGTTTCTGGACAGTTCGCTGGAAGTGGGCCAACGGTGTAGAGCCTGGGATGTTACACAATCAGATATCAGAATACCACGTGAAAAAGTCTAATCGACCTCAGTACGTGACGGAATTGCGTGATTGGATTGCCAGAGGTTGGCTGGTGGAGTATGATGAAGCCAGGTTCGGTCCGGTAAAAGGCCTCATACCGTTGATGGCTGTCGAGCAGCCAAATAAAAACAAGGTCCGGCCGGTACTCGACTACAGGAAAGTGAACAAAAGCATTGATAGCCACACAGCGGATGCTGACGCGTGCGGCCAAAAGCTGCGTGAATGGCGTCGTATGGGCGTCAATGTGGGTATATTGGACCTTGAGAAAGCTTACTTGCAGATTCGAGTTGACCAGTCACTGTGGCCGTATCAAACTGTTGTGATCGACGGAACTCGCTTTTGCCTCACAAGACTTGGATTTGGTTTGAATGTGGCGCCAATGGTTATGAAGGCAGTGGTGGACGCAACACTGAAGATGGACCGAGAGATAGAAAGTGTGGCATCAGCCTATGTGGATGACATTTTGTTCAAGGCCGATATTGTCTCACCGGAACGCATCAAATGCCACTTTGCACGATATGGGTTGAGCAGCAAGGCTCCCGAAGTCGTCGCAGATGGGTCGAGAGTATTGGGTCTGCGTGTTTGGGAGGAGCGTGGACATCTCACTTGGGCCAGAGACAACAATTTACCGGAATTGCCAGCTAAGCTCACAAAAAGGTCATTGTTTTCGTATTGTGGGGCACTCATTGCTCACTATCCGTCGTGTGGTTGGTTGAGAGTGGCTTCAGCATTTGTCAAGAGAAAGGCGAACGCTGTGTCGTGTGGCTGGGACGACGAAATCAACGATGATCATCTCAAGAGTGTCGTAGCTGATTTGGACAGAAAAGTCAACCGAGAAGATCCATCACATGGGCGTTGGGACGTGAGTGTGATTACTGCTCGCCTTTGGGTAGACGCAAGCTCGCTGGCAATTGGAGCATGTCTTGAGTCAAACGGAGACGTGATTGAAGATGCCGCATGGCTAAGACGAGATGACGCCACGCATATTAATATGGCAGAGCTAGATGCGGTGGTCAAGGGCATCAATTTGGCCATTGTGTGGGAAATGAAAAGTATCGAATTGATGACGGACTCCGCAGTGGTGCATAAATGGGTGAAAGATGCGCTGTCTGGAAAATCACGCGTCAAAACAAAGGCCGCGGGGGAAATGCTCATTCGCCGCAGAATCAGCCTCATTGCCGATCTTGCACATGAATATGACATGTCAATTGAAGTGAAACTCGTTAAATCTGCAGAGAACAAAGCAGATGTGCTCACTCGGGTGCCACGGACCTGGTTGAAGGATAATGAATTGCGTGACGCGCCGATTTGTGCCGCTGGAATAGATAGAAATCAACTGATCAGTAATATCCACCACGATTCTGGTCACCCAGGCGTCAGGAAGTCACTGTTTTTTGCTCGAAAAGCCGACCAAGGTGTAACCCGACGCGAGGTATATGCAGTAGTGCGAAAATGCGATGTGTGCAACTCCGTAGATCCCGCCCCAGTGAAGTGGAGGAATGGAAACTTGAGCGTCAGAGATGTGTGGGACAGGATTGCCATTGATTTCACGCACTACGGTGGTTGTCATTACCTCTCAATCATCGATTGTGGACCGTCTCGGTTCACTCTTTGGAAATGTGTTCGTGTGCAGACAAGTGCTGTTGTGGTGGCATTACTTGAATCGCTGTTTCTTGAGAGGTCTGCCCCGCGTGAAATTTTGCTCGATAACGACACTGCGTTCAGAAGCAGAGAGTTTCGGCAATTCGCGACCAGTTGGGGGGTGAGAATCCACTACCGATGTGCTCATGCACCATCCGGCAACGGTATAGTGGAGAGATGTCATCGTTCGGTTAAAACAATCGCTGCTCGCAAGCAATGCACCATTCAGGAAGCTGTATATTGGTTCAACGTCCGGCCGCAAAACAATGATGAATCAACATCTCCATTCAACATGTTGTATCAGTACACTGCGCGAGTGAAAGGACTCAGTCATGATTTATCTGTTGCACGCCAGGACGTCGAAGAGTGCCCGTTTGTTCAAGGTGACTTGGTGTGGGCAAAGCCACCAAACAGTCGCTGTTACAGCAAATATTTACCCGGCGTAGTGACTCGTGTTGTGTCTAATCAATCAGTGGATGTTGACGGTGTACCGCGACATGTTCGGGACCTGCGTATGCGGCATACTGAGCCCGAAGTCACTCAGCAACCGATGCTGGTCGTGAGTTTTGGGCGAGCCCCGAGGGCCAACGTGGCATCGCACGACGTCGCACCCGCAGAATCGCCTCGGAGGTCTAATCGACGGCGTGTAGCCCCTCGGTGTTTTTGTTGCGATGAGCAACAGGGGGGAGTGTAATTTCACAGTGTTCATCCGAGGCGCCAGAGCGAGCGATGCGCGAGTTGTTCCGATATATTGAGCGTTTGCTTACATGAAATTCAACGTTTGTATGTCTGTGTGTCTGTATACACGCGCAGCACTGGTCGCGTTGGCAGAGGCCGTGTATGTGTGTGTGTGCAGTCATGTGTTTGTGTGGCTGTGGTCCTTGCGCGAGCGGTAGATGTTTGTTTGTGAATGCGTGCGTGTCTGTATGCGCAGCACTGGTTATACAGGCAGATGGTGTGCACGTGTGTGTATGTGTATGCATGTGAGTGTGTGTGTGCGTGTGTATGTGTGCGCGTGTGCGTCTATCCTGTACTGTCTTGGTGGCGATGTAACTGGGGGAAGTATGGGCAGTGTAAAGGGGGTGCGATGACGCGTTGAGTTTCATGGGCAGTCGAGATCAAGCGTTCATGGTGTGAGTGTGAACGGTGCGCGGAAGCTTTGAGTGAGAGTGTACGGCGGTGTGCCGAGTGCGTTGTTCTTGGTGTTTTGTACTCGTTTCCGCGGTGTGAATATCGAGCGTTGTGTGTATTTACTCGGTGTCATATTGTGCGATTGTGTGATTGTGTTATATATATTTCATCGTCCATCATTTGTTCTCCAATACAACTACAGCCACCTGCTGTTTTTTTAAAAGTTTCAGATTTTAGCATAAAAAACGGTTCTCAAACCCTGCTTTCTTACACAATGATTAACTCAATAATTGAATGCAAAACTGTACTGTACATAGAAGTGCCGCACAGTACCGTGCAAGCAATGCTATTAGGGCTTTCAGACACATCATAACACTTTTATTGTGCATATTCAATGATAATTCAATTTGATAGGGTCACTAATAGCGTAAATAACCCATGTGTTGATAAAAATAATTCATTTAACATCCCAAATATATCATTTCCATAATTTGAGTTATTTGCATGACTCTTAAAAAAACGTGTTTTTTTTGTCAAGGTTTTTTTGGCAAAAAAACGGTTTTTGTTTAAAAACCGTCGTTTTTTTAGGTCGCATCTCTAAGCCCAATGCCACCTAGATACAGTCTCTAGGTGGCATTGCCTCATTCTTCTTGGCTCGCCTGCACGAATTCAGTGGGCGGAGCTCATACGCGAAAAGCGTAGTGTACGAGCGAAGTGTAGTGTAGTGGTCCCTACAAAATTAATTTTATGATCGGGTGATAATGTATATGTATAGATATTGAACCGTGAGTTATTGCGATAATGGAGTGCCGGTGTGATGAATGTGAGGGTTGTACTCAATATTCTCCACAATAAATCACATCTTTGATATCTTTCCCATTCTTGGTTGTACACAAACGCTTCGAGGTTCGAATCAAGTTCGTTTAATTTAAATAAATGAAATGGCGCGAGCTTATTTGGTTCGATAGCATTTGCTTTTTACGCAATAATGTGGTTCATGGCTTATGGTTTTGAAGAGACGAGTGTGGGTTTAATTGGTTCAGTTAGATATTTAACAAGAGTTGTTAGCATAATTTATATTGTACATAACAAGCAAATTAAAATGCCAAATTTCAGGGTTTTTGCTGTACATCAGAACTATTGTTTTCCTCGACGCAAAAATTTGAACCTTTTTCTCTTTTCTCCTGGAGCTCGTTTCCTACGGAAAAATCTTCTCTTTGGTGAGGGTGGCCGTGTAGGAGTTTTAGCGGAAAACATCTTGATGTAATAAAGTACTCCCCCGATCATTGCCAGTATAACCACTGTCACTATAATCGTCACAATATATCCGGATTCACCAGTACTTTCCGAATCATTTCCGTTGTCATCTTGGTTTCGTTTTTTGTCTTCGTCATTGGCATCACCAAAATTTCCGTCTGATTCCTGGTCTCCATTTGTTCCCCGGGAGTTGCCACTATCATACTCATTTGATCCGCTTTTTGGACCACCTTTCTCCTTACCACCCTCGTCATCCCCGCTCTTTTTGTCACCGTTTCCGTCACCGAATAAATCCCAATCAAATCCATCGTTTTTCTCTGTTTTCCCATCAGGTTTGTTTTTGTCACCTTTTCCATCTTCATCGGTACCACCAAGCCAGTCCCAATTAAATCCGTCGTTTTTCTCCGTTTTACCGTCTTGTCCACTGCCCTTCTCGTTATCTCCTCCACTTGATCCTCCTGTTTCGTCCTTATTTCCAGCGTCACCGTCACCATTACCATCAGGTTTGTTTTTGTCACCCTTTCCGTCTTCATCTTTACCACCAAACCAATCCCAATTAAATCCACCGTTTTTCTCTGTTTTACCGTCTTGTCCGCTGTCCTCGTTATCTCCTCCACTTGATCCTCCTGTTTCGTCCTTATTTCCAGCGTCACCGTCACCATTTCCATCAGGTTTGTTTTTGTCACCCTTTCCGTCATCAAATCCATCGTTTTTCTCTGTTTTACCATCTTGTCCGCTGTCCTTCTCGTTATCTCCTCCACTTGATCCTCCTGTTTCGTCCTTATTTCCAGCGTCACTGCCACCATTTCCATCAGGTTCGTTCTTGTCACCCTTTCCGTCATCAAATCCATCGTTTTTCTCTGTTTTACCGTCTTGTCCGCTGTCCTCGTTATCTCCTCCACTTGATCCTCCTGTTTCGTCCTTATTTCCAGCGTCACTGTCACCATTTCCATCAGGTTCGTTCTTGTCACCCTTTCCGTCATTAAATCCATCGTTTTTCTCCGTTTTGCCGTCTTGTCCGCTGTCCTCGTTATCTCCTCCACTTGATCCTCCTGTTTCGTCCTTATTTCCAGCGTCACCGTCACCATTTCCATCAGGTTTGTTTTTGTCACCTTTTCCATCTTCATCGGTACCACCAAGCCAGTCCCAATTAAATCCACCGTTTTTCTCTGTTTTACCATCAGGTTCGTTTTTGTCACCTTTTCCATCTTCATCTTTACCACCAAACCAATCCCAATCAATCCAATCATTGTTCTCCGTTGTACCACCATTGTCGCTCCCTTTTCCATCATCTTCTCCATTGGAACCTTCTGATTCACCGCCAGATTTTCCATCTCCTCCATTGTTGTTTTTGCCATTTTTGTCATTCGAATTATCGCCTGCATTGGATCCATTGTTGTCTGCATTGCCTTCTGTTGTTGTTTGTGGCCTCAATTCGTCGTTCAGTGTTACCATGGGTGTTCTTGGGTCCATAGTTTTTCTTCCATTGACAAGAAAACGTGCTTGTATTTTTAATGATGCAAGCTTTAGAGACACCTGCTCATCTTCAAAAAAATGCCCTGATAACGACATACCTGACATATCTATGCGGTCGTCTTTAGTTGTAAATTTCATTTGCTGAAATATACTGCTTAACAACGTCGATAAACAGTATGTGCGTATCCGGTTTCTCGGGCAATCACCAATATAAAGAAGCATGCCTCTATTACAATCCAAATAACCCGGGATCCTGAGAAAATTTTCCTGAAATGATGCTTTTGACAAGACTTCTTCCAACTGTTTACGCAGGTTTTCTACTTGCACCAAGGGTGTTTCTATTTCTCGGTCTGATTTCACAATGACTGTAAAATATTGATAGTTCTTGAAAGAATCCAATGTGTAAGTATTTTCCAGCGTCATGCCACAGTCAGACAGTGAAACGCTTTTAGTTTCTTTTATTTCTACTAAACATTTTGCTCTCGGTAGCAAGGGAAATGGATCTTCAAGGTTCTGACAGTGATCACCCGTAGCTCCTTCTGGGCATTGACATGAACAATCTTTTCCTATATAACCAAAGTTCTTGCAAAGACCGGTTTTGTAACCCATTTCATGACACTTCGTTATCCATTTTTCCACACACTTATATGCTGTATTCACCACAAGCTTGTCATAGTGTGTTTGCAGCATGCCCGCATTACGGTGATAGTTGAACGAATACAATTGTCTAGGGTCTTTTACTAGAAAAACAATTCGAAGATCGTTGTCGGCAAAGTCGGATGATCCATATTGCATCAGCGAGTGGTAATCGAATGGAGCCGGTGTGGATATTACGTGACCTATGTTTTTCCTATCACCTTGAGACCACAAACCTTGCGATTCTTGTCGAAAGCCATCTACGTCCTTTATTTTGAGGTTTTCAGGCAAGAAGAACATGTACCTCTCCCGATCAGGACGACTTTGCATGTGCAGCAAGCCAATAGTGTGTCCAATCTCGTGCACCGCTGCGGCGAGTTCACAACCATGGGGATCCACTGATAATTGTTGCGCTCGTGGACGCAGTGGGTGGTAAGTATCACCCAAAAATGCGTAGCATCCGCCCCAATTTCCAACAACCACTGTTCCTCTGCTGATATGTTTGTTCTCGGGTCCATCGGCTTCCTGTTCAAGTGTTAAACAGGTTGTCTGTGTCCAGCTTGTTATAGCGTCATGGAATATACCACGATCTGCCTGGGTTAGTGTGTCGAAAAAGTATCGAATCTTAGGTTTTCCATGTTCGTCTATCCACAGCTTTTGGTCTGACATGTGCATTCGAGGGTGCATCGATATTCGACCATACACCTCTTCTACAGTTCTGTAAATGTCGCCTTGCAGAATCACACTTGATCCGTCACTAAAGTTTGTTACAAGATATCCGGCTTCAATAATCTTTCTCAACATGTATTCTTCTCTTTCCTTTGGCATGTCTTCACTCGGCAATTTTGTTTCAACGTCTTGATTTGGTTGTGAAGTGCTTCGCTCGTTTTTCTCATAGCTGCTTTGATTTTTCGGTGAATTTTCGCTGGTCGCTCGAGTGAATTGTATGTCAGCCGCTATTAAAATTAAAGCAATGATAGCAATATAATTGCGTTTAATTTGTATCCTCATGCTATTTCACAATTGTTCGGTCCTACAATCGCAAGTCGCATGCCTGGTAACAATACGAAGACAAATACAAATTGCTTGATTCGACATTTCGGCGGAATCTCGTGCGAATCGACTTGCGATATCCCAGCGAGTTTTTTCAATATTCAATCCTTGTTCAATAAGAATCAGGGTTTGTTTGGTTTAAACCATTGGGTTTAAACCATGGTATAAACCAAGTGGTTTAAAAAAACAAATGAAACATGTAAACATAGAATATGTAAACATGTTTTTTTTTTTAAATTGGTTTTTCTCACAGAAATGATTTTTCTCATATAGGAATGGTCAAATATTTTCAGAATTAGTAAATGAGCTCATTAAAGCAGTATTAAATCTTCATAAATATTACTTTTTTATTTGATTTTAAGGGTTTGCACGATATGGGAAACATTTTCATTAACCTTTTTGGTTTTTGCTGGGGAAGCATTGTAGTTGGTATTTATGATAAATCCTAAATTTTTACGACAAAACATTTGAGTTTCTATGAAAAAAACACTATTTTAAAAAACCTCCGAGTTAAAAAAACTGTGTTTATTCTGAAAACAAACATGAATTAACCTCCATGGACAAAACGATTTTTAGTCACTAGGTTTAAAACTTCTGTTGCCTATAGATGCTACAAGGTGAAATTCAAGATCCTGTGTGTACATTTTTATGATTTACTTTTTTTAATTTTCCTAAATATTTAAAAAACACTTCGTAAGTGATACTAAAATGTTTAACTATATACTAAATAGCATGGTACAATCCTTTTTTTGATTTGTGTGTGCAAAGTGTAAAAATCAAATAAATAAAAAAACAATATTATTTTTGGTTTTTATAAAAAAAACAGTGTTTTTTTTCAAACTCGTTTTTTTTCAAACCCTGATAAGAATACTTAGTATTCTTGTTAAACTGCTATTGAACACGCTGTCTCTTAAACAATTGAATATCAACAATTCAAACTTGGCTTAACTGGTATAGAATTGATCCAAACCTGGTCTACAGGTATGCTCTTTGATAGTATAAAAAATTGGCGTTTGACTGGAAGGTCTCTGTACTTTGTGTGGAAGTGGTTTCTGTGTTTTCCCTCTCAAAATTCTGACCATCTGTCGAAATCTTTGAGTTGATTTGATGCAAGTTTCTATATGTATGTCGTTTTTTATGTCGTGTCATATTGTTATTTTTCACAATCAGTTGTTGACCTGATTAAGTACCACCAATGAGTGCAGATGGGAGCTTACCGACGCGCTCTGCAATAATAAGGTCAATATTCTAATTTTTTTGTCTGTTTTTATTTTGCTGGCGCAAACCAATAACTGTCTGTCGCTCTTTCTCTCTCTCACACACCCATTATCTACGATCGAGCTCTGTAAATAGTCGGTGCTTGTGTTCTCGACATTGTCCTGTAATGCAGCTGTGATGCTTGGTTGTCTTGGCTGGCATTAGCCGAGAGGTCAGGTGAGACGTGGTTGTGCCGTCATGACGTCGCAGCTGGAGACGACCGAGACCAATGTCGTCGACCCGACCGACGCCGGCGCGGGTCCCCTCGCCTTCCAAATTCGTCCTGGCGCCAGCGAACAGCGCGTGCGACCGGCGCAGTTGAAGCAGCTAATCAGCGAGGTGTTGAACGCGTGTCTGTCGGGTCACACGTACGCCGAACAAGACACGCCAGAACTGTGCAAGAACGTGAGCGACCGGCTGCAGACGGCCATTGCTCAGCTGCCATTGCATCGCTACAAGGTGGTGGTTCACACGGTGATTGGCGAACAGCGCGGCTCGGGCGTTAAGGTGGGCGCCAAATGTCTCTGGGACGCCGACACCGACAAATATGTGTCCGAGGTGTTTATCAGCGAGTCGCTGTTCTGTGTGGCCACGCTCTACATGGTGTATTATTACTAATCATCCTCCAAAGTTCCATCCACCGACCTCATCCCTCTCGGGCTGTCTCTAGTCACCATGTGTGTGCCTGTTGGATTCCTGTCTCATTGGTTGTTCACTGTTGTCAAGAGCCGTCATAGTTTGCCACCAGTAGTTTCGCACGTGTTTCTTGTTTATATTATATTACACGTGTTTGTTGTTCTTATATTATTACACGAGTGGTTGATTTGCATGCATGTTTTTTATTCACATAATAATAGCAATGTGAAAATGAAAAATCAACACCTTCGCACGGTAAAAAAACAGCAACTAATTTCAACTTTGAAAATCACATTTCGAAATCACAAGCTGTGATCAACAAGTATATCAGATAAAGAACTAGTAAAAGAAATGGTCTTAATTTCAACACATTATCTCATTATCAGTCCTGTGAAAATCACAACTATTCACATTACGAACAAAGACGCCATGATCAAAACCACACACAAACAAACACACACGTACATGCACAATCGAAGGGAACATATTGGGTTGACACACAACGGTTACGTATCGCGCGCCACGCACACAGAAACATTGTGTTGTTGAGACAATCGCACAGCGACTGCGTCATTTACGAGTGGAATGTGCGCCACTTTGAGCTCGTGCAGCGACGCACACGCGGCGATAAACGACGCCAACCCTCGCTCCGTTAACTGCACACAGCCGCTCACGTCAAGCTGTCGCAATCGCGGAAGACACGTCAGGTGCGCGAGCGACGCGTCCGTCAGACGCACGCAGCCGGATACGTCGAGTTGCCGCAACCGAGGCAGCAAGTCGGCGAGCAGGCGGCATGTGGCGTCCGTGACGGCCGTGTCAGCTAGCAGCAGACGCCGCAGTCGCGCCAGTCTCGTGCCGCTGAATGTGCTGCCGGGCCGCGGCTCGGTCGGCGGCGAGAACACGTATTTGACGCGCTGGTCGGTCAGCGCATGCACGTGCGACAGCTCCAGTGTGGCCAGCGGCGGACAGCAGGCTGAACGCAGGGCAGCCACGGCCGCCACTGAAACGCCGGCCAAATGCAGGGCGCGCGTGGCTGGCAGACGAGCCAACAGCCAGGCCAACTGCGCGTGTGTTGTCTGGCTCCAACTGAGACTCAGTGTGGCTGGCTGTCGACGCACAATATATCGCAGTCGGTGATCTGACAGCGGCTGGTGATGCGGCACGGCCACGCGCGGCCATAGACGTGGATCAAGAGCGGCGGCACACCACCGCCGACACACCAGCTGACAGGAGAGCAGCTGTTCACGCGGCAACCGCCGGAACACGGCCACCAGCGCCTCGTGATTGACGCACGCCGGCACCAGCGCCGTGGCGGCCGGCGGCGGCGGTGAACGCTCGGCAGGACGCACGACAAACAACGGCCGCTTAAGTGTGCGACGTGTAGTCGTCTGCAGTTGCGCCAATAACATACTATGTCGGTTGTAGATGGCATCGAGCGATTGCGCCGAACACACTGGACGATGCTGTAAGTGCTCCACTTCAGCTGTATGTTCACGCTGCACACACACACACACACACACACATGCATACACACAGACGTACATACACCGCGGAGTACAAGAAAATCTACACAGTATATGTATACTAGATAGAAAAGTGGTTCGTGCCCTTGATTCTAACTGACTCCCCATCTCTTCAAAACAGCGCTGTGCAAAAAGCAAAATCCAATGAATAACTGAATTCGGATTGGTAAAACCACACACACATACACATTTGCCCTTCTGTCCGACCTTTAGTTCCATTTAAATGACACCTTTCTCTGTTTTAACAGTTACAAACACACACACACACACACACACCGGCATTTCAACATCGGCAGTCTTCTTGTTGAAGGTCGCTAGAAGGTCGCTAGGTGTGCCGAGAGGTCGTTGACCCGCGGTGGCGCAGTGCTCGGCCGGTGGGGCTGAGGGTTGTGGGGGTTGCACGCTGTCCCGCCGTTGATTGTTGCTTACTGGCGGAGATAACTCTACTGCCGACGACACGGCACTGGTCAATGGCAACATGGCAGGACTGCAAGAAATGTCAGTTCTGGCCTCGTTTGTCTAATACAAACAGACACAAACACAAACACAAATGCAAACGTTTAAAGATTGAAGGTCAATTATATACAACACACAGATACAAGAATATATGACACAAAAGTACACCCCACAAACACACACACACATAAATTATCACACAATTCACGTTTACCACATAAATTTAATACATCTGAAACACTGAAATACACAAGTATTGCTCTCTCACACACATACAAACATAAACATACAAACACACCTCAACAGATGAACCGAGCTGCACGTGCTGCTGATGTTGTTCTGGATGAGGTGCGCTGGATGTGAGCACATCAACGGAGGTGGATGTGCACATACTGCTAGATGGAGGCTGCCAGCGGAATGGCGCCGTATCGAGAAGCTGCGAAGCTGGCACTCCGTCGGGCAGCTGAGGAAGCGGTTTACGAGGTCTGCCGGGAGGTCGTCCCGGCCGCCGTTTGACAACGCCTGGAGCTTCAGCAGCGGCCGTAGGCGAGGTAGAGCACGGCAGCGATTGGGACAGAGGGGAAGAGCAGGAGACGCCCAGTAGCACACAAGAAGGACAAGTCCAACAATTGGGCAACTCCACTAATACGCGGCCATCAACACCGCTGTTATTCTACACACACACACACACACACACACACACACACACAAGCACACACATACACATACACACTCACACACACACTCACACACACACACGTTACATTATATTACATTACGACATTTATACCGCTCTTTTCACACGAGGGTCTCAAAAGCACTCACACACACACACACACACACATTACATTACATTAAGACATTTATATCGCGCTTTTCACACACACACACACACACACACACACACACACACACACACACACACACACACACACACACACACACACACACACACACACACACGTTACATTATATTATATTACGACATTTATACCGCTCTTTTCACACGAGGGTCTCAAAAGCACTCACACACTCACACTCACACACACACACACACACACACACACACACAAACACACACACACACATACACACACACACACATTACATTACATTAAGACATTTATATCGCGCTTTTCACACACACACACACACACACACACACACACACACACACACACACACACACACACACACACACACACACACACACACACACACACACACACACACACACACACACACACACACACACACACACACACGTTACATTATATTATATTACGACATTTATACCGCTCTTTTCACACGAGGGTCTCAAAAGCACTCACACACTCACACTCACACACACACACACACACACACACACACACACAAACACACACACACACATACACACACACACACATTACATTACATTAAGACATTTATATCGCGCTTTTCACACACACACACACACACACACACACACACACACACACACACACACACACACACACACACACACACACACATACACACACACACACGTTACATTATATTATATTACGACATTTATACCGCTCTTTTCACACGAGGGTCTCAAAAGCACTCACACACACACACACACACACACACACAAACACACATACACACACACACATTAAGACATTTATATCGCGCTTTTCACACACACACACACACATACACACACACACACACACGTTACATTATATTATATTACGACATTTATACCGCTTTTTTCACACGTGGGTCTCAAAAACACTCACACACACACACACACACACACACACACACACACACACACACACACACACACACACACACACACACACACACACACACACACACACACACACACACAACAGTACATTACATTATCAGGCTGGTGTGTGGCAATTGTGAGCGCTGTGTTTTGATTCGCCAGTCTGTCTGTCTGACTGCCTGTATGCCAATGTGTGTGTGTGTGTGTGTGTGTTTGTTTATGTGTGTGTTCTTACTAGTTGTCCTCGCAGGAATGAGTCAGACAGGCTCGTGACTGCCGCTTTCCAGCTGTCATATGTCTTCTTAAACAGTTGTGTCGTTGGCTGTTGTACTACGTCGCTTGGCAACCTATTCCATCTATCTACTGCTCTATTTGGGAAACTATATTTTTGGATGTCCTTTTTAATCCTGCGTTTTTGTAGACCAAAACTGTGATTTCTATTAGAATTTGAGCATTGAAACAACTTCTGATTTTCCATTTCATCCTTCCCCGTAAGACATCTGAGATAAACTGAGATTGAATCCCCTCTCACTCTCCTATCTTCTAGCGTTGTCAAGTCTAACTTGTTTAGTCTGTCGAAATATGCCTGTGTGTGTAAGTGTGTTTTTTCGTAGACAAACCCGGCGCAGAGAGCATTGTAGATGGGCGATTTTGAAGCAGCTGCGACATTCGTACAACATGCTGGGCGCGTCGGTTTTGGCACGCTTTCCCGTCACCGGCGACACGACTTGGCCCCAACCGTTGAGGCCGCAGTAACAACACACTGTGGTAAGCGGCAGTTGAGGCTGCCCCACACACAAATATACGCCATACATATGCATTGAATCATATTTATATTTATTGTTGGATGTTTCTTATTGAATCATATGTATTGTTCTTGATTGTTATTTATTACTTATTTATTAATATTTATTCTTATTTATTGATGGTTGTTATTTATTGCATCACATATTTATTGTTGATTGTTATTATTTATTGAGGAACGTGGGCGGAGTGACATTATGGATTGTTATCGGATGATGGTTTATTATTTATTGTTATTTATTTATTATTTTCTTTCCTACTCTCTTTCTAGACTTTTTTCTTTTCGAACTCTCTTTCTCTCTGAATCTTTTGGGCGCTTCCGGTACATGGGGCCACCTTAGGGTGGTAATAGTGCTTGCACTCTTCCCATAGTATTGGATTTGCCTGTAATTAATAATAATAACAATTGAGAGTATGAGAATATATTTCTGGCTGCTGCTATAAATTATCAGCTGGTTATGAATGATAAAATTATCAATGCTTATGTTATTTTCTAGTAATGCATATATAGTACAGTGAATTCAAGCGATGTAAATATTCGTCGATCTGGAAGACATACTGACAAATGATAGGATTGGTGATAATTCTACATGGATATTTACATCGGGGTATGGATGTCACTTGATTTTGATTGGTGAAATCGCCAACATACACGCACGCACACACACACACACATCATCCATATACGACATGTACATATATACACACAAACACACACATATATACATATACATAAAGACACACGTGCATGCTTGTCTGTGTGTGTGTGTTTGTGTGTTAAATGAAATAAACACATTATTTTATATACCTCAAGTATACATATACTATGTGTATGTGTGCGTGCGTGTTACAGCGTATGTGCATGTGTATATGTGCCAGTACGTATGTGTATATGTCTCATTTAACAAACTATTTTCACATCTATCTCTGTGTGAGCAAGTATGTGTGTGTGTGTGTGTGTGTACAAGTATGTGCGTGTATGTCTGTGTGTGAACAAACGTGTGTATGTATGTGTGTGAGTGTGTGAGCAAGTGTGTGTGTGTGTGTGTGTGTGTGTACAAGTATGTGTGTGTGTGTATATGTGTCAATGTGTGAATGTCAGTGTGTGTATGCATGTGTGTGTGCAAGTGTTTGTGTGTGTGTGTGTGTGTGTGTGTGGGTGTGTACAAGTATGTGCGTGTATGTCTGTGTGTGAACAAACGTGTGTATGTATATGTGTGAGTGTGTGTGCGTGTGTACCAGTATTGTGTGTGTGTGTGTATCTGTGTGTACCAGTATTGTGTGTGTATGTCTGTGTGTGTGTGTGTGTGTGTGTGAACAAAACGTGTCTATGTATGTGTGTGTGTGTTTGTGTGTGTGTGTCTTACACGTTGGCAGATACGCATTTTACATGACTGTTTTATGCTGCCCGAACCGCCATATTTGAGCATGTCCTTACAGCAAACACACTCCGTACAATCACCACGCGTACACCCCTCACATTCACGACCTGACACACACACACACACATACAGATACACACATACAGATACACACACATCGCAAGTCCTTCTATGAACATTTAATCGACGGGTGTTTTTGTCAAATGATGCTATGTAATTTATTGAAATTGTTTATTTGTTTATGGCAATACATGGCGGAAAAAACAAAAAATACACACACATGCATAAACATGTACACACACACACACACACATGTACACACACATGCATGGATTAAACTCGAAGACCAAAAAAGCAAGGCACAAAGATTATGAGTAGATGCAGAACAAAATGTAATGCGATTCTTTTCACAAATGGGCCGTGTTAAATTGAGTGTATCAAATATTAAGAAAACTGTAGGAACATTACATTTGATTCAATGTAGAAACGTAAAAGCCACACACACACACTCACACACACACACACTCTCACACACACACACTCTCACACACACACAGGCACACATATGGACACACATACATAGGCACATACACGGAGACACAACACACACACAAACACACACACGTACACACAGGCGGACAGACAAGCATACACACAGCGAACGCGTCGGCGACGGTCGCCTTTCTTCGGCTTGTTGAGCAAACAGCTGCGACGGGCTAGCGCCAGAGGTGTGTTAGCGGCGGCCGCACGAGCGGAGGCCGAAGAACAGCCGGCATCACCGCTGCCAACACCACAAGTCTCCTCTGTGGCGGCGGTGACGACAGGCGCGATACTACTGCAAGCTGATATAACACGGGAACATGTATAAACACATATATATGTATATATACA